>CM060685.1:211871217-212471217 GCA_030686995.1 Artemisia argyi
ATGATGTCTCTCCTAATCTGCTTGTATAACCGAGACGACGACGGTCAGGCCAATGTTGAATTCCGTGTAGAGCATCTCTGTCGTAAGCTACGATGGAGTTGCTGAAAATACGAGTGGTTTCTTCAATGGCTGGAATTTCGTATCTTGCGGCTGGTACTGAGATTGTGAGTGAGGAAGCATATTTCTTCTTGGATGTCTCCTGAGTGAGCTGGATGTTACGAAGATCTTTGTTGAAGAAGAAGCTGTAAGGTATCTTGGGTTTGTCTGGAAATCCTTTCAAAGGTAATGGTTTGGTCCAGTCAGTGAAGTAAGGTTTTTCATCATTCTTGGAACTGAGATCGATATTCACTTCAGGATTTAACCAGTCAAAGTCGGCAGACATTGCACTAGCTATATTCTGCATGTGATATTCATATTCGACTTTGTTTCCAGATCTTTTCTTGAGGAATTCTTGTGCATCCCTATTGATTCTTCTAAGCTCCGTCTTTGTAAGTTTGTTGATGTGAAGATCCTTCATTATGACTTGGGTGAACTGTAGAGTGTTACCAGGAAGGGGTTCTTCTTCTTCTAGAGGAGGTTGATCTTGAACCATTTCCGTCAGCCAATCATCATTGTCGAGCCATGAATGACGTGTTTTCTTCTTGGATTTCTTAGACTTAGATGTAACATCTTTGTCTTTAGCTTTGGATGGTGACGAGGGTCCAGCATGAGAATCAGGAATAGGTGGAGCACGGTAATCAGTGTCAGGTTGACCTTGGAAGTCATCAGTCTGTTCCATGAAAATTTCTTCATCTTCAGTTTGACCTTTACCAGTAGTTGAGGGTTGTTGTTGAGTTCCAGGAGGAGTGGAGTCCTTTTGTGGTTGTAGAGAGGATGAGGGACCTGTTCCAGACTTGGGTTTCTTGCCTTTGGAGTTTGGGTCAGGATCGTCATCTTTTCTTGTCCGTTTTCTGGTTCCAGCAGCATCTTTGCATGACTCCTTTGATATGTAAGCCACCATAGCATCATACAGTGCTTTTTCTTCTGCAGTCTGTGTGGGTTTGGAGGCAATGTTGTCAAAGAGTTTGGCAAGCATGTCATTGAAGGACAATTCAGGGACTGTTGGAGTCACAGTAGAAGGTTTTGCGGTGTGAAGCGTGAATGGTGTAGTAGACAACATTTTCCTTGTAACACTTCTGATTCTGTGATCCAAGTTGTCATTGATTGGTTCAAGAAGGTTTGCTACTTCAGGAGTGATCATATCAACCAGATTATCAGTGAGAAAATCTTGTGTTGCAGTTCTGATAAATCCTTCGTAATCAGAGTTCAAGAACTTGTCGATCAGCTGTTTTGACTCCTGGAAGTTCTCAACTTGTTTGGTAAGATTGGTAACCATGTCGGTGAATTTGTTCACTTGCTCCTGAAGATTAACTGGTTGTTTAGGTTCATTGATCGAATGCTGTTTAGATGCGGTTTCAGAAGGTGTGGGAGATGAGTGCTCAGGTGATGATTCGGGCGATGACTCGTTGTGAGAGTCTGAAGAAGAAGCAGGAGGAGTCGGATCCTTTGGTGGAGAGTCTTGAGGAGGTGGAGGTTGTGCTGAGGAAGTCTGCTGAGAAGATGACTTAAGAAATATGTTGGTGTCGAACTGGTTCTTCTCTTCATTTTCTTTTCTGCGACGTTCCTCTGCTTCCTCTGCTTCTCGTGCAAGAAACTCTGGAGTAATGAGGTATTCATATTCCTGATCCGTAGCTAAGTTCTCTTGGCCGCCAACATTCTCCTCTACGTTAGCAGTCTCTGTCATATTGGCATCTCCAGTTTTGTTAGTGTCTTTAACTGTGTTATCTGGCTGTGAGGCTGATTCTAATGTTGTGGACACAACGGGAGGATTCATGCTGCTAGTAGCTCCTTCATGTTCTGACTGATCGATAGGTGGTGGAGTTAAAGGTTGAGACATGAGTCGGCTTTCGAGAGTTGCTTTCCTCTGTTCTTTCCTAAGCCGCTTTTCTTCAGCTCTAGTGTTGACAACTATACTCTTCAGTTTGCGTTTATCGACCAAAGGTTCAACGATTGGTTCGTCTTCATCATCATTTGGCTCATTAATAGTGATCCCTTTTCTTTTCCTTGTCTCTTCTTCATAAGTTTCAAGACTTTGTTGTACGGCGATCTCTGTTGCAGGAAATCCTTCATCAAGTGCTCTGAATCTCAGTTCATAGTCTGGTTCTTCTTCGTCAGATTCTGTATCGAACTCGGATTCGGTGTCAGAAGGTGGAGGAGTAGGTTCATCCCGAATAAAGTACTCAGGAGTTGCCTTCTTCTTTGGCTTGGTGTCAGGTTTAGGCTTGGGTGTTGGTTTAGGCTTTGCAGAAGACTTGGGTTGAACAGATGGTTTAGTCTTGGGAGCCGCCTTAGATCTAGTCAGATGTGAGCCTGTGGTGCTAGTAGTACTCCCTGACTTTACACCTCCTTTGCTTCGAGTCTTAATAGTAGCTTCTTCCTGTACCCCTTTGTAAGCATTATCATACAGTTTGTAGTTCAGACTTTTCTTGATTTTGTCATCAAGAAGGTATTCGGGAAGCCTCATCCCTTTGAGTTTGGTTGAGGAAGTGGTTGTCTTGATGAATGAGGTGGTGAAGTCGTCCTCGAAGAGGTGCTTCGGCTCATTAGGATCAGCCATCCTCTTGATGAATTTTGGAGAGCTTTTGCAGAGATGTTCTATGAGAAGCTTGGTGAATCTTGTGAATGGTATCATAGTCTTCACACGTTCGGTCTGAATACTGTAGACGATATCATTCATGATAGGAACTGCAAAGTCAATCGGTGTCAGAGTCACCATTCCCCAGAATGTTTGCAGGTGTTCGAGCCTTGGATGTTCATGACCACTTTTCCTTCCAGATATAGATCTTACCACCAACAGACAGAATGTTCTCCAAGGCTGAGGGATATTCTTGGCATTAAATTGGGAAAGCTTGACTAGTGGTACATCATCATCAACCTCATATCCTAATTCGATGAAGAAGTCAAGAAGATCCAGGTCAGGTAGTATAGGAGCAAATTCGTTGTCAGTTTGTGGTAAGAGAAGAGCTGTTCGAAGAACGTCATGATCCATAGTGTATTCTTGGCTATCCAATGTAACAGTGAAAGACTCATCATCCAAGTTAGCCTGAGCAGTGATCCAGAACTGATGAAGGTAGAACAGCGGAACTGAAGTAGAGCAGGTGAGTAGAGGTTTGCATGGATGTGCAAGTAGGATATCTTTCACGATCATGCATGATTTCTCTATGATTTTCAATTTGTTGAAATCAACTCTGGGATTGTTGTTACCAATTGTGACATTGTAGTTCTCGGGAGTGATGTCATCCAAGGTGAGCAGTGGAAGACTTTGCTCAGTGACGTTCTCATTGTGTTCAACCATGTTTATCTGAAAAGCATTACCATAAACCAAACATCCAAATTTGTTACGTGTTAGCACAGTTTAGAGTTTGGATACAGATATCTACTTGAGACAGTTAAGCACAAATGTGTCATTTTGTTATGAGTGAAGAGTCACATAATGCATACTTGAAGAATCATAGTACATTTAGAATCACGAAATCAACTATACAATGCAATGTCTCGCAAATAAGCACAATTGATATTCACAATTCACAATTACTTCACATTACACAACAACAATGAATCACAACAAGGTTACACGGATATTACATGACAAGGCCTAAATGAGATATAGAAAAAAAAATACAAAACCCATTTATCGCAAACTTGTATAGAGAGAAGATTTCGAAAAAAATAAAACATGACTTTTTATCGCAAACTTGCATTGAGAGAAGATTTCGAAAAAATGTTACAAAGAACTTTATCGAGAAAGTTAATTATCGAGAAAATCCTTATAAGTAAATTTTATCGAGATCTTTCCTTTATCAAGAATTGCGAAAATTTAAGTTTTCGAAAACATCATTTTCGATAAAAACTTTTCGAGAACTTGGTGATTTCGAAAAATATAGTTCAAAAAGTGATTTCGAAAAAATAATTTCGCAAAGACTGAGGTTGAACAACATTTATCGAAAACATAAGTTTCTCGATAAGTTTATCAAAGATTGCGATAAATCTCGATTTTCTCGAAAAAATTCTTATACAAGAATCAAATCGATTTTGAAGTTACACGTACGTTTCTTTAGCAAAGAACTTTTCCAATGATTCAGGCCTGTCACCGAGATAGATAAACACCACTTAGATAAAATCACTAGGCTCGATAACAAAGATTTCGATAAATGCTAAGAACAAGTTCTCGATAATGACACAACTTTGAGTCAAATGAGTATCATTGAATCAAGCATTCAACACATAGGACTCAGTTAGATCGAAATAATCAATGAACGAAGTATGCTAGCTTATCGAGAACCAAGTTTCAATGGTGTAAATCATCAAAGATATGTCAAACATGTATCCAAGTAGTCACAGAAGCATATCCCACCAATAAAACAAAGTAAACAAACACAGAATCTCACAAACCCAAATCGACCTAAAATCGAGATTACGTGAATCAAGCAAACATGAATGGAATTGAGAAAAAATGATATAGCTAGTATAGTGACACTAAATGTAACAAAACCCTATCAAGAAATCAGTTACCAAACCATGATTTTGCAGATTTCGAAATCGCTAAACCCTAGATATCGAAATCGATTATGCAAGAAATTTAGCCGTTGGATTTGCAATTAAACGAAATCCTATATATGTAATACCCTAGTGATTACTTAGGAACTTACAAATTTATGATCACAAGCTTGGATGACTCGTTTGAATCAGGGCCGTGGGTTTTAAGAGGGGTTTAAGGGGTTTTGTAAAAAGTGAGGTTTGTGAAACACCGGTTTGTTTGTTTTATTATTTTTGAACTTTTGAGTTTAGTCACTTTAGGTCCCTTAACTTTTAGATAAACCTACTTGAGTCCTAATATTAAATGGTAAACATATGTAACATTAAGACATACATCCGTTAACCTAACTTATGAAGACCTTATTACGGGATGAGACAAAGTGATGTATAAAGAACGTCCACACATTCCGAAGTACCGTAAAATATGAAAAAAAAACATGCAAGTATACCAATAAAAGATTGGTATATATAAAAAATTTAAGCGTGACTCCCCCTCAACACTTGTAAAATCTTAACAAAGTGTTGAAGTGAAGCGATATACTTGCATTTTTTTTAAGACAAAAAATGAAAA
The DNA here is from genome assembly GCA_030686995.1 of Artemisia argyi. Lineage (NCBI taxonomy): Eukaryota > Viridiplantae > Streptophyta > Magnoliopsida > Asterales > Asteraceae > Artemisia > Artemisia argyi. The sequence continues at coordinate 211,876,424 of CM060685.1, forward strand.
ATCTTTTTGTGTTTTGATTTGTTTATATATAAAAAATATTATACATCGATAGTTTTGATGTTTGACGATCAGTTGTGGTTTAAAAACTTTTCCAGATCCTCTGGAGTCAAACATCTCATACCAATTTGGTGAACTAGACTAGCAAACCTTGATGGTGCTAAAGATTTGGTAAGTAAGTCCGCCAATTGGTACTCAGTTCCAACAAAATAAAGTTCAACGGTACCCTTTTCCACATGCTCTTTGATGAAGTGATATCGGAGATCGATGTGTTTGGATTTGCAATGATGTACTGTGTTGCAGGAGATAGCAATTGCACTCTTTGAATCACAGTAGATAGGAATCTTGTTGAATAGGTAGCCATAATCCTTAAGTTGTGATCTCATCCAGATGACTTGAGCACAACAAGCAGACATGGCTACGTATTCAGATTCTGTAGACGACAGTGATGTGCAGTCCTGCTTCTTTGATTGCCATGACACAAGTTTGTCTCCGAGAAATTGTAATCCACCAGATGTGCTTTCGCGTGTGTCTAAGCATCCTGCATGGTCAGCATCTGAAAAAGCAATTAGTTCAAAACCAGAATCCTTTGGATACCAGATTCCCAAGTTAATGGTTCCCTTTATGTATCGAAGGATTCTCTTGACCTCACTGAGGTGTTTTTCAGTTGGTTTGGACTGATAGCGAGAGCACATGTAGACAGCAAATACTATATCAGGTCTACTAGCTGTGAGATACATGAGGGACCCAATCATACTTCGGTATTTGGTAGGGTCAACAGGAGTCCCATGTAAATCAGCATCTAGTTTTGTGGTATAGCCCATTGGTGTATTATAAGTATCACACGACATCATTCCATGTTTCTTTAAAATTTCAAGAGCATATTTAGACTGATTTATAAAAATTCCACGGGGTGATTGATGAACGTGTAATCCTAGAAAGAACGAAAGTTCACCCATCATGGACATTTCAAAATTATCTTTCATTAATTTTGCAAAATCATTAGAGTAATTTCGTTTTGTTGAGGCAAAAATGATGTCATCGACATATATTTGAATAACAAGTAAGTCCTCCCCGTAGGTTTTAGTAAACAGTGTTGGATCCACCGATCCTTTAGAAAATTTATTGGCTAATAAGAAAGTGGACAGTTTGTCATACCACGCCCGTGGGGCTTGCTTAAGTCCGTAGAGTGCCTTTTTGAGTCGGTAAACGTGATTAGGACGCTCAAGATCAACAAAGCCTTCAGGTTGGCTAACATAAACTTCTTCACGGAGTTCTCCAATAAGAAATGCTGTTTTCACATCCATTTGGTAAACCACCATGTTCCTGTGTGCAACATAGGCCAGAAAGATCCGAACAGCTTCATGTTTAGCCACTGGAGCAAAGGATTCAGCAAAGTCAAGTCCTTCAAGTTGGGAGTATCCTTTCGCTACCAGACATGATTTGTTGCGTATGACAGTCCCTTCTGCATCAAGCTTATTCTTCCAGATCCATTTTAACCCGATGACAAAGACTCCGTCAGGTCTTTCAACTAATTCCCAGACTTCTAATCGTATGAACTGTTGAAATTCCTCTTGCATGGATTCAATCCAGTTGTCATAAGTCATTGCATCTTTAATGTTTTTAGGTTCTTCGTGACAAACTGTGAGTGCATAGATACAAGTTTCTCCATCTGTTTGAAGTCGTTGTCTTGTCATAACAGGTGCATCTGGATGGCCAATAATATGAACTAGTGGATGGTTACGAGTCCATTTATGTGTTGAAGGGTGTAGTTGATACGTATCTCGCATGTTAGCAGGATCCAAGTTGCGTGTTGACGACTCAGCTATATCAAGAACTGTAGTAGCTGGTGCAAACGGATTAAAGAACGCATCAGGATCATGCTCTGCGGATTGTGGAACTGATTGTGGTGTTGGATCTTCAGCTGGATGGCGGGAAGTAGAACCAGTTTGTTCTGCTGTAGATGGTGATACACTTGGAGGACCGTCTCTCTCAACACTTGTAGCTGTATGTTGAGGTGAGTCTGGTACTGGAATGTTATCAGGTTGAGCAGCGGAATTAGGTGAGACCTCAGTAGGACGGTATTCAATTGTATCATCAAATAGTGGAGCAAACAAGGTTTCTAATTCTTTGCGGTTAAGTGGCAATGGTTCAGCTGAAGATGCCGGAGAATTAAGATGGTTAAATTCGGGTCCTAAGCTGTGTTGCTCAGAAGCCATTTTGGTGAGTTCATCAAAATTAGCGTGAATGGTTTCTTGAATTTCTCTTGTACGACGATTCCATATCTGAAAACCTTTGGAATTTTCACAATATCCAACGAACACTCCGATGTCAGCCTTTGCTTTAAGTTTACCTAAATCATCACGATCATTTTTCGGATAGCAAAGTGCTCCAAATACATGAAAGTAATCGATGTTTTGTTTCCTTTTATGAACAATTTGATATGGTGTTTTGCGATGGCGTGTTGTGATCATGCAACGGTTTTGTGTATAACATGCGGTTGAAACAGCTTCTGCCCACAAGTAATCTGGTAATTGAGCATTAATCAACATAGTTCTAGCAGCTTCCACTAATGTCCTGTTGCGTCTTTCAACCACACCATTCTGTTCTGGGCTTCTAGGAATAGATGTTTGATGTTCAATTCCCACTTTCTCATAATAAGACCTAAGTGTCTGATTTTTGAATTCAGTTCCATTGTCAGTTCTGACGATTCGTACCGTGTTGCGTAACTGAACTTGAATTTTAGTGAGAAAGGTGATGATCATTGAAGGAGCCTGATCTTTACTTCGTAAGAAATAAACCCAAGTCCATCTGGAGAAGTCATCTACAATTACGAGTATGTAGCGTTTACCGTTGATACTTTGAACACGCATCGGTCCACATAAATCCATATGAAGCATTTGTAAAACATGATTCGTACTTTGCTCAGGTTTAGACGGAAAATGAGCACGAGTACTTTTTCCTTGTTCACAGGCTGGACATAAGTGATCTTTGGTAAAACGGAATCTTGGAAATCCATCGACAAGTTTATAACGAGCTAGGTCAGTCATAGTTCTGAAATTCAAGTGTGAAAGACGTTTGTGCCATAACCAAGATTTAGTCGATTCAGCTTTGGAGAGAAGACATATCGGAGATGTTGCGATCATATCTGACATTGATATTGTATAAAGATTGGAGCCGTGTGAGCCAGACATTAGATCGTTTCCTTGTAAGTCACGAACAAAGCAAGTTTTCTCACGAAATGCAACTTCTAGATCCCCATCACAGAATTGACCAACAGAGAAAAGGTTGTGTCCAAGGCCTTCCACGTAGTAAACACGACTGATTTCAATGTTCCCGCTGATATAGTCACCATATCCCATGATTAGAGCGTAATGATCATTCCCGAATCTGACAGTACCAATAAACTTTGAGACAAAGTTGTGTAGCAGTTTGAGATTGCCTGTCATATGTTGGGTGCATCCGCTATCAACAATCCAGAGAATGATCTGTACCACCTATATCACAAGAAGAAGACACAGATGGAACAGAAGTAAGGGTGGAACCCAAAGACAGTGCGGGTTCCTGTTGGTTAGAAACACATGTATTCAACAGTTTAGGAATCCATTTAAAGTCTGGTTTGTATTGTAACCAACGTTGCCAGTTCCAACTAGTTTTTGCTTTCTTAATGTTAAATGCACTAGTCGTTGGCTCATTCCTAGATTTGTTCTTGGCACCAATGGGGGTAACTTCAACTTCATTAGAAACCGTAGAAGACGGCTTTCCTAAGTTAGACTTAGAGGCAGTAGTGGGCCTAGAAGGAATGCGTGTCCTACGTTTCTTATGACGATTGAGAAGAGAATTAGCTATACATTTTGTATGATCACCAGATGATACGCTTTTACGACAAAACATACAAGATGCATTAATATTCAAAACAATCAAAGGTTCATCATTTGTTACATTTAGATTTTGATTACAATTTGCCAGATTAGAATCTAAATCTGATGCAACATGAGTCTTATTCAAGTTCCTAAGTTGATCTTCTACTTCTTGAGCTTCTAGTTGTCCTTTCTTACGTTGCAAGATCCTATTCTTCTTTTTACTTTTTCGCTTGGGTCTGCTAACGCTAGTAGTGGAGACTAGTCCTGTAGAAGTGGAGTTATCAACATTAGTGTTTTGAACAACCTTTCCTTTAGTTGTTTTGTCTAATTTATACAATCCTGGTGCTATCACCGTGGTGTCAACCATTTTTTCTTTTTGAAGTAGCTTAACTTTCTCTTTTAAATCAATGATGATGTGATTTTTATCCTGAATTTCAGACTCAAGTAAACCATTGCAATATTTGATGTCATCACGGTTTTGTTGCCATTCGGCGTTGTCAATTTTTAAGTCCGCAATTTCTTTCTCGTATTTGAGACACAAACTTTTGAAAGACTCATTGTTTTTGCAAAGCTGACAAGAGTTAGAAATATTTTGACTTTGAAGTTTCAATTCCTTTTTAAGACTCTGAGCTTGACACCATTCAAGCCTTTGTTTGAGTTGACAAATTTCTTTAGAAAATTGTTTTGTCACATCATCATTTGTTTTCCTCAGATTGTCATTCTCATGTTTCAGTGTCTCAATTTCCACATGCAACAAGTTATTATCAACACAATGATCATGCTTAAGCATAGAAGTACCAGAATTATAGAGATCATTCATGATAACAGACAAAATATCAGCACAGAGAACTTGTTCCAAGAGTCGATCAGCATCATTTTTGAAAACTCTAGTTTTTTGCTTTTGGACTAAAATCTCATTTTCAGTAGCATTGAAAATGTTTATCATATTTATGACCTCCTTTTGAAGTTCCTGATCCCAACGTGTAGCACATAGACGGAGGTGTTGAACAATTGGCTTCATTTGTTTTTGAAAAATATCTCTCTTTTCACGCTCGTAAGCGGATTGAAAAGTTTCAATTTTTATTTCAGAATTACGTTCAATTGTTTCCTCCAAAATTTCGATGTCTTCCATAAAGGTTTTGAAATAATTTAAGACACGACAAGTTTTCGGTAAAGGTGTAAGTTCACCGGATGATGGTAAAGGACCATTAATTTGTGCTACAGTTTGGACAGGAGCCGCATTGTGAGATGAAACATATGACTCTTCGATAAACCATGATTTCTCAGGTAAGTCCTTTTGAGTAACAAAAGATTTTGAAATGGGAGGAGCTTTTGAATAGTCATATGGTGTCCAATATTGAACATAACTCATTTTAGATCGACTCTCGTCTTCAAGTTCTTCTTCTTCCTCAGTATAAAAAACAACAGCACGCACAATTGTATTATCAAACATGTGATCAATACTGTAAACCTTAGGATTTTCTTTGAAAGCTTTGTGAAGAAACATTGATTTAAAATCGCAAAGTGCAAATCCTTTATCGGGTCTCGGTTTTAAAGCAAACTTTTGAATTGTTGTGACAGAGTTTCCGTGTTTGTAAACAATGTGACGAAATTCTTTGAGTTGTTTTTCAAGATCAACAATATCACCGAGTAAGTCATCTATATACTTCCTTTTGCGTTTTTTATGCTCACAAAACTCCTTTTTGCAATTTGACAATTCTGTTTCTGTTTTTGAAAGAACTATTTGAAGACGTTCAGCTTGCATTTTCAATTCACACTTTTCACTTTCGAGTTTCGAAATCAACTTTCCATTTGGCTCAATTATATCTTGTATTTTGTGTTGAAGATCTTGTTTTTTATTGTAAGAATCTTGAAAAGCTTTTTCAAAACTTTTTGCATTTTTAATCTTTTCTTCCTGATTGGAAAGTTGAATTTTATAACATTCAATATCTCTTGCAAGTGACGCATTTTGTTCTTTTAAAACTTTATTTTTCTCGTTGCATTTTATTATTTGCAATTGTTGAGCATCCAGTTGTTTAGATAACAATATGAGGTCAGGGTCTGGATCAAATGATGGTTCATGTTGTTCTAAATGATCATGTTTATCATTCTCAATAGGATCATCAAATGAAACAACTGTGTCATCATCGAAGATGACAACTGTGCTTATTTGTTCATCGTTATGAGATGATGAAGATGATTTAGATGGAACAACTTGCGCCATATCTGATTCATAAGCAGAAGGTGAGACTATTTTATTAATAAAGCATTCATTGAGGTCATGTACCTGAGACAAGCCGTCAGTGTCATACACTGGACCTGAATCATTGAGCTTAACTTCCTGCATGTTGGCCATAAGCATCACAGCTGCATTAGCTTCCAGATCTTCCATGTCATCATCATTGTTGACATTTGCCATGAAGTTGTTATCTTGTTCAGGGAAATGTCCGTCTTTTTCATCTTGAAGAGCCATGAGTAATGCCTGCTTGTGAAACTTACTACCCCGAGTTCTCGGTTTGGGACATGCTGTAGCTATATGACCTTGTTCATTACAATTGTAGCACCAAACTGCATTCCCTAAGTTGGAGTTCCTTGTCGCAACTGAGTCAGACCTTTGTTGAGAAGATCCTGAGTTGTTCCTGAACCCCGTGTTGTTACTAAACCTCTGATCATTCCCATAATTTCCTGAAGAACTTCCTGAACCAGATCGACCATAGTTACGATTCTGAATTTCTACTCTTCCATCATTGACAACAGCTTGATTCCTTGTGTTAGAAGATGAACGTTGACGGTTGTTTGTTTTGTTGGAGAATTTGCTGAAAGCACGAGCAATAAGAGCAAGTCCCTGATTCAACGTGTTAAAGTCATCATCGTCATCTTCATTGGAATTAGAGTAATACACAGCATCATTGTTGTTTAATGGAACCAGTTGAGTAGAGGCATTCTGTGGAGATGAATCATAAGGGACCATTTGGTTCGAGGTAGAAGATTGTGGATAACTGAAGTAGTTCTGCTCTTGAACATATGCATGATTAGACATTGGTGGTGGAGCATAGGGAGACTGAGCTACGAGAGCCAAAGAATTTGGTGTAGAAGTTGGTGTGTATCCTCCTCGTAGAGCTCGATCTTTTTCCACTTCAGGTTCATGGTGTTTCAGAAAATTATACAACAAACCATATGGAGCATCATGCAGATTCTTTGTTTGACGAACAAATGTCACATATTTATGCCAATCAGGGCCAAGACTACCAACAAATTTGGAGTTCACAGCGATCCTTGGTACTGTGATTTTATGACGTTCCAGATCATTAACCACATTTGTGTTACGATGATAGTAGGATTCAAGTGACTCTCCAGGTTCAATTGTGATGTCAGTGTATTCCATGTATAGCTTGGATTCCATGTCATCTTTGTTCAATTGAGTGCCTTCCATAAGGAGATGAACGTGTTCCCACATAGCTTTAGCCATTTTCTGAGCATCGACACTTCGATAGATAGGATTTGGTATTCCTTGAAGTATATAGGCCATTGCATACTCATCAGCTTCACGATGTAATTTCTGTTCTTCAGTGAGTAGAGATTCTGGAAGAGGTCGATCACCAGGAGGACGTGGGGGATCAGCATGTGGATCACCAGCTTCAAATCTTGTCAGCCACTCAAATGGTCCTTTAAGTATCACTTGCTTCAAGAATTTCCCATGAGGTTTCTTTAATTCAAGGAATCGTAAGAATCGACTTGACCATTGAACATAGTTTCCAGGTGTAAGCATAGGAGGTGTTTCAAGGGATCCTGCCTCATGTCGGGATTGTTGAGTTGTAATAACTTCACACATTCTGTCAAACCAGTGAGGTTGTTTGGAGGAAAACTGAGTGTTTTGTTGTGACACTTGATATGATTGTTGTTGAGGAATGATCTGATGTTGTTGCATCATTAGGTAATGATGTAGTGGATTGTATGTTTGTTTTTGAGAAGGTTGTTGTATCATGTGGTGCGGAAGGTATTGTTGTTGCTGATACTGCTGATGTTGATGTTGCTGATACTGCTGCGGTTGATGTTGTTGAATATGAGGGAAGTAATGATTAGGTGGTTGAGACATCTTAGAACACTTGTGTAGAAATGGATCTTGTAGAAAGTGTATAATTAACCAAGTATTGAAAAACTTAGCACAACTTCGGATTGCGAAACTATGGAATTCCAATGATTTCGAAAACTGGCACAGTTGTGATTGCGAAAGTAGGATTGCGAAACTTGTCAGGTTTTCGAGAATCAATGTTTGCGAAACTTTGCAGATTTTCGAAAAACTTGAAATTTCGAAATAACCAAGATTTTTGCGAAACGTTTAGGTTTGCGAAATAATAAGATTTCGAAACTTAAAAGGTTTGCGATAACTTTGTGATTTCGATAATTGTATGTTTTGCGAAAAAACACAAAATTGCGAAAAACAGTTTTCGAAATTATACAATTTCGAAAACTTTCCCAAAAGTCGAAGTACTTAACTTTCTTATACAAGAAAGAAAATACCGAGTCCACACAAACGAATTCGAGGTAGTGCACGTAGAGAAGATCTCGAAACTGGGGACAAGTATGTTCTCGATAACTTGGTAGTTTTTGTTTTTCAAAGAAAGCAATCCTAAAACTCGTTTTTATTTCAAGATTCTTGTACTTTTAGGTGTAAAATGAAGAGATCTTTAAGAAAGTTGAAAACTTTAAGAACTTTTCAAAATTTATAAAAGATTGCGAAAATAGTACAAAAATCCTAGTCGAATTTTATAAGAAAAAAAATGGGAACTTTTTTGTTTGTGTTGATTTGTAGCACAAGTTTGTAAGCAAATATGTGATAAAAACCAAGAAACAAGCAAGAAAGTACAATAATTTCTCAAAAATTCGAATGAAAAAACAAGAACAAACTTAATGAAAAAACAAAAGCTACACCTTCATATGGCGAATGACACTTGTTAGGTCACACTTTATGTAAACACAAGCACAATAATGATAGAAATGAGATGAGAATGAGAATGGGATGATTATGAGAATTAGAGAATTAGAATTGCAAGAGTTTCCTTAATATTTCACATAACCAACCAAGTATTACATAGACCTAAGCATACTATATATAGGGAAGGAGCTAGGGCAACACTCCCTCTCCTTCCTTTCTCCAAATTGTGTGGGCTTTGAAGCCCATGGATCATATTACTTAAGCCTAGTAAACTTGAAACAATAACATAAATGTAACTTAAGCAACCTATTATTACAAATGACCGGGACTTGATAAAATAGTAAAACTTTGGTTCCAACAGATATGTCATGATTGTCAACCAAACTAAGGATCTACATCAGGTGAATTATGATCAACTCTATGATTTTCTGAAGTAAAACCAAGCTGAGGCTAATGAAGTAAGGAAAGAAAGATTGGCAAAGAATCATGATCCTCTCGCATTAATTGCTACTACACCAACACCTCTACCAGTGAACACACCACATCAACCATCATCATTATCTTCCACTCACAACAACATGGAACAATCATACATTCAACAACCAACACATGTCTACCAACAACAATTCTACCCACAACAACAAAATGTTATTCGACAACAACAATACCCACAATTCCAAGAACCAGAATTCACTGACAATGATGAAGCTACTGCAGCCTTGACACAAGCGTTCACTTTTCTGACAAAGGCATTCCAAGGACACTATTCTACACCAACGAACAACAACCAAAGGATTTCATCGAACACTCGCAACAAGCAGATTACTCAGCCGAGTTTCAATATAGGCAACGGAGGCCAAATGATTGGAGTTTATGGGAATCAGCAAGGATATGCTACTGGATTTAACATAGGTAATCAAAATATGAAGAATCAGTTGGGTCAGTATGCAGGGAATTAGATCGATCAATATGCAGGGAATCAGATGGGCTAGTTTATTGGGAATCAGATGGGTCAGAATGTTGGCAATCAGGCAATGGGTAATCAGATTAGGAATGTGGCAGCTCCAGTTGTTGGGAATCAGGGAAATGTGAATCAGGGTAATCCGGTAAAGTGTTTCAACTGCCAGGGTGTAGGTCATATGGCAAGGAACTGTCCTACTAAGCCAAACAAGAGAGACCTAGAGTATTTGCAGGAAGCATTGCTGTTGGCACAAAAAGATAAGGCAGGGTTTCAGTTGAACGCATAGGAGAATGATTTTATGGCTCTCATGGATGACATGGAAGACAGAGAAGATATCGATGCAAACTGCATCTTTATGGCAAACCTTCAGGAGGCTAAGTACGACACAGATTCTGACACACCTCCTGTTTATGACATCAATGCAGTCTCTAAGGTACCATCCTATAATACATGCAACAATAATGATATATTTGATATGTCCCCTCATGAGGAACAACATTCTGAGACTCCAGCAACCACTTATGGTACATATCTGGACACGCCGAGTTGTAGCAATATTGATTCGGCAAATCTCGATATGAATCATAGTGGAGGCTTAGTTTCCTAGCATGCTGAGAATGATGAGGAAACACGTGCTTTATTTGAATCGTTATTGAACAATTGTAGTATTGAAATAGAAAATGTGAAAAAGGTCAACCGCGAAGTTAAGGCCGCGAATGAAAAATTGACCACTGAGCTTGAGAGTTACAAGGAAAACGTTAAAGCATTTGAGTTTCATAACAAAAGATTGTCAGATTTAGAAACCGGTTATCAAAATTCCGTTTCAAGGGAAAAACTTTTGCAAATCAAGTTTGATACACTTGATGTTAATTCACACAAGAAGATAAAATCCTTAAACGCGGAAATTTCTGATTTGCAAAACCAACTTTCTAAACAAAAAACAGCTTGTACCAATCTTGAAAAAGAAAGGGATGAGTTGAAAAAGGACTTTGCAAAGAAAGAAGATAAACTTTTGGATGAAATCATAGAGTCAGAACACAAGATTGCAAAACTAGAAGAATTAGTGGTTAAAAGGGGTCAGTCAAGTCAAACAATGAATATGATTGCTAATCAAACTAATCCGATTTACCATACAAAACATAAAATGGCTCTAGGGAACAAAACTCCTTGTAATCTCAAGAAAGCTCAGCAAGAACAGAATATTTTTTTAATGGAAATGTTTTGTTTACTAAGCATGATCCTCCTACTGTTCGTGATTCTGTGGAAACAATAGAACTGGTCGAAGAGAGCATTAATAAAATGAAATGAAAGAAGCCTGATTTGAAACCAATTGATTACAACAAATTGAACAAACTTTCGGGCATTACTTTTGTTCCACAAAAACAAGCATATGAGCTTTCCAAACCTTTTTCCAAAAGCCCAGAAGTTTCTAAAACCGTAGTTGTTTCCAAATCTCTTTCAAACATGGAACAAATGTCTTCTAACAACCCTTTTAATACAAGTGAGGCTAGAGACATTCTTGATGACGTTAAAAAAAGAATTGTAACACTTCAACAGATTGTTAAATCTAAAACTACTATCAGTATTAACAACTGGCATTCTAGTTTTCATAACGAACAGAAAAAGGTGTTTGAAAACGAAATTACTATCCCACTGAATAACATCAGTGCGAGGGTAATTAATTTTAAACAAGCTTTCTTAAAAGAAACGGCCGACTTTGTCAAGGACCACAAATCCCTGGTAAAAGAAGCTAATGAAACTCGTGAAAACATGAATGTTTTAGAAAGGTTAAATGATTCTCTCTTCGAAGCAGTTCTGTCTACTGATATAATGTCTATCATTTTGCAAACATATTCTGTTCAAGACGATGAAAGACTGAGAGCTGAGACCTCCGCAATTGTTTCAAAATAGAAAAATGCTCTTATAAAACTTGAAAAAGAAAATGTGTCATATTTTAAACAACTTGATCGAAAAAGCGAAGAATGCAAGTATGACAAATTGTCGTATGAGCGTGCCTTCAAGAACATGAAAGAGCAAAATGATCTTTTGAGGGCTCAGGTTGAAAGTCAAAAAGGGAAGGGGTGTGGATACTAAGTTTACAAAACCATCGACCTCGGACAAACCAAATACCTCAAAAACGGTTGTTAAACCAAAAATGTCAATTTCTCAAGCTGTTCGAAAAGTTGATGAGATTAAGGATTTGACAAAACCAGTCACTCCACAACCCTTGCCCAAGCAAAAGGAAATTGAAAAGATTGTTGAAAAACAAAAACTGGTTGTTGAAATAAACACAAATGTGCTTGCACATGGCTTTTCTAATATCAGTACACAGACTAGGACCACAAAAACTGTTAAAGAATCTGTTGGTTCTAATGATTTGGTCCAAAATCACCATCTAGAAGAAGCTAAGAAAAAGGCACAAATTCGAAAAGACGGAATTTTAGGTACAAAACCAAGTGTGATGAATTCTACAAGATTCCAAAGCACTGCTAGTAGTAGTAAACCATTACCTAGGAACAATCAACAAAAGACTAGGGATTGGCCTGCATCTAAGAGTAGTTGCGAAAAAGAAAATGCTATGCACGTAGAAAACAACACTAGAAATGTTGAGTCTTTTTCGAACAAAAAAAGATTTCCAAATGACTGTAGTGACAAAGTTAAGGTTGCCATTTTAAACAAGAATGTTGAATTTGTTTGTCCTACATGTCAAAAATGTGTTTTTTCAGCTAATCACGATGCATGTATTGCACAATTTCTCAAGAAAGGAAAGTCAAGTTTCAAGACACAATCCACTAAGACACCAAATAGAAACAAACCCGTTGACAACAAGAAAATGGATAAGAAACCTAATTGGTGGATATCTAAAGGATGTAGTATTCCAAAAACTGAGTCTTCCGCTGCATCTGATAAGAAGACTACGTCTAGATCTTACCTTAGGTGGATTCCCACGGGAAAAGTTTTTAAAACAGTTGGTCTTAGATGGATTCCCACAGGAAAGATTTTTGATAGTTGCACCAAGACAAATAATAGTGATAATCATCAAGATAAGGAAGTAGCAACCATTACAACTGTTGATAGTCAACACCCTCAGAGTGATGATTCATATAATTCTAACACTGGTACTTGTGAAACCTCTTCGTCTTTGGTTGCAGGTGCTTCAACTATCTCAGAACCCAATTCTTCAGAGGGTTTAAATTCTGTAAATTCTATAAAATTATTCTTTCAATCTTCTATTTTTGATTTTCCATTTCTTTTTTAAAAACAAAAACAAAATACAAAAATATAAAATTTCAAAAAATACAAAAACAATTTAAAATAAAAAAATTCCAAAAATATTCTTCTCACGACATGTGTCTCGTATAAATCAATATTCTGTACGTTTCTAGAAATGTCATTCAACAATGATACAGACATGTACAGATGCTCGAACGGTAGTTATTTTAAAATGTTTTTCTAAAACATGTCGTTTCTCAAAAATTTCTTCACTATGGCTTTCGTATACTTCAGTACGAAACCCAGACTTAATCGGATGGCTTCTGGACATATCAGTTCAGGACCCGTGCATCAAAGAAAGGAAAGTGCTTAATCAAAACAAAGATTTCAAATATTTTTCGAGCACTTATCCTAAAACGAGAACCAAAATCTGATCTGGCTTGAGTTTTCTTTAGAAAAACCTTCAAAATCTTTAAGCTCAAGACCATGATTGTTGATCTAATGATAAATTAGATTTTCAAAAATCTCTTACATTTTGAGCACCACATTTTCAAGATTTTTTCAAAAAGATTTTCAAAATCTATCAAAATCGATGTTCATCATCAAAATGACTTGTGTACACCTTACAGTGCACAACTCAAGCTTTCAAAGAAAGGAAAGTGCTACGCAAAAATGATTTTAATTCACAAAGTGCACTTATCCTAAAAATGGACACTGTTGTACGCCTCAGTGCGACATTCCTATTCAAACAAAGAGAAGTTTTTGTTTTTCAAAAAACATTGATGCAAAATTCAACGAATCTGAATTTTCTTTCTCTATCATGATTTTGCTCAAGAAGACTCCTACCCTCTCAACTGTTTGTAAAAAGGTTAATATTCTCAAAAACATATACGAGTTTTGAGGGGGAGTATTTCAAAAACAAAATGTTTCGATTTCATGCTAAAACAAATCCGTCTATCTCTCTAAAAGCCTTTTCTTAATCAGTCGATATCAAAAATATCACGATATACTATTTTTGAGGGGGAGAAGACGTGATTAAAATGTGATAAAAAAATGTTTAAAGATTGCGGCTGAATCTCAATAGAGCTCGACTCAAATATTACCAATGAATTGACGAAGCTTAAAAGTTAGTGTTCGAAAGGATTTATCCAAGTAGAAAGTACCGTTTCGAGAAACTCTTTTTTAGATGTGTACTTTGACGGGTCTAACTTCCTTATTAAGGAATGTTAACAACTTCAAGTTAGTTATTAGGGCTAGTTATCACCTAAAAGCTGATGATGGATCCCTTTAACTAAGCAACGTAAACGCGTCCCTCGGGTATATGTCTATTAAGAGTGGATCAATTCAATAAGTGCTAACTCCTCCCGCATGTGCGAATTTCGTAAAATTCTTGAGCACATGTGCAGGGGGAGTCCTTTAAAAGATAATGCAAAACTCTCGAAGTGTTAACAAAGTACGTTTTATAATCATAAACACTTTGAGAGATTTTCATAAAAGGTTTTATGGCAAGTGATCAATAAATCTAGGATAATCATGGAGTAATAAGGTGATTATGGTTAGGTTTATGTCCAATGATTCGCCAGAGCCGGAGGGATCTACCCAAGGACAATTCCAATAGATTAGTATTAGGAAGTCCTTAGGTATGATTGAAAAAAGGAGAAAATGAGAAAGGAGAAAGAAGGGGTTGAAGAATTAAAAAGAAAAGTTATGAAAAAGGGTGAAAAGAAATAGCCCTCCATATGTTCAACCTTAGGGCAGACACCGGGTTCAATTCGTATGCTACTGGTTGTTGCTAAGGTGACACCGGTATTGAAGATAAAGACGTCATGGACCCAGTGACGCACTACACTTAACCTTCTAGCCACTCAAGTTCTCTTAAAAGAGCTTGTTTCATTCTCATGGGGAACCGGTGTAATCTATCGACTTATCTCTTAGAGATGGTTGATTTTGAAACAGGAGACCTCTCCCTAATCTCCGCATAGGAAACCAAATGTGCACTTATCGAGTCTAGAGCCCCGAGATTCATCAAAAGATCTCATAGGAATACATGATATTTCTACACTGGTTGTTCATCAATAAGGACGCCAGATGTAAACTTTAGAGTCCTACGCAGATCTTAGCAATCTGCCAGAACATTTATGAGAGGATTCACATTTGTGATTCTCAATGATTGAATGGAAATTCCTACCAGGGTCAACATCAAACAACCCTGACAGCAGGTCACTTCGGTAATTTCTTGTGGGTTACGCTTAGTGTTCGCGGTGGTTTCAAAACGGTCTACAGTCGTGGAGTGATCCCCAGCGACTCACCTATTCGTTGAGCTACTTAGTAGGTCTTGTAAGCTCCCTTGGGAGTATCCAAATTGGGAACGGCCTTGGTAAGGTTTAGAAGGAGTCTTCACACTATGTTGTTGACGATCTCTTATTCCGAACCTGTAAGTACCGGTTGATTTATAGCTAACTATTTACCTGCAGCTACACATCACCTCCATGACCACAGATTCCACATGCTCATGCATGCATCATGAAGTTAAAGGAAAGTTCTCGCAAAGATCAAAGCAAAGAAAAGTTCAAAGAAAGATTCTACGCAATGTGAAAGAATCTACAGAAGTTAAGTGACAAAGATCAGTGTGAAAGAACGAGAACAACAAATGCATGTATCACAAAGACTAAAGACGTATGAGCATGTTGTAATAGCTGACAACCACCACAGACGCAGAAGTGACGAAAGGCAGATTGCTCCACATCATAAAAGAACAAAGAATGATGCAAAGTCAGTTATCAAAGATCACAAAGCATGAAGGAACAAAGACTAAAGACTATTCTACAAAGACACACAAAGTTCAAGACAACAAAGATAGAAGACCTAATCACGTGGAGCATCATTCGAATGACCACCCCTTAGGGGGAGATTGTTAGTATTTAAAATATGTATTGAAAAGTGATGGTCATTCTCATACGTGTAACTTTGTAATATGTCGTAGAATACAATAGAATAGTCAAAGGGCTCATGGATTGGGCTAAGCTAATAGGTTAATATTTATATTAAGCTAGTCCATTTATGTTAAGAAGATATTTGTGTAAAAAGCTCAATCTATCACCAAGCCCATGGAAAGCCTTTAGGGCATTATGTAACCAACTATATAAACACCTCAAAGCTCATTTGAGGTGTGTGCTTGAGTGTGTAGTGTGTGGAAAACTAGAAGGGGGGTTGAATAGTTTTACGTCCTTTTAAAATTTATAAAAACAAGTTTGTTTTAAAAACTTCGATTCTAGTTTATGTGATCTCAATACTTGCACTATATGAACAATGATATATTAACTAACTAACTAAGCTAATAAAGTATAAGTAAATAAATAAGTAATGAAAAGAGTTGGAGAGATCAAACCACAACACAAGGATTTATTGTGGTTCGGCTACAAGGTCACCTTCCTTGTTCCTACTCCACTCCCCGAGTAACCTACTCGAGAGTTTTCTTCACTATGTCAACAAACTCCCTTATGGCGGAGAAAACCTTACACACCAATTTACACACCACAACTACATCACAACTTGATCACAACTTCTACACGACTTCTTCACACCTATTTACTTCACACATATCTTCTTCACACCTTTCTTCTTCACACCAATCTACTACACACCTATCTTCTTCACTACTACACTACTTCACTACTAATCAAATTCTACTTCCTACAGAACTTCTATTTCTTCTAAACTACTTATTACATACACAACACAACTTCACAAATATATGTACACAATGCACAACTACTCTTCAATACTACTTGAACTTAGTTGTAGAAGGAGTGTTCTTCTTTTGCACTTTGGATGAGGATGGATAAGAAGGGATTGAATCATTTAAACAAGGATTAATATACAAATGATCAAAGGGTTTTAGAGGATGTTTAGAGAGTTTGAGATCTGAAAATTTCGTGCAAAAGGTGAGAAAAATTCCAGGTTTAAGGTGGTATTTATAGGCAACAAGTTCTGACAGAGGAGCGTGGCCGGCCCCCTTAAAATTTAGGGGACCGCCCCTTATAATTAAGGGGGCCGCCCAACTGTAACGGCCAGAAAACTTGTCTTTTAGTGGGGAAAGTTTATTTGGTGAAAAACTAACTGATTTTGGTTAAAAATTTGAAATCATATATTTAGTATGATTAAAACATTTTTCTTTATTACCAAAAGTGTTTTTCAAAAATATATAATATATTTATTTAATTAAATAAACTTTGTATTAGTTAATTAAATACCCATTTGATCATGAGATGTATTAAACACTTGTTTATTCATACCTTAAGTGATTAAGTTGGATATAGTGATATAAACTTGCTTAATACTTGTTTACGTAATAATCTTACGTTTGATGAGTTTACATTTTGTGATCGTCAAATTATAGAGATATCGAAAAATATAAATAACGTTTTCATGCATTATTTATGTCAACAATCTCCCCCTTTTTTATGATTACAAAATCTAAACTCATTAATCGAAAATTAGTATATATGCAAGTATTAATGTGAGTTTATATCAATTCTCCCCCTTTTTGCTAGCATCAAAAAGGTTATCCCGATTGTAAAGAAGCTCCCCCTTGAAGTATACTCCCCCTCGTTTTGAGGTCAAAAGGAAATCGAGATATGGATATCTTGCAAAAATATTTAGTGGACAAGCAACATATATATGTATATAGCATGCAAGAGTAGAGACTAAACATAACCATACCATTAATAATGTGAAAAAGATACATCAAGCATTACATTAACAAACATAATAAGTAATGCTACTAACAAAAGCCTTAAAGGCTTACAATCATCACTAAAATAATAAACCAAAGCTCGAACATGAAGGTCTTCTCTAGAGCTTGCCATCCAAAAAGGTTTAAGACAATTTTATTTGTAAAACACCAAGCATGTTTAATTGGGAGGAATGGATGGTGAACATGGAGATGGTGATGGTGGAGGGGTGTTTGTTGATGGTGGTGGAGGTGTTGTGTTTATTGTTGGTGGTTGATGCAACAAGTTTTCAATATGAGAAAACATGTATTGTATCTCATCTCTTAGTCCGAACACAAGTGTTCGTTTGTGAATGCAACAAAGGCAAGTGTCTCCATGAGCTTCAAGTAAGCTCCATGGGACGGGGTTATAGGTTGGTGGATTGATAGGGGATGATGAGAAGTGTGCATCAAGAGGTGTTAATGGTGATAATGAGAGAGTGAGTGCAAGGGTTGTGTTTTCATTGGTAGGTTGTGATGGTTGATCAATTGTTGGAGGAGATAAGTGGGTGTTGATGTAGTCATTTATGGATGAAGTGGATGGTATGGAGGAACTGGAATTTCCATTAGTTGATGGTGTTTTGGAGGGTGCATTTGGTGCACTAGGAGATGAGCATTGAGGTGGTGGTGATGGTGTAGTGTTGTCTTCATTTGTAAGATCAATGAATAATTGTTTTGGTGGAATAATGACAAGTTTTTGTTTCTTGGCATTGTTTGAATAGGTGGTTCTTGGTGAAGACATGATAAAAGGATGATGTTTGATGAAGGTTGAGGATGATGGAATGTGAATTAAACATGCATGGGGATTATATAGTGGGAAAGAATGTTTAGAAGTGGAATTAGTTTGAAATTGTAATGTTAGATTCCAAAATCAGTCTGGTTTTTAAGGGAAATGGTAGCTGAGACTAGCAAAAGAGATCACAAGGTGCAAAAGAAAACAGTGTAAAAACTGTTCCAGATGGCCGGTTGATGTACGTGGGAATCGCACCAGGCTTTACCTCTCAAGGGATCTTGAGAAGCTTACAACCCCCACCAGGCAGTGTACCTGATCGTTGTAGTATAATATAGTGACAAGTACCGGGGGATTGATCGTTCAGCTAGGAATAGTGTCGCTAGGATTAGAAAACCTAAATACTAGTTTAAAGGTGAGGGATGATTATTTTTGTATTTTTATATTTTTTTAGAAAGCAAATAAAAATCTCGGGTTTGAAGGATTTGGGCGGAATTAGTTGCTAGTCAACTAACCCAATACTAAAAATGCAATCAAAATAAAATACTAGAAATGAAAATAAACTAAATTATACTAAAGTTGTGAGCAATAAGTGGAGAAAATGTGTTTACTTAGATTTCACTACTCCCTAGACATCTTTTACACGTTAATTACTGGTTATAGTTGCATGGATGACGGATCGTATTCCTTAATATCATTCATGGGGTGGCGCACTTAACTCCCCAATTCTATGAGCTCTTATCTCCTCCTATACCATGCCCAGCACAACCATAGGGATTATAAACAGTGGCTCATGCATTAAATACAACCAATAAAGACCTAGTGCACATCGGTTCATGTTTCTTAAGACGTTCAAGCATGTTACCAATTGGAGATCTGCCAGTTTTCTTAAGCCTAACATAAAAATCATTCATCCAATACAATTATAAACAAGTAATCAACACATAATTAACATCTAGGTTTCATTAGATCCAAGCAAACACAAGATAGATCTATCCTAGCATGATGGAATTAAGACAAGAACAAGATATAGACAACCAACACATAGACATATTGATTGAATTAAAAGAACACTTATCTCAATTACACATGAAAGGTATCAAGGGCTTAGAACCCTTGAAAAACCTGTAAAATTCGCACCAAGTTCGTACTTAGGGTTTCTCCAAAACTTCTTCTCTTTTTAATGTGAAAATTAGAAAACTATATATAGGAAATAGGGTCTAACGGCGTCAAGACCAATCTTGTGACGCCGTCACCTAGCCGCCAAAACTCTTCTCGGACTGCCTTGATCTACTTTTGACGCCGTCATGTATTATGCATTTCCAGGCCGTCATGAATTTTACTCTTGACGCCCTACTTCGTGACGCCGTCAAATCTGTACTGGATCGTCATGGAAATTTGCTTTTGACGCCGTCAAGGATTCCTTCTTGACGCCGTCACCTACTGTTCCCAGCAAGGAAAATTAAGACTTTGGCGTTTTCTTCACTTTTATGCTCCAAAAACGTCCGAATTGCTTCCTTTTCCAGATTTCACTCCCAAAGTACCTAAAATCACAAAAGGAACGATTTAGGGCAATATTTGATCAAATAAAGTCAATTCCGGGCTTAAATGACCCCCTAAAAGTGGTTCATTTTTCGCCTCATTATATACCCTTACACTTGAGATTTGCTTGTCCTCAAGCAAATGCGCTTTTATTCTAGTCAAAATACAAGTTAGGGGTCATTTAACACTAATATAAAAGTAATTACAACAAATAATCGTTCCACTAAAGACCAATAGACAAGCACGGAGGTCATACGCAAGCACCTCACAAATAGTGTTTAGATACTCACATCTCTAGGGTGTAATAAAGTACAAATTACAATATGGAAACGGAAGATATCTCTCACTACCTGTCATAGCAAAATAGATTACCATAGGCTTGGGAAAGGATCAAACCTCCACCACATGGCGTAAGCACCTAGGATAAACTATCAAAGAGGTCTTTTAAAGGGTTGTAACGTTAGGTGTAGGGATATGAAATACACGGTTTTGTTGGATAAAGGAAGTTTTTACTGGTGGCGAGTTAACAATCTTGGTTAATTACATGTACAATGTGGCGTTGCTAAGCCAAGACTAGACTCGACTTAAGCTAATAAATAAAAAATAACAAAAACATAAAATAAACATAGAATAAAAAGGGATGGTAGTCCGTATGTTTTTCTCTTTTCTTTTTCTCTCTTTTTTTTTTTTTTTTTTTCTTTTTCTTGATTTTTTGGATTTTTTGGATTTTTTTTTTTTTTTTTTTTTTTTTTTGCATACACTCTTACCCTACCATCCAAAATAATACATCATAGGAAATGGAAATTCCCCTTACACTTGAATTTTTACATACTTTACAATAAACTAATCTAATGACTCGAATTAAGAAAATCAAAACACTTGGAGCACTTTTAAGATTAACGTACATATAGGGGTAATAAATGATGTTCTTCCCCATTACTCCATAAATAAGTACTTTACCCATGAGTCCCAATCGTCCCAAAACAATATGTACAAGGATATGACTCGACTTAGCAACCATGTAATCAATTAGATAATTAACTTAGGGTTTAACAAATAACAATAATGCACTAAAGACGAGTGCATACACGGAAGGCTAAGGCGATTTGGGTGTACATTTAAGTGGGGTGTAACAAATTCTTCCTTTAAGTAAAATGCTTAAAGTTAGAAACGAAAAGATAGGCTCGGAGGGGTGTACTAGGGGTTTTGTGTACTAAAAATGAGTACAACGCTAAGGGTGTGGGAAAAATTAGTTGACTTAACTAGCCAAGTAATATGACTTAAATGGTCAAGTAATTATAATACGAGTTTAACACAAGGGTGATCCTAATGCCTCTTATCATGTAGTAAATCCTACCACATGAATGAAGTCTCACTAGCGGTCTCGGGATGCATCACTAACGCAAGTTCTAGAATCTAAATACTACCGGTACACTCATAAGCACTAATAATAAATGCTTTTCCTATCAAATCTAAAGGCGAACCTCACATATTTGGGTGGAAAATTTTTCTGAATATACGGTTTTGTGCTAGTCATACAATCTCCTATCCATGAGATGCTTGCTATGGCTAAAGTTTCACTCCTAAATGTTGTAAAAAAATTTAAATTTGGCATTAAAATTACACTAACAAGTATTTCTCATAGTTTTATTACACATCTACCATTAAACAAAACAAACTCAAGCGAAAGTGCATATGTAAGGTATCATCTTTTTACCCTCCCCTTACACTTAAGATGAACATTGTCCCCAATGTTCAAGTAAAGAATGTAAAAGTGAAAAAGTAAAAAGAATGAAATCAAATACTCCCCTGATTCGCTCGGTATGGATAATAAGGTGACCAGGTTAAATCTTCCTCCAAGAAAATGAACAATCAAAGCTTCCCTTCCAGAATATAAATCATCTTCTTGTCATACATAACCTGTAAAACCTGAGAAGATAGACAAAACAACCTCGCGTAAAATCGGCGTCATCCTATATAAGTTACTAAGTCCTAGAAAACAAGATAAGATATAATGCTTGTGGAATGAAGTTTGCAGATCTCCTGGAGATTATAAAACTTAATAATTCACAAAAAACCATAAGACTCCGTTAGAAAAACAAAACTGGTAAAATTTCCAGATTTTTACACTTGACGCCGTCAAGAGTTAACTCTTGACGCCGTCATAAGTGACCTGCAGAAATTCTTATGTTAAGTTTCCGAAAAATTTCTGGAAAAACTTGGTCCTACTTCCTGGAAAATCCTGCAAAACTTCATTATGACTCAATACAAGCATTTGACTCTAACAAGTACTAATACACATGTCCATTTAATATTGTTGTGGTTCATGCTCAATTTCGTTCTTTTAAACAAATTTGGATCTCCCTTACAGTTATCTTTTGCAAAATACCTTTATATTCAATTAAGACAAAGTTAAAAACAAAATAAAGCATTTTCACAATTTACTTTGAAACATGAGCCACAAACAATAAAAATAAAACATGCATACGGAAACAACTAAAATCAATCAAACAAACAAACAAACAAACAAATAAAAACATACAAAACATGGGTTGCCTCCCAAGAAGCGCTTGTTTTTGTTCGAGTCACGAGCCTGACTCTACCCTTATTTAATGGAAATAGGGGAGGCTTTCCCTACACTTAGGATTAAGTGCGGGTGAAAGTAGCGATACACACCCTTAGGGTAGAAATATGCTTCGTGAGGAAAGAGTGGTAGATGAATTATATGCTCAAAGGGGTGTGCTCCAATCATCATAACCTTACCTAATTCAATCAGGTTAGTGGGTGGATTAAGATTTTCTCCTAGAAAGGGATCATTTTCAATCAACTTCAAGAGACTCCTAGTTGGGAATCCATCTTGACCTCATAAACCCGGTTTAAACCCATAATGTTTCCTGTGATCAATCATAAATGGGTGATGTAAGCATGTAAGGTCATTTTCCACTCCTATATTGGCCTCCTCTCCAAAAGGCTTAGAATCCACTACCTTTGTCCTAAGACTACCCGGACTATATGGTTTGATGGGTGGATCGGAACCTATTTCAATTCCTAAATTTTCATCCAAGGATGGAAGATTAGGTAACGGTTTTGGTTGAGGCTCCGGTTCATCAAAACTAGGATATTCCCTAAAACTAAGAGTAAGGTTATCATTATAAGTATTCAAACCTATATCCTCTAGTTGTGTTTGGTCCAAGGGCTCTACCTCTATCGGGGCTCCTATAGTCTCTTCTACTTCTTCCGGGTAAGTCACGGGCGGTGTGTGTCCCTCAAGTGATGATGGGAGTTGTGGGGTACTTTGTAGGTTTGTGTTATTTACCTCATCCTTCCTTGTGTCAAGATTACCTATATCCTCAACATGTGTTTCATTATAATCTAACCCTAACATTTTCCCAAGTATCTCACGTACTTCTCTAGGCATCTCAACTTCTATGTCCGAATCATACGGATCATCCTCAATATTCTGACTGCTATATACAAATTGCCCAAAAGATTCATCATATGTTTCTTGAGATTCATCATCATCGATCATAGGACCCAGGTCTTTTTGATCAATGTGATCATGTTCGGCTAAATCCTCCATCACATCAAGGTCATCTATGTGTTCAGCTTGTACTATGGCATTACATGACAACCACTTAGGTATCTCAACACTAATATATTCATCCCCAAACAAACTTGTTTCATGATCCTGGAAATTTATATTCAATTGACTTGTACTAACGTTTGTTGGGTTGTCTACCCTATAATAATATTGGGCACAATCTTCTATGGTATCCCATGCTTCTTCAGCACTTAATTCCCTAAAGTCCCTATTGGCAAAATCCTCAATGCGCATTTGGTCATATTGGCCAACACGATAGTAAAAGGTTCGGGTTAGAGATGCTAAAGCGAAACTATGATGAGGGAATTTTCGGAGTAAGTTTCTAAAACGAGTCCATGCATCATATATGGGTTAATCTCGATATTGTTTGAAATTCGAGATGTGAATAGGGTAGAATGGCCTTTGTGGTTGGTGTTATGGTGGATTCGTGTACTCCATAATGGTGAACGGAAGAGTCAAAGGAAATTACGAACAAACACACAAAGAAAAAGATAGACTAAAGAAAACCTAAAAATAAAAATAAAATCTTACTAGAAAGGAATCTAGCAAGTATACCTAATAAAAAGAAATTCTAACATAGACAATAACTATTCCCCGGGCTGCGGCGCCAAAAACTTGATGTACGTGGGAATCGCACCAGGATTTACCTCTCAAGGGATCTTGAGAAGCTTACAACCCCCACCAGGCAGTGTACCTGATCGTTGTAGTATAGTATAGTGACAAGTACCGGGGGATTGATCGTTCAGCTAGGAATAGTGTCGCTAGGATTAGAAAACCTAAATACTAGTTCTAAAGGTGAGGGATGATTATTTTTGTATTTTTATATTTTTTTAGAAAGCAAGTAAAAATCTCGGGTTTGAAGGATTTGGGCGGAATTAGTTGCTAGTCAACAAACCCAATACTAAATATGCAATCAAAATAAAATACAATAAATGAAAATAAACTAAATTATACTAAAGTTGTGATCAATAAGTGGAGAAAATGTGTTTACTTAGATTTCACTACTCCCTAGACATCTTTTACACGTTAATTACTGGTTATAGTTGCATGGATGACGGATCGTATTCCTTAATATCATTCATGGGGTGGCGCACTTAACTCCCCAATTCTATGAGCTCTTATCTCCTCCTATACCATGCCCAGCACAACCATAGGGATTATAAACAGTGGCTCATGCATTAAATACAACCAATAAAGACCTAGTGCACATCGGTTCATGTTTCTTAAGACGTTCAAGCATGTTACCAATTGGAGATCTGCCAGTTTTCTTAAGCCTAACATAAAAATCATTCATCCAATACAATTATAAACAAGTAATCAACACATAATTAACATCTAGGTTTCATTAGATCCAAGCAAACACAAGATAGATCTAGCCTAGCATGATGGAATTAAGACAAGAACAAGATATAGACAACCAACACATAGACATATTGATTGAATTAAAAGAACACTTATCTCAATTACACATGAAAGGTATCAAGGGCTTAGAACCCTTGAAAAACCTGTAAAATTCGCACCAAGTTCGTACTTAGGGTTTCTCCAAAACTTCTCCTCTTTTTAATGTGAAAATTAGAAAACTATATATAGGAAATAGGGTCTGACGGCGTCAAGACCAATCTTGTGACGCCGTCACCTCGCCGCCAAAACTCTTCTCGGACTGCCTTGATCTACTTTTGACGCCGTCGTGTATTATGCATTTCCAGGCCGTCATGAATTTTACTCTTGACGCCCTACTTCGTGACGCCGTCAAATCTGTACTGGATCGTCATGGAAATTTGCTTTTGACGCCGTCAAGGATTCCTTCTTGACGCCGTCACCTACTGTTCCCAGCAAGGAAAATTAAGACTTTGGCGTTTTCTTCACTTT
The DNA here is from genome assembly GCA_030686995.1 of Artemisia argyi. NCBI lineage: Eukaryota > Viridiplantae > Streptophyta > Magnoliopsida > Asterales > Asteraceae > Artemisia > Artemisia argyi. Next base: position 211,901,907 of record CM060685.1, read on the forward strand.
TATGCTCCAAAAATGTCCGAATTGCTTCCTTTTCCAGATTTCACTCCCAAAGTACCTAAAATCACAAAAGGAACGATTTAGGGCAATATTTGATCAAATAAAGTCAATTCCGGGCTTAAATGACCCCCTAAAAGTGGTTCATTTTTCGCCTCATCACCGGTCCCCTTAAATGGAGGCCGGTCCCCTTAAATTTAAGGGGGCCGCCCATCTGACGACCCAGAAATCAAAAATTTTCTGGAAAAATGTTATGTTCTATTTTGTATTTGCAGCAAGCTCTATTTGGACATTTCACATTTGTTTTGGTCTATTAGAAAGCATACATGTCATATATATATATATATATATATATATATATATATATATATATATATATATATATATATATATATATATATATATATATATATAAACATTAACTAATCATGCAAACATATATATAGATTAAGAGAAGCATGCATTCAAAAGCATATATTAAGCATAAACAATCAAGTTAGCATCCTAAACAAATATCCAAACAATTATTAAAGAAAATAACAAGTACTTCCGAATATACTTCGAACAAATAGCACACAAAACATAAAAATAAGTATTGTTCAACAAATATAATCCAAGCACATCATCACTTTTTCTTCCCGAATATGCCCTTCAATGTCTTCCCGATAGATTTGAAGCCACCTCTAACTTCTTCATGCAAACTCTTTTGTCTTCTAAGCATCTCGGTAGTTCGTTCATGAAGTACTTCTTCGGTTTGATCACTAGGAGATGGGGTAGAATACTCGGGATAGTCAAGATCCTCTAAATTGTCAACGAACTCAGAAAACGAAGGGGTATCCTCCTCATCGTCATCGTCTTGTCTAGAAGATGATCTGTTGATATAAATAATGTTTGTGAATGTTATTAATATTTCTCAATAAACCTATGTTTTGATAATCACAAAACTTAAATCAAATTAAGTCAAGAATAAGACATAAACAAGTATTTGGTGACAAATATTTACTTCTACATCTTATATCACTTAAGGTATGCATAAACTTAGTAACTTATGCATTACATGATCAAAGGAAATTTTATATTAATACATAACATTATATAAAATGATTTTAACATTTTATATATATTTGTAAATCATTTTTGGTAAAGCTTTATTAAACCACAAAAATATGATTTCAAATTTCCAACCAAAAAGGGCAAATTTTATCCAGAGAATCTTTTCAAACGTTCAGGAGGGCGGCCCCCTTAATTTTACTAGGCGGCCCCCTTAATCATTAAGGGGACCGGCCTACAATTAAGGGGACCGGCAACGCTCCCGAACAGTAAAATCTGGCCCTTTAAATACTGGATCATTTTGCACATTTTCCTCACCTTTTTGCACTATAAACTTTCTGATCCAATCCTCTTCTCTAGATCTAAAATCCTTTGATCATATATTTCATAAGTCTTTGTTTCCAAGTGATCCAAAGCTTCATCCATTCAATTGCAAGAAGAAGAACACTTCTCTACATCCATCTTATTGTAGTGGTGTTGTGTATTGCTAGTTTCATATAGTACTAGTGATAACTAATTGTTAAGGTGTTGTGAATATTTGTTGATTGTATAATCTTGGTGTGTTGTAAACTAGTTTAGTAGTAGTGACTTAGTTGTGCATAGAAGAAGGTGTGAAGATTAATAAGGTGTGAAGACGGTGTGAAGTCTTGAAGAAGGTGTGAAGGTGTGATTAAGGTGTGAAGATCACGTGGTGTGATATTTGGTGTGAGATTGGTTCTAGCTATGATTAGAACTCGACATTTAGCTTAGTGTCGTTAACTTGTGTAAGCCAAGGTGTGTAAGGTTTCTCCACCATAAGGAGTTTGTTGACATTGTGAAGAAAACTCTCGAGTGTGGTACTCGGGGAGTGGAGTAGGGCAAGGAAGGTGTCCTTGTAGCCGAACCACTATAAATTCGCGTGTTGTGGTTTGATCTTTCTAACTCTATCTTTTCTTCATTATATTTCAATACTTTCAATATTAGTTTAGACTTGCTCATATTGGTTGTTGCTTGAATTCACTTAAGATCGAATCGAAAGTTTTTATAACCAACAAAATATTTTGGAAATAAATTTAAAAGGACGTAAAACTATTCAACCCCCCCTTCTAGTTTTCCACAATTGGTATCAGGAGCCACGTCGAGCAAGATCTTTAAAATATATTATATTTTAAAACTTGTAACGATCTATGGAATCTGAAAAATATTTAGAAGGGCAATCTATGCAAAGACCACCACTATTTGAAAGTGATGGATTTTTATATTGGAAAAATCGATTCGAAACTTATGTGAAGTCAAAAGATCTAGATCTTTGGCATGTTATTACTAATGGTGATTTTTTACCTATTCAAAATAACCCGGAAACTAAGAAAGATGAAATCGTACCTTTTGAAAAACAAAATGATGATTTAAAAAGAAAACTTGCTAAAAATAATGAGGCAAAAATGGTTATTTATAATGCGCTACCACGTAAAGAGTACGAAAGGATCTTTATGTGTGAAACCGCAAAAGAAATTTGGAACTCTTTACTAATAACTCACCAAGGTAATAGTCAAGTCAAAGATAATAAGATAGATCTACTTGTTCAACAATACGAGCAATTCACGATTCCGGAAGAGGAATCAATTGACAATGCTTTTGCTAGATTTAACACTATCATCACAAGTTTAAAAGCACTTGATGAGAATTTTTCTAGTAAGAATTTTGTTAGGAAGTTTCTTAGGGCTCTTCATCCAAAATGGCGAGCTAAAGTGACGGCTATTGAAGAATCGAAGAATTTGTCAACTTTGCAACTTGACGAATTAATTGGAAATCTAAAAGTCTACGAAGTCATCATTAAAAAGGACTCCGAAATGGTCAAGGAAAAACGAGAGCAAAGCAAGTCAATTGCCTTGAAAGCTAGAAAGGAATCTAGTATCGAAGATAGCTCATCTTCCGAAAGTGATGACGAAGAATACGCCATGGCCGTAAGAGATTTCAAGAAATTCTTCAAAAGGCGAGGAAGATTCATAAGACAACCGTACGACGAAAAGAAAACATTTCAAAAGAGTAAAGATGACAAGAACAACAAGATTGAAAGAAAGTGTTTCAAGTGCGGAGATCCAAATCACCTTATTGGAAAATGTCCAATGATGACAAGAGATCAAAATCAAAGAGCATTTGTTGGAGGTGCTTGGAGTGATAGTGATGATGATGAGAATGAAACGACAAAGGAAGAAAAATGTCTCATGGCGAATACACCAAATGAGGTACGTTCCGAAACCGAATATTTTAGTGATGAAAGTATATCATTAGATGAAAAAGATTTAGATAATGAATATATTAAACTATGCAAACTAGGACAACTAGTAATGACCAAAAACAAATCACTAAAATACATTAACAATCAATTAGAGAATGAAGTACTTGAATTAAAAATTAAAATACATCAACTAGAAAAAGGTAAAGAAATTTTTGAAGAATGTAAATCATGTCAAGAGCTTAAAGGTGAAAACGAAATGCTTAGGAAAGAAATTCGCAAACTTGACAAATTTGAAAATAGTAGTCAATCACTTAGTAAAATAATAAGTATTCAAAGAACGTCCGGAGACAAAACCGGCTTAGGATTTAATTCAAATGAGGCTTCAACAAGCGAGATTAAAAATGTAAAATTTGAAAGTGAACTCAACAAACAAAAACCTTTAGAATCTAATCCTAAGTATATACTTATTAATGATAAGAAAATACCTCTTGCCAATGATGAAGAAGTTAAAGATTTTTATAAACCGTCTTTAAAGACCGAAGTAGGATTGTCTAAACCCAAAATAAGATCTAAAACTCCACCACCTAGAAAACCAAATAATTCTCATCCTAGGTCTAAAACACCTCAACCAAGAAGAAATCAAAATAGACAAAACTATAATAACAATAGTAATCAAATGTGGAACTACCAACAAAGCTACAATCCTTGGGGCATTCTACCACCTTTCATGCACCCGAGCCAAATGTTAAACATGTTTGGACCAAATAACTTTGGACCAAAAAGACAATGGAGATCAAATGGCTAGACAAACATTCCTTGAGGCAATCTTGGTTTTTCTCTCAACATAGACTTTTTCAAAGTCTATATTTCATCTTGATGATATTGAAGATTTCTTTTGAAGACTACCGGGTACGCCATTCTTTCACAACTCATTGCCATGCTTAGATAAATATGCATTGTTTGATTTCGTTAATTATTTAGATATAATTTGTCATTGTCTTCTATGTGTTAGAATCACATATATGCTTATATATACATATATATATACTATTATACGTAATATATTAAATATATATATAGATATATATAAATTCACTTGCACATAACCTAGATACGTCATTTGTTGACTTTCTAGAACTCCGAGAAATCGTTCTTTATCGAACCCTTTCTTTCCCCCTCTCACGTTATTCTAGTAAGTCCTCTTTTAGGAGACTCATGATGATGAAGGGATATGAGTCAAGTGGACTCTTTTAATGCAAGAACGCCTTCGCACGTGAACACTATGGATGAAACAAACTCCTCTCGCCAAGTATATCCTATCTCCGCTACTATCCTTCAAATCTCACTCATCAACCCATCTTTCAAACACATTTATACTTATATATATAAACAATATATATATATACACTTATTCACATATTCCCGAACACACCTCAAACCCTTCATCAACTTAACACTTTGATCATTTTATCCAAAAATTGTCAAAGGTATATTTTAATTATCGTAACGGTAATTAAAAGTTGTTAAGTATTTTGTCATCGTGCCAATAGACGTTTACGTATTTTTGATATATTATAAATCTAAGTATATACGTATAAATATTTTTGTTCCAGAAACAAATTCCGCGAAATTTGGAAAATTTCAAAGGCGGCCCCCTTAATGATTAAGGGGACCGGCTTGTTATCGAGGGCGGTCCCCTTAATGTTTAAGGGGGCCGGCCATCTGAGAATTCCAAATCCGTTTTTCCTTCTTAATTCTAGTCCCAAACACTCCATTCACTCATTTGTTCTTCCCCACTGCTACTGAGTACGAACCAAAACACCCAAAAATTTCAAAATCCTCCATCATATCACCAATTCGAGGTTGTTTCGCAAGGGGCAAACATCTACCAAACATATAACAACATCTTTTGTAAGTTTTCCAACATGCATTTCATCACATTTCATTCGATTTAGTGTCTAATCAATAATTATGCATTTTATTAAAATTCATTCTAATTCGATTTTAAGTGTAATTGAAGTTAGAAATTGAACTACCAAATGCTCCCCATAGGATTAGGATGATGTTTTGCAACTCAAAATTAGTATAACATATCATCTTGTCAAAATCATTAAACGCCCATAAACCCTAGTCGAATTTTATTTTTCATAAGTCACATTGTTGATATAACTCTTAAAAACCATTTAAAACTTACTACATTACGTTGTTTTAATGTTCTAAACAATCAAAACATACTTTTCAAATTATTGATTAAAGGGTTCATGAAGACAACATGGGCGTTTGGTTCATGAACACACCATAACTATATGAAGTTATTTGAAACATATAATTAGCTTATAAGTTTTGTCAATAATACTAGAATCAATAGAGGTCATCAAAATATATAATCAATATATATATTGATATTTTTAGGATATTGTTGTCTAGTTAAGAGAGCGTTTGGTTTATCTTTAAAATGATAATTTTAAAAACTAAAATTCGCATTTCAATCTTTTAAACAAGCTTATGTTGCGTCAAACTTTTACGAAATGGAAGATATATGATCTAATATATATCTAGCCTTATTTCGAAATGAATTATGATATCATACCCTTTTGATATTGTACATTCTAAACAAGTTTAAAATAAAAATAAAAGGAACATCATGAAACTACTTCATTGAATAATTTTTTGTTGTTGTGTCGAAGTAGAATTTCGTTCCACATATAGTGCATATAATTATATAAATATATAACATATGCATGATAGTTGTTCTTATATTAATTTTTTTTTTTTTTTTTTTTTTTTTGTTGTTATATTGTTTAGGTGAAAATGCCTAAGACCACGGTTGGTGATGTATCCAAAACCAAACAATACATTCCAAAAGTCTCTTCTACTCCCGGCATGTCTCCTTCCGTTGCATGTTTCTATCATCCTATTGAAAATAGAAACATTCACGAAGGAAGAATTGTCGATCCATCTTTCTATGAATCTGATGACACCGAACGAATGTTCTCCAATATTCGCTTTGAATGTCTTTTCCAAATCAACGAACCTATCATTCCTCGTTTTATCCTCGACTTCTATAGCCAAGTGACGGTGCAAACCGATCCCTATGGTCATCTCCTCATTTCCTTCATGATTCAAAATCAATTCATCACTCTTTCTCTTGCTCAATTCGGACAAATTCTTAGAATTCCATTCAACAGCCAAGCCGTTTTCTCAAATGAATGGGATCTCTCCACTCTTGAAAGAAATCGTCCTCAGGATGGCCCCTACTATTCTGAGATTCCTAGTCCTGAAGACATTCGTCGAATGCTTGAACTAGAACGTCGTACGACTAGTCGAGTGATCAAATCAAAGAATGTCGACATTCATGCTAATCAAATCCTCCTCAAAGAGCTAAGCCCCGACATGAAGAAGTGGGAAGAACTCATTCGCGAGAATGCGTTTGGTACAGGTGGTCACCGTGATCATGTCACGACGAGCATTGCCCACATGCTTTATTGTGTTATTGCTGAAGAGCAATACAATTTGGCTTATCTTTTTATTCATCGAATCATGTCCGCCAAGAACACCCCTAATGCCAATCTTCCATACGGTATGTTTCTCACACGACTTTATCGTTATGTGATGGAACATTACCCACATCTCCAAAGAGACTACTACGTTCTTATCCTTCCCACATTGAATCAACTTACTTGTGTTCGTACTCGTCGTCCTCGTAGTGACAAAGGAAAATCTCGTGTTCCTTTGTACTCTAGGGGTCGTGGTTCTACATCTCATCGTGATGACGATGATGATGAGGAGGAAGACACCTCACGTGTTAGTACTCCATCCCCCACGACCTTTGTTGATGATCTTCCTGACCTTGATTACTCCGAATATTCAATTCCTCTTCCTCATGAACGTACCGATGAGCTTCTATTCACTCGTCAAACGTCTATCATCAATCGTCAACAACAAATGGATGAAGAACTTCGAGGGGGATTCAAATCCATTGGGAAGATGTTTAGGAAGATGGTTGGAAAGAAGAAGAAGTAGAAGATTTTGATGTATTGCTACTTATTATGTGTTTTTTATTTGACATTTGTATGGTTTGCTACTTGTCCGACTTACTTGGAAATACTTGTGTTAGCTCTTGTTCATCTCTTGAATTTTTTTAGTCTTTGAACAATTATCATGCTATGCTATGCCTCTTTTCTAATATTGATTATAATATGATAATTTGCATGCAAAATTTGGTTATATATATATTTATATATCATCATTCCTAGTGTATGTGCTTTTAATAGAGCTTGCTGGAAAAACAAACTTGAAAAATGGCCAAATTCTGCAAATTTTGGGTTTCTGGTCGTCTGAAAAAACACCAGATGGGCGGCCCCCTTAATTCCCTAGGCGGTCCCCTTAATGATTAAGGGGGCCGGCATACAATTAAGGGGACCGGCCATCTGGAACTGGGTTTATTGTATTCTTTTGCATCTTGTGAATCCTTTCTCTAGTTTCAGCTACCATTTCCCATTTTGACCTAACTGATTTTAGAATCTCTTTCAACCATTTCAAACATTTACCTAAATTATTCACTTCCATACTATAAATTCCCTCCATTTTCACCATTCTTCATCTCATCATTCATCATATCATCATGACTCCTCCAAGCACCTCAAACTCCAAAACCAACAAGAAACAAAAACTTGTGGTCATCCCACCAAAACAACTCTTCATTGACTTAACAAATGAAGACAACAAAACACCATCACCTCCACCCAAATGCTCATCCCCAAGTGCACCCAATGCACCATCTAAAACACCTTCCACTCATGGAACTTCTTCATCATCCATACCCTCAACCTCATCAATCAATGACTACATCAACTTACACTTGTCACCACAAGTATCATCACCACCTCCTACACAAGAACCCATGTCTACTCATCTTACCATCTCACTTTCACCAACAACACCACTTGATGCTCATCTCTCATCACCACAAATTTCACCAGCATACTTTGCCAATCCCGTACCTTGGAGGCTACTTGAATCCCATGGGGATACTTGTCTTTGTTGCATCCATAACCGCACGGTCATCTTTGGCCTTAGAGATGAAATTCAATATATGTTCTCATATATTGAACATTTGCTTACCCACCCACCACCACCACCAACTCCACCATCCTCTCCAATAATCCCTCCACCACAATTCTCACCCATTACTCCACCATCACCATCATGCTCTCCAAATTAAGCATTTGACATGCTTAATAAATAAAGCCTTTACCCTCCATTTTGCTTGCAAGCTCTATGAAGTCCATGTACTTTTGCATGACGATGTATCTTTCTTGATTAATTGGCTTATGTATTTGCTATTTTGTTGTTAGCTCTTGTACTTGTATTGTTGTGTCTTGACACAACAATTGTTCTAATATGAATGCTTCTTTCTTTCCTTATTACATTATATTTGTGTGCATGTCTATACTTGTGCTTCTAATATTTTTGTTTTGCAAGCATTCCATAGCTCGTTCTCTTGGTGCCCCCAAACGAGGGGGAGTACACATCAAGGGGGAGTTTCTACCCGTCAAATTTTTCACGTATGAAAATTTGTCGGCTTAACCTTTTTGATGTAACAAAAAGGGGGAGAAGTACATATAAACTCACTAAAATACTTGTTTAAAAACTAATTTTTGAGTTAATGAGTTTAAGTTTTGTAATCATCAAAAAGGGGGAGATTGTTGATATAAATAATGTTTGTGAATGTTATTAATATTTCTCAATAAACCTATGTTTTGATAATCACAAAACTTAAATCAAATTAAGTCAAGAATAAGACATAAACAAGTATTTGGTGACAAATATTTACTTCTACATCTTATATCACTTAAGGTATGCATAAACTTAGTAACTTATGCATTACATGATCAAAGGAAATTTTATATTAATACATAACATTATATAAAATGATTTTAACATTTTATATATATTTGTAAATCATTTTTGGTAAAGCTTTATTAAACCACAAAAATATGATTTCAAATTTTCAACCAAAAAGGGCAAATTTTATCCAGAGAATCTTTTCAAACGTTCAGGAGGGCGGCCCCCTTAATTTTACTAGGCGGCCCCCTTAATCATTAAGGGGACCGGCCTACAATTAAGGGGACCGGCAACGCTCCCGAACAGTAAAATCTGGCCCTTTAAATACTGGATCATTTTGCACATTTTCCTCACCTTTTTGCACTATAAACTTTCTGATCCAATCCTCTTCTCTAGATCTAAAATCCTTTGATCATATATTTCATAAGTCTTTGTTTCCAAGTGATCCAAAGCTTCATCCATTCAAGTGCAAGAAGAAGAACACTTCTCTACATCCATCTTATTGTAGTGGTGTTGTGTATAGCTAGTTTCATATTGTACTAGTGATTGCTAATTGTTAAGGTGTTGTGTATATTTGTTGATTGTAGAATCTTGGTGTGTTGTAAACTAGTTTAGTAGTTGTGACTTAGTTGTGCATAGAAGAAGGTGTGAAGATTGACAAGGTGTGAAGACGGTGTGAAGTTTGAAGAAGGTGTGAAGGTGTGATTAAGGTGTGAAGATCACGTGGTGTGATATTTGGTGTGAGATTGGTTCTAGCTACGATTAGAACTCGACATTTAGCTTAGTGTCGTTAACTTGTGTAAGCCAAGGTGTGTAAGGTTTCTCCACCATAAGGAGTTTGTTGACATAGTGAAGAAAACTCTCGAGTGTGGTACTCGGGGAGTGGAGTAGGGCAAGGAAGGTGTCCTTGTAGCCGAACCACTATAAATTCACGTGTTGTGGTTTGATCTTTCTAACTCTATCTTTTCTTCATTATATTTCAATACTTTCAATATTAGTTTAGAATTGCTTATATTGGTTGTTGCTTGAATTCACTTAAGATCGAATCGAAAGTTTTTATAACCAACAAAATATTTTGGAAATAAATTTTAAAAGGACATAAAACTATTCAACCCCCCTTCTAGTTTTCTACAATTGGTATCAGGAGCCACGTCTAGCAAGATCTTTAAAATATATTGTATTTTAAAACTTGTAACGATCTATGGAATCTGAAAAATATTTAGAAGGGCAATCTATGCAAAGACCACCACTATTTGAAAGTGATGGATTTTTATATTGGAAAAATCGATTCGAAACTTATGTGAAGTCAAAAGATCTAGATCTTTGGCATGTTATTACTAATGGTGATTTTTTACCTATTCAAAATAACCCGGAAACTAAGAAAGATGAAATCGTACCTTTTGAAAAACAAAATGATGATTTAAAAAGAAAACTTGCTAAAAATAATGAAGCAAAAATGGTTATTTATAATGCGCTACCACGTAAAGAGTACGAAAGGATCTTTATGTGTGAAACCGCAAAAGAAATTTGGAACTCTTTACTAATAACTCACCAAGGTAATAGTCAAGTCAAAGATAATAAGATAGATCTACTTGTTCAACAATACGAGCAATTCACGATTCCGGAAGAGAAATCAATTGACAATGCTTTTGCTAGATTTAACACTATCATCACAAGTTTAAAAGCACTTGATGAGAATTTTTCTAGTAAAAATTTTGTTAGGAAGTTTCTTAGGGCTCTTCATCCAAAATGGCGAGCTAAAGTGACGGCTATTGAAGAATCGAAGAATTTGTCAACTTTGCAACTTGACGAATTAATTGGAAATCTAAAAGTCTACGAAGTCATCATTAAAAAGGACTCCGAAATGGTCAAGGAAAAACGAGAGCAAAGCAAGTCAATCGCCTTGAAAGCTAGAAAGGAATCTAGTATCGAAGATAGCTCATCTTCCAAAAGTGATGATGAAGAATACGCCATGGCCGTAAGAGATTTCAAGAAATTCTTCAAAAGGCGAGGAAGGTTCGTAAGACAACCGTATGATGAAAAGAAAACATTTCAAAAGAGTAAAGATGACAAGAACAACAAGATTGAAAGAAAGTGTTTCAAGTGTGGATATCCAAATCACCTTATTGGAAAATGTCCGATGATGACAAGAGATCAAAATCAAAGAGCATTTGTTGGAGGTGCTTGGAGTGATAGTGATGATGATGAGAATGAAACGACAAAGGAAGAAAAATGTCTCATGGCGAATACACCAAATGAGGTACGTTCCGAAACCGAATATTTTAGTGATGAAAGTATATCATTAGATGAAAAAGATCTAGATAAGGAATATATTAAACTATGCAAATTAGGATAACTAGTAATGGCCAAAAACAAATCACTAAAATACATTAACAATCAATTAGAAAGTGAAGTACTTGAACTAAAAATTAAAATACATCAACTAGAAAAAGGTAAAGAAATTTTTGAAGAATGTACATCATGTCAAGAGCTTAAAGGTGAAAACGAAATACTTAGGAAAGAAATTCGCAAACTTGACAAATTTGAAAATAGTAGTCAATCACTTAGTAAAATAATAAGTATTCAAAGAACATCCGGAGACAAAACCGGCTTAGGATTTAATTCAAATGAGGCTTCAACAAGCGAGATTAAAAATGTAAAATTTGAAAGTGAACTCAACAAACAAAAACCTTTAAAATCTAATCCTAAGTATATACTTATTAATGATAAGAGAATACCTCTTGCCAACGATGAAGAAGTTAAAGATTTTTATAAACCGTCTTTAAAAACCGAAGTAGAATCGTCTAAACCCAAAATAAGATCTAAAACTCCACCACCTAGAAAACCAAATAATTCTCATCCTAGGTCTAAAACACCTCAACCAAGAAGAAATCAAAATAGACAAAACTATAATAACAATAGTAATCAAATTTGGAACTACCAACAAAGCTACAATCCTTGGGGCATTCTACCACCTTTCATGCACCCGAGTCAAATGTTAAACATGTTTGGACCAAATAACTTTGGACCAAAAGGACAATGGAGATCAAATGGCTAGACGAACATTCCTTGAGGCAATCTTGGTTTTTCTCTCAACATAGACTTTTTCAAAGTCTATATTTCATCTTGATGATGTTGAAGACTTCTTTTGAAGACCACCGGGTACGCCATTCTTTCACAACTCATTGCCATGCTTAGATAAATATGCATTGTTTGATTTCGTCAATTATTTAGATATAATTTGTTATTGTCTTCTATTTGTTAGAATCACATATATACTTATATATACATATATATACTATTATACGTAATATATTAAATATACATATATATATTCACTTGCACATAACCTAGATACGTCATTTGTTGACTTTCTAGAACTCCAGGAAATCGTTCTTTATCGAACCCTTTCCTTCCCCCCTCGCGTTATTCTAGTAAGTCCTCTTCTAGGAGACTCATGATGATGAAGGGATATGAGTCAAGTGGACTTTTATAATGCTAGAACGCCTTCGCACGTGAACACTATGGATGAAACAAACTCCTCTCGCCAAGTATATCCTATCTCCGTTACTATCCTTCAAATCTCACTCATCAACCCATCTTTCAAACACACTTATACCTATATATATAAACAATATATATATATATATATATATATATATATATATATATATATATATATATATATATATATATATATATACACACTTATTCACATATTCCCGAACACATCTCAAACCCTTCATCAACTTAACACTTTGATCATTTTATCCAAAAATTGTCAAAGGTATATTTTAATTATCGAAACGGTAATTAAAAGTTGTTAAGTATCTTATCATCGTGCCAATAGACGTTTACGTATCTTTGATATATTATAAATCTAAGTATATACGTATGAATATTTTTGTTCCAGAAACGAATTCCGCGAAATTTGGAAAATTTCAAAGGCGGCCCCCTTAATGATTAAGGGGACCGGCTTGTTATCGAGGGCGGTCCCCTTAATGTTTAAGGGGGCCGGCCATCTGACAGTTCCAAATTTGTTTTCCTTCTTACTTCCATTCCCAAACACTCCATTCACTCATTTGTTCTTCCCCACTGCTACTGAGTACGAACCAAAACCCACAAAAACTTCAAAATCCTCCATCATATCACCAATCCGGGGTTATTTCGCAAGGGGCAAACATCAACCAAACATATAACAACATCTTTTGTAAGTTTTCCAACATGCATTTCATCACATTTCATTCGATTTGGTGTCTAATCAATAATCATGCATTTTATTAAAATTCATTTTAATTCGATTTTAAGAGTAATTGAAGCTAGAAATTGAACTACCAAATGCTCCCCATAGGATTAGGATGATGTTTTGCAACTCAACATTAGTATAACATATCATCTTGTCAAAATCATTAATCGCCCATAAACCCTAGTCGAATTTTATTTTTCATAAGTCACATTGTTGATATAACTCTTAAAAACCATTTAAAACTTACTACATTACGTTGTTTTAACGTTCTAAACAATCAAAGCATACTTTTCAAATTGTTGATTAAATGGTTCATGAAGACAACATGGGCGTTTGGTTCATGAACAAACTATAACAATATGAAGATTTTTGAAACCTATAACTAGCTTATAAGTTTTGTTAATAATACTAGAATCAATAGAGGTCATCAAGATATATAATCAATATATATATATTGATATTTTTAGGATATTGTTGTCTAGTTAAGGGAGCGTTTGGTTTATCTCGAAAATGATAATTTTGAAAACTAAAATTCGCTTTTTAATCTTTTAAACAAACTCATATTGTGTCAAACTCTTACGAAATGGAAGATATATAATCTAATATATATCTAGCCTTATTTCGAAAAGAATTATGATATCATACTCTTTGATATTATATATTCTAAACGAGCTTAAAATCAAAATAAAAGGAACATTATGAAACTACTTCATTGAATATTTTTTTTTGTCGAAGTAGAATTTCATTCCACATATATTGCATATAATTATATATACATATATATAACATATGCATGATAGTTGTTTTTATATTAATTCTATTTTTGTTGTTATACTGTCTAGGTGAAAATGCCTAAGACCACGGTTGGTGATGTATCCAAAACCAAACAATACATTCCAAAAGTCTCTTCTACTCCCGGCATGTCTCCTTCAGTTGCATGTTTCTATCGTCCTATTGAAAATAGAAACATTCACGAAGGAAGAATTGTCGATCCATCTTTCTATGAATCTGATGACACCGAACGAATGTTCTCCAATATTCGTTTTGAATGTCTTTTCCAAATCAACGAACCTATCATTCCTCGTTTTATCCTCGACTTCTATAGCCAAGTGACGGTGCAAACCGATCCCTATGGTAATCTCCTCATTTCCTTCATGATTCAAAATCAATTTATTACTCTTACTCTTGCTCAATTCGGACAAATTCTTAGAATCCCATTCAACGGCCAAGCCGTTTTCTCAAATGAATGGGATCTCTCCACTCTTGAAAGAAATCGTCCTCAGGATGGCCCCTACTATTCTGAGATTCCTAGTCCTGAAGACATTCGTCGAATGCTTGAACTAGAACGTCGTACGACTAGTCGAGTGATCAAATCGAAGAATGTCGACATTCATGCTAATCAAATCCTCCTCAAAGAGCTAAGCCTCGACATGAAGAAGTGGGAAGAACTCATTCGCGAGAATGCGTTTGGTACGGGTGGTCACCGTGATCATGTCACGGCGAGCATTGCCCACATGCTTTATTGTGTTATTGCTGAAGAGCAATACAATTTGGCTTATCTTTTTATTCATCGAATCATGTCCGCCAAGAACACCCCAAATGCCAATCTTCCATATGGTATGTTCCTCACACGACTTTATCGTTATGTGATGGAACATTACCCACATCTTCAAAGAGACTACTACGTTCATATCCTTCCCACATTGAATCAACTTACTTGTGTTCGTACTCGTCGTTCTCGTAGTGACAAAGGAAAATCTCGTGTTCCTTTGTACTCTAGGGGTCGTGGTTCTACATCTCATCGTGATGACGATGATGATAAGGAGGAAGACACCTCACGTGTTAGTACTCCATCCCCCACGACCTTTGTTGATGATGTTCCTGATCTTGATTACTCCGAATATTCAATTCCTCTTCCTCACGAACGTACCGATGAACTTCTCTTCACTCGCCAAACCTCCATCATCAATCAACAACAACAAATGCATGAAGAGATGCGAGGAGGATTCAAATCCGTTGGGAAGATGTTTAGGAAGATGCTTGGAAAGAAGAAGAAGTATAAGATTTTGATGTATTGCTATTTGTTACTACTTGTTTCTATTTGACATTTGTATGGTTTGTTACTTGTCCGACTTACTCGGAAATACTTGTGTTAGCTCTTGTTCATCTCTTGAATAATTTTTTAGTCTTTGAACAATTATCATGCTATGCTATGCTTCTTTTCTAATATGGATTATAATATGTTAATTTGCGTGCAAAATTTGGTTTTATATATATATATATATATATATATATATATATATATATATATATATATATATATATATATATATATATATATATATATGTTTATATATCATCATTCCTAGTGTATATGCTTCTAATAGAGCTTGCTGGAAAAACAAACTTGAAAATTGGCCAAATTCTGCAAATTTTGGGTTTCTGGTCGTCTGGGAAAACACCAGATGGGCGGCCCCCTTAATTCCCTAGGCGGTCCCCTTAATGATTAAGGGGGCCGGCATACAATTAAGGGGACCGGCCATCTGGAACTGGGTTTACTGTATTCTTTTGCATCTTGTGAATCCTTTCTTTAGTTTCAGCTGCCATTTCCTATTTTGACCCAACTGATTTTAGAATCTCTTTCAACCATTTCAAACATTTATCTAAATCATCCAATTCCATACTATAAATTCCCTCCATTTTCACCATTCTTCATCTCATCATTCATCATATCATCATGACTCCTCCAAGCACCTCAAACTCCAAAACCTCCAAGAAACAAAAACTTGTGGTCATTCCTCCAAAACAACTCTTCATTGACTTAACAAATGAAGACAACATAACCCCATCACCTCCACCAAAATGCTCCTCTCCAAGTGCACCTAATGCACCATCCAAAACACCTTCCACTCATGGAACTTCCTCATCTTCCTTACCCTCAACCTCATCAATCAATGACTACATCAATTGACACTTGTCACCACAAGTATCATCACCACTTCCCACACAAGAACCTATATCCACCCATCTTACAATCTCACTTTCACCAATAACACCACTTGATACTCAACTCTCATCTCCACAAATTACACCACCATACTTTACCAATCCCGTACCTTGGAGGATGCTTGAATCACATGGTGATACTTGCCTTTGTTGTATCCACAACCGAACCATCATCTTTGGCCTTATAGATGAAATTCAATATATGTTTTCATATATTGAACATTTGCTTACCAACCCACCACCACCTCCAACTCCACCATCCTCTCCTATAATTCCTCCACCACAATTCTCATCCACTCCTCCACCATCACCATCATGCTCTCCAAATTAAGCATTTGATATGCTTAATAAAATAAAGTCTTTGCTACCCCTTTTGCTTGCAAGCTCTATGAAGTCTATGTACTTTTGCATGATGATGTATCTTTCTTGATTAATTGGCTTATGTATTTGCTATTATGTTGTTAGCTCTTGTACTTGTATTGTTGTTGACACAACAATTGTTCTAATATGAATGCTTCTTTCTTTCCTTATTACATTATATTTGTGTGCATGTCTATACTTGTGCTTCTAATATTTTTGTTTTGCAAGCATTCCATAGCTCGTTCTCTTGGTGCCCCCAAACGAGGGGGAGTACACATCAAGGGGGAGTTTCTACCCGTCAAAATTTTCACGAATGAAAACTTGTCGGCTTAACCTTTTTGATGTTACAAAAAGGGGGAGAAGTACATATAAACTCACTAAAATACTTGTTTAAAAACTAATTTTTGAGTTAATGAGTTTAAGTTTTGTAATCATCAAAAAGGGGGAGATTGTTGATATAAATAATGTTTGTGAATGTTATTAATATTTCTCAATAAACCTATGTTTTGATAATCACAAAACTTAAATCAAATTAACTCAAGAATAAGACATAAACAAGTATTTGGTGACAAATATTTACCTCTACATCTTATATCACTTAAGGTATGCATAAACTTAGTAACTTATGCATTACATGATCAAAGGAAATTTTATATTAATACATAACATTATATAAAATGATTTTAACATTTTATATATATTTGTAAATCATTTTTGGTAAAGCTTTATTAAACCACAAAAATATGATTTCAAATTTCCAACCAAAAAGGGCAAATTTTATCCAGAGAATCTTTTCAAACGTTCAGGAGGGCGGCCCCCTTAATTTTACTAGGCGGCCCCCTTAATCATTAAGGGGACCGACCTATAATTAAGGGGACCGGCACGCTCCCGAACAGTAAAATCTGGCCCTTTAAATACTGGATCATTTTGCACATTTTCCTCACCTTTTTGCACTATAAACTTTCTGATCCAATCTTCTTCTCTAGATCTAAAATCCTTTGATCATATATTTCATAAGTCTTTGTTTCCAAGTGATCCAAAGCTTCATCCATTCAAGTGCAAGAAGAAGAACACTTCTCTACATCCTTCTTATTGTAGTGGTGTTGTGTATAGCTAGTTTCATATTGTACTAGTGATTGCTAATTGTTAAGGTGTTGTGTATATTTGTTGATTGTAGAATCTTGGTGTGTTGTAAACTAGTTTAGTAGTTGTGACTTAGTTGTGCATAGAAGAAGGTGTGAAGATTGACAAGGTGTGAAGACGGTGTGAAGTCTTGAAGAAAGTGTGAAGGTGTGATTAAGGTGTGAAGATCACGTGGTGTGATATTTGGTGTGAGATTGGTTCTAGCTACGATTAGAACTCGACATTTAGCTTAGTGTCGTTAACTTGTGTAAGCCAAGGTGTGTAAGGTTTCTCCACCATAAGGAGTTTGTTGACATAGTGAAGAAAACTCTCGAGTGTGGTACTCGGGGAGTGGAGTAGGGCCAGGAAGGTGTCCTTGTAGCCGAACCACTATAAATTCACGTGTTGTGGTTTGATATTTCTAACTCTATCTTTTCTTCATTATATTTCAATACTTTCAATATTAGTTTAGAATTGCTTATATTGGTTGTTGCTTGAATTCACTTAAGATCGAATCGAAAGTTTTTATAACCAACAAAATATTTTGGAAATAAATTTTAAAAGGACATAAAACTATTCAACCCCCCTTCAAGTTTTCTACAGTTTGTGAGACTAAAGGCATTACACATAAGCGCGTTACCGTCCATACTCAGTCCTACCCAAATCCGTCATGTTTAAGTAAAAGATTCCCATTCATCAAGTCATTAATGCTTAAGGGATACCCATCTGATTTTAATGTTACATATGATTATTGTATCCCAATCACCCCATGGATCCGGAAATTGGCCCTTTGCCTACTCTTTTTACTTACAGGTGCGGATTTTCCGATCTGTTTTTCAATGTTGGCAACTGTTTCTGTGATATGAAGGCTGGGTTTATTAGTATTTTGTTTTTGAGTGTTTGGGTACTTTGAGATTGCTTATTTTGAACTGATTAGTATTGGTGAATTTGGTATTACAAGTTTGATCTTAGGGAGAAATAAGCTATTTTCTTAGGGTGTAATAAGCTGATCATCTGATTATAAGCTATCAGAAATAGTAATCCCAAACACCCCCTTATTGTGTTTTGATATCTGAAAACCGGTATGAATGCTGTTTCTTTTATATGTTTTTTAGGATACTGAATTGTTTGATATTTGATGATGGGAGTAATTCCAAATTGCTTATTATGAACTAATAAGTTTTGTGGATTTGATATTACAAATTTTCTGTTAGGGTGAAATAAGCTGTTTCTGATAAGCTGATCATCTGCTTATTAGCTGCGTAAGCTGTTTACCCCTTATTGCACTTAGATATTGTAGATATGTATGGGCTCTGGACATTATTATATGCTTATTTAGGGGTGAAATAAGCTGATCTCCAGTCTCTTGTTCAGATTGTTTATTTGCTGTTAATTTGAAATAACGAATAGTTTATCTGCTTAACACGTTTTGGCAATAGTTATGCACTTATGAGTGTTTGGGCACTTTGAGATTGTTTATTCCAAACTGAATATAATGTTGGATTTGATATTATAACTTTACTCTTAGATTGAAATAAGCTGTTTTGAATAAGTTGATTATTTTGTTATCTGCGTAAGTTATTTAAAGTAGTAATCTTAAACATCCCTTATTTCGTTGATGTGGTAGATAAGCAGATTTGAGTGTTTGGATGTGATTATATGCCTTTTTTGAGAGTAAAATAAGCAGTTTGGGAGCTGCGTATTCAGACAGCGTATTTGCATCTGGTTGTATTTCGAGTGTCTGGATGAAAAATATGCTTATGCTAATGATCTTCTTGATACTGTTATAATGTGAATGCAGTTTTCTTCTTATGATATACTGAATTGGATTGTTTCAGAATTTGGCTGCTTATTGTGTTTTTTGAGCAGATGAAGAAATGTGACTGCTTATCTACTTAGTTTAGGGGGTGAAATAAGGTATTTTCAGTAAGAAGTTTCAGATTGTTTAGTTTGAACTAGTTATTGTTAGTGGATCCAGTATCGTAAGTTTAACCTTAGGGGTGAAATAAGCTATTTTGGATAAGTTGGTCTTCTGGTTATGAGCATAAGCTGTTTAACTTACTAATGCCAAACACCCCTTGTTGCGTTTTGATACAGTAGATCAACAGTAATAATTGTTTGGATATGATTATAGGCTCATTTGATGGTGAACTAAGCAGCATCTATAAGTAACAGTTTCGGAGTTGCCTATTCATACTGCATATCCGATTCTGATTATTTTATGTTTTAAATCCCTAATTAGCTGATTGCCGAAAACTTAAACAAATGGGATATCTGATTATCTGGTTTCGTTACTGTAGAAGCCTATCTACACACTTTTTGCAGCATTGGCTTCTGTTATAGCAATTGCTTATTTCATGAAAGCATAAGCAGTTTTAATAAGCATTACCAAACATCCCCTGAAGTCAATGTAATCATAGAAGCTTTTATGTTGTATGCTGAATTGACATCAGACAACTCATTCAATATTAGTATTATGAATCCTTCTTACAAAACGGGACATTTATATTTTTCTTTAGGATAACCAGGGCTATTGGTTTCTTGATTAATCTAGTCCATATTACATGACATCGTAACACTTTATCTTTCCCGAAAAGGTTTCTGATTCTATGTTATTTTCTAGACCAACATGGGAAGGTGGTCAGTACGACAGAGATGAATAGAGTCGATTGGCTGCTCTTCGATTAGCAATGGAATTAGGAGTTGATCACATCAACGTTGAGATTAAGGTTCCTTTCTTCTTGACATTAAATGAGTCTATTCGTGCTCATAGGCTTGTCTAAAGTACTATACTGTTATTCGTAACTCAAATGCAGGCCGTTGATGATTTCAACAATTTAATCCATGGAGACAAGCCTACAAAGTGTAAACTCATAGTTTCTTCCCACAATTATCAAAATACTCCTTCGATAGAAGAGCTTGGGAAACTTGTGGGTAAAATACAATCAACAGGAGCTGACATTGTCAAGTTTGCAGCAACCGCTGTAGATATAACTGATGTAGCACAAGTTTTTCACATTACTGCTAATTCTCAAGTAAGCGTAAGTCATGCATCATAGATTCCGGAGATATATTTTCGTTTGCATATAGCAAAATCTATAAGTACATAAATTTATCATTTAGGTTCCAATAATAGCAACGGTGATGGGTAACAAAGGTCTGATATCTCAAGTACTCTACCCCAAATTCAGTGGATATCTGACATTTGGCACCCTTGACTCCTTGAGCATTGAAAGGTATCGGCACCCGGGCAGCCCACAATTAGGGATCTTTTGGACTTGTCTAATTTCAGACAATTAGGACCTGGCACAAAAGTATTCGGTATAATTGGGAAGCGAGTTGGACATAACAAATCACCTTTGTTATACAATAAAGCTTTCCGATCAGTTGGTTTTAATGGAGTTCATGTACATTTGTTGGTGGATAATGTAAAGAATTTTCTTGATACTTACTCATCTACAGATCTCGCGGGGTTCAGGTTGGGTTTTGATCTATTTTTATTAGAGCTAGTGCTTAAGTTTCTAGGGGTTTTTCCATCAAACCGGCAAACTTTTTATATTTTTGTATATAAACGAGTCTTTAAAGGAAGTCGTAGGGTACAGTTTGGGTCATTTGGTAACCGGAAAATTTAACATGTATATACATCTTATCATTTTTTTATAATGTTGATCATTTTTGACAGTCAGTTTGTGTGTTACCAAATGCCCAAACAGTCTACAAAGCAATCTTATAATGAGTCAAATGTTATAAAAATAGTAGAATGGCTAAAAGGTATAAAAGTGAAAGTACGTTGATATTTTATGGAACAAAACCCGTGTTTCTACTTATTCAGATTAGAAAAATGGATCATTATTGTTTGGAGTTGTGCCATTCCTCACAAAGAATCTTTACTTCAATGTTGTGATGAGGTTGATCCGGTTGCAAAGGTAATTTTTATTGTAATAAAAAGCTTTACTATCAAATAATATGCAGACAATGATAAAAAGTATGGCGTTTGTTATTGATTGTATGTTACAGTCAATAGGAGCGGTCAATTGTGCCATCAGGAGACCAAATGACGGACATTATATGGGTGTAATACACACTATGTAGGCGCTATTTCTGCTATCGAGGTTTCTTTCTATACTTTTTTAAAATTTCATATGATTTCACATGTTACTTTCTACCCGTTTGACCCATTTGATCCATTTGAGATTTACGTACAACACATATTGGTACAACTGTTTACAGGTTCAGGCATTCAAAATGGTGCAACAAGATCACCATTGGCTGGTAGACTATTTGTGGTTATTGGTGCTGGCGGTGCTGGAAAAGCACTTGCTTATGGAGTAAAAGCGAAGGGTGCAAGGATTGTGATAGCCAATCGGACTTACGGTATTCCACGAACTCTCACATTACCATTTCTAATACCGGATTTAATTGCAAATAAAACATTATACTATTTTTATTGCATTCTTATCAATTTGGACTGTATGGTTCTCGTCATATTTAGAGGGTGTTTGGATTTGAGTGGTTTATCAAAACATCAAAAATTGATTATAGCGACTTCAAGTCAGAAAAACCATATGATTAGTTGCAAAATTGAAATCCAAACACCCTCTATGCATAGTTAATACACCAACTAAAGTTTTCTCTTACTGATACTGCATAGATCGTGCTAGAGAACTTGCTGACATAATTGGTGGAGAGGCTATATCTCTTGCCGATTTGAGCACTTACAGCCTAGAAGGCGATATGATACTTGCAAACACTACATCAATTGGTATGCAGCCAAATAACGCCAAAATCCCAAGTAGTACTACTATCCGATTCATTCTCACCACCCATAATTATCAATCTCACCTGCACCCAAACACACTAAAAATCATTAATTTTCATAGATTTGATGAAAATGATGAAAATAAAAGATGGGTTTTGTGAAAAGATTGGAATCATTACATAAAAATGTGAACTTTTTGTGAAATGAAGGTTAATTTTGTGAGATTGATAGGTTAGGGTTAGGGTTTTGATTTGGGGGAAAAGTGGAGGGAATTTGAATTGGTTTTTGGGATTTGGTGAAATTTTGGGGGTTTTTTTTAGAGGGAAATTTTTCGGGATTTTTGTTTACTGTTTGTAACGTTGTACTAGAGAAAGACAGAAAGTGATATTTGTCTAATGTTATGCATATTGCATAACTAGACGAATACCCGTGCATAGCAACGGGATTTTATAACGACAGATCGTTTAGTAATAAAAAAAAGTTTATGGGTTATAAATGAAAAATAATAAAAGTTAGGGGTGACAAATCTTGCCCAATTTGTAATTTTTGGGCGATTTTTCAAAAATATGAAAACATAACCGATATTAACATTTTTCATAAAAAATGAAAACATAACCGATATTAACATTTTTCATAGCTACAAACCGGTACGTTCTATTCATTCACATCACATCATAAAAATTAACACTCTCAAAACCTAAATTGACATCTACTTTATGTCAATATTTTCATAGCTACAAACACACACTTAACAATTAGTTTTTCACGCAGAACCTAACATTTTCCAAAAATGTTGTTAAATTCATTAACCTCACTTCATCATTTAAGTAAATAACATTCGGCTAACTACAAATTCACGTTTTGATATAGCTACAATAAGACATAAAAACGATACTCACATCGTTCAAAGTATCGGCACGAGTAACGCCATCAATAGTCTCAGAACACACATCCACCAGTTGCAAATAAAATTATCACAACAACTTATTATTAATGATATACTAGAATCTATAAAGTTATTATAATAAGACATAAAAACAATACTCACATAATTCAAATTCATAATTCAGTATCATTGTACAATTATATCAGAGTTACTTGATTAACATCATTCACAAATATTTTTTTTTAAAAATAATAATAATTATAATAAGTTAAATGAATAATAAATAAGGAAACTGACCGGATGAGATGTAGACGAATGTTGAGATTATCCTGTGAACAAAATATATACATATTAATTAACAAATCAGTGTAATAGATAGTAGTGTAATTGTAAATTAACAAATAATACGAAAATTACTTTGTGTGCAAAGTGAAGATGATTAGTGAGTGATCATCGAACTTAGCTTTACAAAATTTACATATGCATAAAATGAAGGAAGACATTGATAAAGGTTTGTGTTCGGATTGTTTTTATGTGTTTGTTATTTATTTATTTTTTTGGGGTATTTATAAGATGAGGTGAGTGAGTTTAAACAATTTATCCCTCCAAAACAAATTTGAATGTCAAACGAAAATGAAATTTTCAAGTTCCCGCTTATATTTATGTTTCATATATATTGAACCGGTCGAACTCAACCGGGTTTTTGAACAAAACCGGCTTCGCGGTTCAACTTGGGTCAAAGGTTAAACCGGGTTTTTGAAAAAACCGTCTTCACGGTTCAACCCGGGTTTGAGAAGAAAAAAAACGTGGCTACCTAGTAAGGTCAGGTTCCACTCACGTGAGTTGACTATTCCATCTCTTGACTTGAGCATACGATACTGGTTGTGATGAAATGACCAAAAATCAACCTTGAAACAAATCATTGTTATTCCTTAAAATATATTTCATCTTTGGTTTTCTTGGTTTTCTTGAAAAAGATATAATAAAATGAAACATTTTTCGCAGCCGACCAAAGAAAGATTCACAGACTATGTGTGTTGTTGTTTTTGTTTAGATCTGATGGAGGGTTTGTGTTTTAAAAAGTAACCTGAAGATAAACCCAAATTTACAACAACCTATGTATTTTTTTGACAATACAAATACAATGGTTGATCAACTCTTAAATTCAATGATCTTACACATGTAATGTCCAGGCATATCACAAACACTCTTGTTCAAATTCGTTCACTAACATGTCTTCTTATAACACACTTTACCTTAGCAACAGGAACTCATAACCTAAATAGCTATAATTAAAAAGCTTAGAAAACGAGATAACAAAAGTTGAGATTGAGATTAAGAAACTTACAACGCTTTTATGAAGGTGGTCTAAACCACGTAGCAAACCAAAAACGCCTCCAGTGATATGGCGAGGTGGGTGATGACAGATTATCAACATCTGTATCTTCAACATCGATGAGTAGGGCTACGGTGAGGGGAGAGTTTGGTTGTAGGTAAGGTTTGGTGTGGCTTTTAATGTGAGTTATGAAAAGTCAAAAGTAAAAAGGTAGGAAATGACCTTTTTAAAGTGATGTAATAAATTGCCTTCTGTGTAGTACTGTAGTGCTCTTTAGTTTAGGATTTATAAATAACTTTTTTTGAGCAAGGATTTATAAATAAGGGAGTTGATTCGTACATCATTTTTTTTATTATTTCATCACACTCAGGTGCTCTCTGTGCTATGGTGAAATAATCAAAAAATGTGGTGTGCGAATCACCTCCTTATAAATAACTAAGGCTCCGTGGAGGGAATTTATGGCATTTGCATTTCAATTTCTCCAAAATATTGTGTTTAGTAATACAAATGGGAGAAATTAAAATGACTTCATAAAGTGAAGAATTTTCATTTACTTGGAAATTTTTTTTATAAATTTTTTTCTTATTGTTTTTTATAAACTTTTAAATAGAATATTTATGATTTTTTTATAAACTTTTTTTATAATTTTTTATAAACTTTTTTTGATAAACTTTTTTTTATAAATATTTTTATAAACTTTTTTTATAAACTTTTTTTATAAATTTTTTTATAAACTTTTAAATAGAGTATTTATGAAATTTATATTAAAAAAATGAAAAAATATGTTTATAAATTTCTGTCAATCAAACATGCAAAAAATATTTTAAATTCCGAAATTTTAAATTCTCGGGAATTTAATTTTTTCTTGCATTTAAAATTCCGGAACTTTAAATTCCCCAACCAAACGCCCCCTAAGGGTATGTTTGGTAGCAAGAAATGGAAGGGAAGAAATGGAAATGGCTTGACCCGAGTTCTAAATAGGGTCGGATTCGGGTATATTTTTTGGAGGCTTGACCCGAGTTGACCTGAACCCGGCCGGGTCAACCCGAATGACAGCCCTAATATCAAGTCCATCATACAACAATGATAATGAACTAATCATATACAAATTCATTATTTAAAATGTGTACAATGCAAAAACTAAGAGTAAATTGGAAAAGCGACGTGGTTTGTTTAAATTGCGCCGTTATTATTATTATTGTTATTATTATTATTATTATTTTACATAAAGATGGAAGGTAAACAAACAACAAGTTGCGCCGTTAGCTCTTATTGAATTGCAAAATTACTTTTTTGATAACAACATTTGTTACGAAAATGATAAATCCTCCTACTTGATGTGCCTACAAATCCTTCTACTCATAGAATTCTGACAAGTGTCAGAACTGACTGTTTGGATACAGAGAGAGAATGAGTGGAAAGAAAATATAAAATATTATTGTGTGTGTAGAATGATTAGCATGATGATATTGTAGGAGGCTTTATAAATGCTCTATTTGTTAATCTAGATGTTATAAAACTATTATACATAACTTATACTCAAGGTTATAAATAGTGTGAAGCGTCGCGTAGCGGTATAGTCAAGTCTCAAGCTTTAGCGTGAGGCGTTGCGTCATAGCGTTTTGAAGGCGTGATTCAAAGCGGCAAAAAATATTTATACACTTGTCAATAGTAGTTAGCTAATAGGCTTAAAACTTAATTATGGATTTACTAAGCCCGAATAAATACTTGTAAATAAGCTCAGGTCCAATAAACCTCTTTAAAAAATAAAAAAATAAAATCTTAAAATCTTAAAAAAAGGCGCCACGCATTGCGTTATATCGCGCTTTATCACGTCATATCACGCTTTATTGTACGCTACGCCTAAAAACGACGCCTTTACCTGTTTCGTAATGTGGAGGCCACATGTTGCACTATGACCCTCTTTATACTTATCTTAACTACTTATAATGTAGATTCAGTCAAAGGGAAAAAGTGGAAAACTGAATTTTCATTCAATCCCCATTTTGCCCTTCTAATTAATGCTCTTGAAAGTGAAATCTTGAAAGTCAAGGGTGAGAGAAAATGAATTGTGTAATTAATGTTTTTATTAAAAAGAATTGATACAACCACACCAAAATTCCTACAAAAGAAATCTACAAAAGGATGTGTATGCATTTCATTGGTATATTTGATAAATGTTCTCTCTCTTCTCTTGTAATAAGCTAATCAAATGTATACACATTATTTTGTGGATTTCTTTTGTGGGCATTTTTTTGTGTTTGTATCATTTATCTTTATTAAAACACCCCATAACTTAAAATTACAATAATCTTAATCTTAACTACTTATAATGTAGATTTAGTCAAAGGGGAAAAGTGGAAAACTGAAATTTCAGTCAATCCCCATTTTGCCCTTCTAATTAATGCTCTTGAAAGTGAAATCTTGAAAGTCAAGGGTGAGAGAAAATGAATTGTGTAATTAATGATTTTATTAAAACACCCCATAACTTAAAATTACAATAATTTATTCATATGGTACAACCAATTAAAAGCATCTATATTAAATTAAAAACAATCAATTAAAACACCCCTTACTAAAAAAGTACAATAAAATTTTCATAATATACAATTTAAACAAGCTACAACATAATATAAAATATAAAATAATTAAACACACTAATTAATGTTATTTTTAAAACACCCTAAAATGAAAAGTATATGTTATTATACACATTATACAAATTAATAAAACACATAAAACTTTATACAAGCTAACAAGTTGATGTTGCATATAGTTTTGAAAACTAGACCGGACCAACGGGTTCAACTGAGAAAAACATATAATTTTGAAAACTGGACACGACGGGTTCAGTTATTAAATGCATGACTCGGTTTAAATCGACCCGTTTTTCGATCGGAACGGTTCAACTGGGTTTCAAAACATTATGTTGACATGAGCTTAAGTATCAAAGTCAATAAGTCAACACATTTAGTAACTGATTTTCATATCAATTTGGGCGGGAAAATCAGTTACTAAATGTGTTGAGTTATTGACTTTGATACTTAAGCTCATGTCATATGTTTAATCCCTAAATCTTCAAACTTTTATTAGAGGTGGCAAAACGGGCGGGCACGGGGAAGGGCATGGGCTAAAATGGCACGGGTTAAAACGGGCACGGGCTAAACGGACAAATTATAAATCGGGCCAAACGGGCACGGGCTAAAACGAGCAAATTATAATTCAACTATTAAAAACATCCAGAACAGTCCTAAAAACCCCTTTAATTCATCTTGTAAAAAATTTCAAGCATCTAAGTCTTAACTATATTTAATTATTTTTTCTTAGAAAAAAAAATAAAAATAAAAATAAAATAATCTGACTGCAAATTTGAGAAAATCTGCTGGGACAAATGAATAAAAATGCAACTAATTAAAAAATGAGAGTAATTGCTTGAAAGTTGAATTGTGTGATTCGAAAGCCCATCTAATAATATCTGTTTTTATCTTTTGTCTGTAAGAGCCCATCAAATAAATGCAAGGGGCAAAAAACGCCTCAAACTTTTAAAAAAGTGTCTAAAATCGCCAAAAAATTACAAATTGGGCAAGATTTGTCACCCCTAACTTTTATTATTTTTCATTTATAACCCATAAACTTTTTTTTATCACTAAACGATCTGTCGTTATAAAATCCCGTTGCTATGCACGGGTATTCGTCTAGTTATGCAATATGCATAACATTAGACAAATATCACTTTCTGTCTTTCTCTAGTACAACGTTACAAACAGTAAACAAAAATCCCCAAAAATTTCCCTCTAAAAAAACCCCCAAAATTTCACCAAATCCCAAAAACCAATTCAAATTCCCTCCACTTTTCCCCCAAATCAAAACCCTAACCCTAACCTATCAATCTCACAAAATTAACCTTCAATTCACAAAAAGTTCACATTTTTATGTAATGATTCCAATCTTTTCACAAAACCCATCTTTTATTTTTCATCATTTTCATCAATTTGTTAAAAAAATATTGAGTTTTATTGTTTTTTTGGGTGCAGGTGAGATTGATAATATGGGTGGTGAAGATGAATCGGATAGTAGTACTACTTGGGATTTTGGCGTTGAAGAAACCCAGATATTTGATTCGCCTAATTCATCTTTTGGTATTAAAATTTCGCCTTTTTTTTATTTATTAATGTCCGATATCGATACCGGCGTACAAGCACATTTCCACTTTTTTAAAACTTTATGTTACAATGTTGTCATTTCACTATACAGGGTTTAGGCCGTATAACAGACACGTACTTTAAGTAATGTCGCATTTCTGAATATCTGAACTAAAAAGTGTCCCGTTAAATGTTACAAACTTTCAAAAAGTGTTTCAATATGCACGTTCTGGTGACGTGTCATGTAAAAGAAAAGTGGCGTGTGCCGCGCCACATTTGGGGAATTGGGGGTATGACATGTCACCAGAATGTGCATATTGGAACGCTTTTTGAAAGTTTGTAACATTTAATGGGACACCTTTTAGTTCAGATACTCAGAGATGGGACATTACTTAAAGTAGGTGTCTATTTCACGGCCTAAACCCTATACAATGAAATGACAATGTTGGTGCTGTTATTTTAGATCAGAACTATAAGACTAATATAATGTTTGAATTTGAACCTTATAAGTCGACAAATGACAAAGTTTACACTTTCATATTTCCATTTGTAGTGTTTGATAAAACGCTGGAGCACAATCCACAGATTGAATCTTTCGACTTTTTGTATGGATAATGCTTTGAAGCTGTATCAACCACTTTTGACGAGATATATAATTGTTAATTTGTGAATATGCTAACTTATATCATTTGAATTCAAAATATTGATTACTTTCTACCAATATATGAACTCTAAAAGTAAGTCGTGCACAATGAATGTAAAGATTCGGGGTATTTTTAATGGAGATTGGATATTACAGTCTACGGAAACGTTTATTTGACTAGTATGCATAAACTCTTCCCGTTCCTGCAACATATTTTATTTTGTCCATTTTGTGGTTGATGTGTCTGTAATATGCAATTTGATTGGTTATATGATTTACTTAGGGAATATTATTTGTTCTTCAGTAGTTTGCTACTTTAAAATATGTATGAATAGTCTTATTTCTGATTCAGTTCTTGCAAAATGTAACAGTAAAAGTTAAATGTTCATCTATCCGGTGTTTGGTATTGCTTATTAAAACTACTTATCTGCTCATTTCACTTACAATGAACTTTTTTTAATCGCAAACACCCCTCAAAACTGTTTATTTGTTGTATAAAAAAGCAATAAGCAGTTAAAATAAGCAATTCCAAACACCCCTTTAATTTTGTCAAGATCAGGGCATTAATGCCACTTGATTGTCTCATAAGTATATTATTCAACTTAGTAGTTGGAACAACACTTTATGATTGATTTTTTTCCTCTTGAACTAGGTAATAAATTTAATGGTGATGAGGCTGACCCGTTTCATACGCTACAAAGCACTCTTCCGTTTGAGGACACTGTCAGGTGTGAAGATGAGTTAGCAACTCAAGTGATGGACCTCGAGGGTGAAACCCAACTGTTTACCCTTGCAGCTGATACCCAAGTGGTGAACTTTGATGACGACATTGAAGAGATGGATATTGCTGACACTATTGAAAACAACGAGACGCAGTTATTTAATGATTGTGATACTGAAGAAGTTGCAGATACTGATAACGAAGGAACTGAAGTATTGGTTGTCTCTGATGAGGAGACTGATGATGATGAGTCGGAAACAAATTGCAGAACGAGCGAACAACTTACATCAGGTAGTTTGTTAAAGGATTATTTGCATAAAATACTAACGTACTTTTTAATTTGTTCCATTGGAGTCACTGTATTTTTCTTACCTGTGTTTTTCTGACATGAGTTTTATGGTATTCAAGTGACAGGAGGTGGTTCGAAAACATTTACCTCGAATCGTGCAGCATCCCTAAGGGCATCTGGCCTCGCAGCACTTAAAAAGGCTTCTCAAGAAAGTCAGAGTCCATCATGTCTTAAATTAAGTTCGGAACCAGACATTGAACATCAAAGAATACTGCTTGAGAAGCATGACAAGTTAATCGATCGACCTGGAAACGGAAGTAAGTTTGGATTTGGTAGGTCAACTGCAAGGAAACTGTTTTCTGATGACTCATTTGATAATACAAATGACGATATTGCCCTTGGTGGCTTGAGTTACATGGATTCTCAAGAGCCTGGTGACGCATCACAAGCAAATGCCCTTGACTTTGTGGATAACTTTTTGAAAGTCAATATCGAGTCTGGTGAAAAATGTGGCATCAGTAAGTCAACTGGAGGAAAGTCAAAGCCGGTTTTAACTGCTAAAGGGACTCAAGTCTTTGCTAAAAGTGCCAGTCTTATTAGTGCAGTTGATAAAAGATCGATTTTTAATTTTGATGATAACAGTGAAGATGACGGAGAAGCTGAATTTTTCAAAAAAAAGAAGGAAGTGTTTTTTGGTAGTGGAAGTCGGAAGGCAAAATCGTCCGTTTCTTCCGGAAAAGGCCGGAAGGTGGGAGAGCCACGACGCAAGAACATGACGGGTTTAGTTTGCTCTGACTCGAAGGTGGTTTTGGGTATTCCAAAATCAAGTGATAAACCAAAGAAAAGCTTAGGAACACACATAAAGGATTTGACATTGCGGAAAAATCTTATTAATGAGTTGGATGAACAAGCAACAGATAAACTACTGCCATGTGGCACGGATATTCAGAAAAACACAGAGGCTCGTTTCGACACACAAATGGCTGCCGAAGCAATGGAAGACCTATGCACAATTCAAACTCGGGCCCCACCTTTGCCTAATGAGGGAACCAGAACAACACGTTCAAAGTCAAAGTCAAAGTTGACCAGTGATCAGCCAAAGGAAATGAAGAAGTGGACCAAGTCGACTGCCAAAAGGAAAGTTGCTGTCAGTGAAAGCAAGAATCTTGACAAATCTGACATGGCGAAAAGAAAAGGAAATTTGTCTTTGAAAAGACGCGCAGCTGTTGCACCTGAAACTGTTGTTGACCAAACATCGGTCAAGAAACAGTGTATAGAAAATGTTACGCCAGTAGCTCGTCGAACTAGAAAGTCCATTGTAAACGAGTCAAACAAAGTCGAAATTGCTCCTAGTTGTCCCACAGAGACGATCAGTATTCCAACTGGATTCCATCCGAAAGGCAAAAGAGGTAGCCCAAAATCGTCATCCACGAGATTAACACGGTCAAATGCTGCTATTTCTAGTAAGCAAGAAAAAGGCTCACTAAAAGAAAGATGTGAACCAATTTCTTCAACATGTACTACACCTGTCAACCGTGCAACGCCTGTTAAGGATTCATCTCCAGTTTGTATTGGAGATGAATATCTTAAGCAGTCATGGAGGAAGAGTCGTATACGGGCGTCACATATACAAACAAAGATACACGTGAGAGACGAGATATATCTTTGATTCGTGTTTTGTTTAGTCGCCACTTAGATGGCGATATCATCAAGCAGCAAAAAAAGGTTTCTATTTTTAGACTCGCCCACCTGAGCAAATCTTTAAGTACCTTGTGATATGGTATTTTGTGTCCCATTTAGATCATTTTTTTACCAATAAACCTGTAAAACCTGGCTTCCAAATTTTGACTTTGTAAAAATGTCAAATATATAGTAAATTACAGAAAGAATCCCTGTGGGCGTCACAACATTGAGAGCTACACAATGACCCAAACATGACACAGAACCATCTTTGAATGACTCATGTACAAGAAAAGTATGTTGATATCTTATAGAAAATTTTATTTATTTACTTTTTTTTCCTTTGGTATAAACTTTTTCTGCTGTTATATATAGAGCAACAAGGGTGACGTGTAAATTTATTTTCAGGTGGTTGAGCGAATGGGCAGAACTGCCATGAATGATGATAAAATTTCTGAGGGATTATTGATTCTCTCATGTGAAGAAGATTATGGAGTCTGTGCGCCCTTCCTTGAAAAAGGTCTTCATAATTTTTCTGAAATACTTTCGCTAAATACAGAGTTATGTTATCATTTGTTGAACCGTTTAATGTAATGTCATCTTTATGCAGAAGCAGCAATTTATAGTTCAGAGCTTCTCCTCAATGGCATTGTTACCCAGAGACTGGAATACGAAAGGTGGGTACTTTAACTTTATTTAGTACAAGTGGCAAATATAAGGCATTTATTAGAAAATGGGTGACTACCCGCTGGTTGTTGATAACGGGTCAAAACTTGCATAATCTATTTTGAAATGCATAACTAAAGTGTTTAACTAAAAGTATTTATCTTATCATTTGAAATTTAAAATCGTATTTCTTATTTACAAATACAAAATAGGCAAAAGAGCGTTGACCAGTTGGTCTAACCTGACCCTACTAGTTTGGCCCACACATAAAATTTACCCATAGTGACCCATCACTAAGCGTGCCTGCTATGCCACGTCTGATATCCATATAATTAGCTACTGGCCAACAATGAGTCCTTAGTGGAATGATTGGTTTAATTGATCTTATGTTTTATGGTAGGCATCCCCTCTTTCTGGATCATATGAAGAGAACCCCCCGATTGACAATGTGGGTGAAGAAAGTTGACAAGTATAAGGCTGTTAGCAAAGTGAAATAAACGTCCCTCCCAACAGATTTCTTTGCTACCTGCACATTGTTCACTACAAACTTACAGTCAAAAAACCCCAAAATTTCATCAAATCCCCCAAAACCAATTCAATTTCCCTCCACTTTTCCCCCAAATGTTATAAAAAAGTAGAATGGCTAAAAGGGCAAAAATGTGAAAATACGTTGAATTTTATGGAAAAAACCCGTTTTTCTAATTATTCAGTTTAGAAAAATGTATCTTTTCTTGATGCAGTTGTACCATTCCTCTCAAATCAATAGGAGCAGTCAACTGCGCCATAAGGAGACCAAATGATGGGACATTGTATGGCTGTAATACAGACTATGTAGGCGCTATATCTGCTATCGAGGATAGTCTAGGAGGTTTCTTTCTGTACTTTCTATTATAAGTGATAATATGGGCGGTTGGGTCAAAACAGTGCCTTTTGTTCACTTATAAAAGTTTCATATGATTTCACATGTTACTTTCTGCCCGTTCGACCCATTTGGGATTTACTTAAAGCACAAATTGTTGCAACTGTATACAGGTTCATGTGTTCAAAACGGTGCAACAGGATCACCCTTGGCTGGTAGACTATTTGTGGTTATTGGTGCTGGCGGTGCTGGAAAAGCACTCGCTTATGGAGCAAAAGCAAAGGGTGCAAGGATTGTGATAGCCAATTGGACTTACGGTATTCCACGAACTCTCACATTACCATTTCTAATACTGTACTTAATTGCAAATAAAACATTATCTATTTTTATTGCATTCTTATCAGTTCAGTATGGGTGAAAGTCAACTGTATGGTTCTCGTATATTTAGAGGGTGTTTGGATTTGAATGGTTTATCAAAACATCAAAAATTGATTATAGCGACTTCAAGTCTGAGTAACCATATGATCAGTTGCAAAATTGAAATCCAAACACCCTCTATGCATAGTTAATACACCAACTAAAGTTTTCTCTTACTGATACTGCATAGATCGTGCAAGAGAACTTGCTGACATAATTGGCGGAGAGGCTATATCTCTCGTCATATGATACTTGCAAACACTACATCAATTGGTATGCAGCCAAATATTGAAGATACTCCTATTTCCAAGGTACGGCTATCTACCTTTCTTCGGTCATATGTTTTAGTAATAATGATTTGCAGTTAGAAACGTAATATGAGGTTAATAAGTGCATGAGACAAATTTCCCATAGTTTTTTATGGCAGGAAGCTTTAAAGTCGTATGCACTGGTATTTGATGTTGTTTACACACCAAAAGTTACGAGATTACCTCGGGAAACGGGAGAATGTGGAGCCATAATTGTTACAGGGGTGGAGATGTTTATAGGACAGGCGTATTTTGCATATAATGCTACTTTTCATGCCTCTGTCATGCCTAAAATCTTACCGTCTCTTTTATTCTTATGAGTTTTTATCACACTTTTCATTTGCAGCACCTAAGGAATTATTTAGGGAGATTATGGAAAAATCTTAATTGTCTCGGGAGCTGCCGTAGGTATGTATATTTTTTCTATCCAATCTTCCATTATCTTGAATTTTGAGTTTATGAGTACCGTGGAACAATAACCTAGGCAAAATAGTTGGAAATTTTATTGCCATTGATACCTTTTCCAATCATATGAAGTTATGAAAAAACGAAAAGATTTGACTGTCACATACTCGTATTCTTATGCTTATCTCTCACATCGTTAATCTTCATCGGTATACCTTAGGTTACTCCAGTGTTTATTTGGCATGATCAAATTGAGCATTTCTGTTCTGTAACTCGTTTAAATTTGAGGAATTTGATGTGATTGACCACTTTTGCTCGAGTATGGAGTTAAAAAAGTATTATACTTCAGTCATCCTGAAAATAGATATAATGCTTCTAGAGTGTCTGTCCAAAATAGGCGTGGGTTAAGTAATGATTCAACCTTCCTCTGTTGTGCAGCTTTTTGATTTTTTTTTTGAGTCATTGGTTCTCTTCTCACGCAAAAACCCACTTTCATCTGATCACTAGTCTTAACATAATTATCTAATTATTGCTAAACAAAATGATTTAGGATTTTGACACACTGTGGGTGACTTGCGTCTAATCAAATTATTAAGCTTTACCCATTTAACCCATTGGAGATAGGATATTACCCAAATCAGCCCAACTTATAAGTAAATGGGTCAAAATTTCTATTGTTGCAGACTTTGACTTTGGATATAAATTTCTATAAAATTACCTAAAGCTGAAGTTTTTGTTACTTTGTATACAGAAGCAGGAGGCTCGAGAGTAACATGTGTTGTGCAAAATGGTACACACAGGAAGCACGGAGGAGGTGATTATAGTTCTTGTTTCCTCATCATTTGTTATTGTAAATTCTAGTGACAATTTTTCATAGATTTGAGAGTATAGATCTTTCAATAGTAAATACAGTTTATATATGCAAATCTTTGTAGAACATCAAACATTAAGAACATCAACCTTCACTCTTACATGATTTTATAACTATCCAGGTTTCACTCAGCATTTTTTCAATACTCAGAGTAGAAAACGAATGTTAATGAGAACATGAAAAATTCTTTTACACTGGTCGAAACTCGAGGCCATATACAATTAGGCCAGACATAGTTCCTTCATGACTTGTAAACTTCATATCAATAGAAAGAGAATCATCTTTGAATTCATGAGTTGAGTTAAATTTCCACAGTTGAATCTCCATCCATCCATCTTCCCTATTTTTCAGAACCCGAGTGATACCATTTATGTTCAACGGGCTTGGGGTTATAAAATAAACAAATTCAGCCTCATTATTTTCTTTGTGGAGTAGGTCTCGTACTTTTACTGGACCATGCAGCCCCTGGCAGTTTTCTGAAAGCTTGAACACAAGGTAACACACGTATTCTGTATCTCGAGACAACATTTGACTTTTGATTGTGCAATTAAGATGAAATATGTTTTGTGGTAAAAGCTCAATCACCTCTTGAAATCTGCATGATAGATTAAGAATGAATTTATTTATAAAGATTGAAAACTACATCCAAGAAGTGAAACTTTTGTCAACCATTTAATCAAAAATTTTGATTGTCAACTACAAATAAAAAACATTGGGTTAGAAAATCTACTTTTTCGTGTGACATCTACATATTTGGATGTACCATCAAAATAGTTTAGTGGTTAAAGGTATTGTTGGCAATTCGTGTGGGATTCAAACTTGTCAACCCCAACTTGTTTAAACATAACTTGATACACAGGTTAACTATGTTAATTGGGTTGGCAGGTTTCCCCTTTTAACCCATTTTAACCCATATAGCAATATAAAATTAGTATTTTCTTCCAAAGAAAAACTTAAACGGGTTGCCTGGTCGACCTATTTAACCCAAACCAACCCAAACACAATCCAAAATCAGTTTACACCCAACCATAACCCGTTTATTTCTGTATGAGTCTCAGGTTGTGTTTCATGTAGTGTTAGGAATTGCCGCCTCTAGTTAAAGGAAACTGTAATAAAAATAGATATAATGAAGCAAACCTGGAATCAGCTAATGGTTTTGAAGTAAAAAGATCCACATTAGAGAATTTGTATAAAACTGCCTTTGCCGAAAGCACAAGAAGTTTCTTTTCATTGGCCTCGTCCAACCAGAAAAACTCATCGTAGTTTCTGCATGTCTTAAATATTTCTTCAAAGTTAGTTGGCAATTGTTGTACCTGATCCACATTGAAGTTTGATTTCATGACTTGTTGGACTTCCTTCAATTTTCCGATTTCTTCATCTTTCACCTGTATACAAACCATGTTAAATATGCAATACCGAACATGGTTTTTAGTTTAATTTTTTGGTATGCACCTGACCTCTTTATATAATGTAAACAAAAGAGTTTATAATGGAACCACGAGATATAATTGCAAACTTACTTTGTCAATTGCTCGAAATTCAATGCCTTCAACATAAACTGCAGTTTCTCCACAATAGTATGATGAAAAGCTCTCAAGTAGAAACTCAAAAACAACATCTTCGTTCTGATTCAAGAATTGGTACAACTCAATCATCATCCAGTCCTTGTCTCTCCATGTTGCGAAATATGCATGTAGACTTTCGAGTCCCTTTCTATACTTTAGGTTAACACACATCGGTTTACTTGAAAATTTTCTTGAATCACTAAGTTTGAAGACTAAATAGACACCATAAACAACATTTGGAGATAGAAGTTGAGCGTTTGTCTTTATTTCGATGTTCAATTTGGAAATATCAGACATCTCCACTACTGTCTCAAACCTGCACATATCACAGTCATTAGAACGGAGGACACAAAATAGGGGTATAGCTCTACCACCGGTTGAAAAGAAAAATCCAGCTACAAAACATCAAACAACAAGTGATATCAAAGATAATACCCATTTACCAAATATGTGACTATATAATTAGTCGAGAAAACCCTGAAACCTTGTTAGATATCTACCATCTTCATGTAGGAGTCTAAGCAACAAAGTATTTGATGTTGTTCCACTCTGGTTTATTTACCCTTTAATAGTATTATACATAAAGCACCGAGTTTATCAATATGGGGCATTTATAACTCTCTCGCTCATCAGAAGGACTAAGAAATCCAGTTCATGAAAAGAAGATATACTAGTATAATTTTTTTTATCAAAATTTAAGAATTTGTCAAATCCTGACATTTTGACTAGCGAAAAAGTAACTTTGTTGGAAATTTTTTCTGTTATATAATACACAACACTGCAAGAAAAAAGAATCACAATGCAAGTTCAAAATACATTGGTCAGCTCTAAACTAATTATTATGCTCCCGTAAGTAGCTTGTCATGCATAAACCAGTAAAGTAACTACATTTTTTCAAAGAAAAAGAAATATATACATGTAACAGCAATGCATATAACGCTTATCACTTATGTAGTGATAAATTTAGAGAGGTAAAGAGAATAACCTCGATTCTTGAAGAGATTTCCACTCATGTGGACAACTGTTTGTGTAAGAAAACATTGCCGCTGATACCATTTTATTTCTTTCTCCATTACCATCGAATGACAGCAACTGTTACATAAAATAAATTATAAATCAGGCTCAACTTTTATCATGTGTAAACGCATGTGTGATCTCAAATTATCCATCAAAAAGGAAAAGATATGTAGAAAACTGGAAAACACCAAATAAACGAGATACAAGATAAACTGATTACCACTTTGTCTTCTTGAAGGAGGATTCCATTCGAAAAAATGTTGTAAAGATCCTCTTTCTTAGTGGTAGAGTAGATTTCAGGGCATTTTGACATCTGGACTATTTCTTTGTAGTCTTTAGGCAATTTGGGCTCCCATTTCTCATAATCCTCCTGCATATACATTAATCAAATAATAAACTCATGTTTCATACAGTTACTTTTTTACAGTTTATAAAACAGTTAAAGGTCATAGTTT
This sequence comes from Artemisia argyi, assembly GCA_030686995.1. Taxonomy (NCBI): domain Eukaryota; kingdom Viridiplantae; phylum Streptophyta; class Magnoliopsida; order Asterales; family Asteraceae; genus Artemisia; species Artemisia argyi. Next base: position 211,940,769 of record CM060685.1, read on the forward strand.
AGATATATATGAATCAAAAGTTAGCCAATTTGTGAAAATATAGATACTTACCTGGAATTCCAATGCTTTCTTGAGTTCTATGACCACTTCATCAGCTGTTGGCCGACTTTCTCTCCTGTGATGTAAGCATTTAAGGGCAATCCTTGTAAAGATAATATATGACTCTGGCACAATTTGTTCTTTGATACCCTCGAACACTAACTCATCAAGTTTTTCTAAATGATAGTGTTGTTTAGCCAAAAAGGGTAAATAAAGATACTCGTCATCTAGTTTTATGGATGACGGTTTCCCACACAATATGTCAAATAAGACCGCACCCAACGAGAATATATCAGACTCTTTGGTTAAGATGCCTGTTTTCGAGTATAGGGGGTCACGATAACCCAATGTGCCTATAACGTTGTCAATGACAAAGCCTACATCCTGATTTATTGGACATACTAAGGAAAGCTCAAAACCGGTAATTTTTGCTTTCCAGTCATCAAACACTAGAATGTTCTTGCTGCTGATGTCCCTATGTATTACCATTTCTGGACTTGAAACAGTTCCATGAAGAAACTCCAACCCAATCGCAATATCGACGCATATTTTAAGCCGCATCACCCACGTAAGACTATCATCGCTCAAGTACTTATCAAGACTACCTCTGGATGCATACTCATATACAATAAGTTTTTCATCCTCTTCATCACAGTAGCCTACAAGATCAATGACATTTAAATGTTTATACTCCATAAGGATGGCTCTGCCATAAATTTAGCTGCCAGCTCTGTCAAAACATCAGCATCTCCTTGACCTGACTTCGTATGTAACCGCTTGGCAGCAATGATGTTATCTCCATGAGTACTGTGAGTAGCTCCCTTGTATACATTCCCTGAATCTCCATGTCCAATGATATTTTCTTGACTGAAGCCTTTCGTGGCCAACTCTATGTCTTCCAGTGACAGTTTGAGGTTGTCCTTGTGGTTCTCCTGAGAATTATTAGACAATGAGTCGATTTGTTAACTTAAAAACGGAATGAAACTACTTTCCATCTAGAATTCGTTCGAATTTTTATGTTGCATTTTAGTTTCTTAGTCTCCAAGTTCATGTGAACGTTATGGTTGTAAATCTTGGTTGTTGTAATTTCCAAATGAAAGAAAACAACATATATACACGGAAGAGAAGAGTCGGGAGGTTTAGCAGCGAATCATAGCACACCATAAAGTTAAATTACTAAGTTAAATAAAGTTTAAGATAAAAAATATAAATCACAAAACTTAACTACAAAGAAAAAACTTAGACAGTAAGATCGTATATTGAGTAAAAGTTTGAGAAAATGTTGTTTACACAAAGTATAATGTATGAAATGTCACATATTAGTATCAAGAATATGAAGAAATTAAAAAGTTTTCTTTTAAGATATCGACTTACGTGAGAGTCTAATGCTTTTTTGAGTTCGCTGATGATAACTTCTATTGTTGGACGTTGCACTTGAGTTTCTGCCACACATCGAAATGCGATTTCTAAAAATATGTCCAAAGACTCTTTATTGGGTCCTTTACTTAAAGAAAAGACATGTTCATTGGTCTCCTCCTTTATCTTGTGATCAACAATTTCCGTTACTGTTCCCTTTTCAAAATGATCTCTTGCAATGGGTGCAATTCCCTTCTTATTCACCTTGGTGTATACATAATCATAGGCCAACCTCCCAGTCAAGATCTCAAGCAACACCACTCCAAATGAGTAAATGTCCGATTTCTTATTTAGTTTACCATCCTTCTCATATTCTGGATCCAAATACACATATGTACCTGCAATCATATTGGTATAGATAGTGCTGGCCGTTAGATCTACTGGGTGGAATTTGGAGAACCCAAAATCCGCAATATTTGCCTTCCAACTATCTCCCAATAGAATATTATCGCTCTTGATGTCTCGGTGTATCATCTTTTGTTTGCCATGATCTATGTTGTTGTGAATGTAATTTAAACCATGTGCAATATCAAGACATATCTTTAGACGTTGCAACCAATTAAGATTAGCCATTTTATCGCTGCTTCCCAAATAGCTTTCAAGACATCCTTTCGAAGCATGCTCATAAACCAGGATCATTGAACCGTTACCTTCATAACAAAAACCAAGAAGAGAGATGATATTCTCATGCTTACAACTAGTTAGAGTTTCAATTTCTGCAATGAACCCTTGTTCTCCTTCTGGATTGTTAATGCGCTTTATGGCTACCGTGCTTTGTTTTCTGGGTAAATCGCATTTATCCACCACTTCTTTCGACGAGGAATTACTGCTATCAAAATGTTCAAGATCTGCTTTGTACACTTTACCGAATCCACCTGAACCAATGCAATATGTTTCATCAAAATTGTTGGTAGCCTGGATTATATCATTTAGTTGAATCTTCAAATGTTCCAAGTTCTTCCCCTGCAACATTACGAAGTTGTGCAACAACACATTAATGCTAGTAAGGATTGGAGTGATATTAAGAGAAGAGAATTGAAGTTTTTATAATTGAGTGATATATATAAAACGGTAAATAATAATGGTTTTATCCCTAAACTTTGAGTTGGTTTAATCACTTCAAAAAAAATTATTTTTTTATTTTTTTAAATGCGCAAGTCTTTAACTTTGTCTATCCATAACTCAAACCAATTTAATTCCATGCCCGTTTTGAGCCGTTTTTTGTATCGTGTCTAGAATTGCCACCAATACTTGCAACCTTTTTTCCCGTTTACTGATTTTTTTTTGACACCCGTAGTCATGACCTACTATTCTTTATTCGAACCACTATCATGTAAATGTAGGTAAAAAAAAAAACCTTGCTAATAAATAGTTAAGGATTTGTTAAATTGTCATATAAAAATCAAACGTAAGAGTATTGAATAAAAAACATGTAAAGGTAATGATAAAAATGTTGTTAGAAAACTTTAAAGGGTTTAACAAATGGTTAATCAAAGTTAAAAACATAAACATTGCCCAATATAGTTATTTGGTAATTATAAATTAACTCAAAATAATGGATAAAATCATAACTTCACCCTTTATAAATATGTATGAGAATGTTCAAAAGCAATAGGATGATTTGTTTTAAGTTAACTATTAAGAAGATGGTTTTCATCCCTAAAACAAACGCCTAAAAATACATCTACCAAATAGATCAATAAATGTGACAAGATTGAAAATAGAGATTAAGAAAGAAAATACATGTGCAGTGTTTGAAATGATGAATGAAGTGGGAATAAGTTGAAGCATATTATTTATATCTCATTGTCATTACTTAATGATTTTTAAGCATGCTAAGATTATTGGGTATCGTTTTCATTGTAGGTTCAACAAATGCATGAAACGGAATCTAGTTTGTGTCTAGATGTCATTAAGTCATTTTTATTGTGGGAGGTGATATGTACACTGCTAAAATTGATGTGCACACCACTAAATTATATTAATAATGCATAAAGTACGACTTTACATAAGTGTGCATATCACCTCTTTTTGTTAATTAGTTTGCATGGCTATAATAGAGGGAGGATAGATTTTATTTTTAGTCAAATCGTTCCCAGGTTGACAAGGACCGGGGATCTTGAACGTGACTGGATGTTTACCCTAATTTAGGTTGATTTTTTTTTTTTTTTTTTTTTTTTTTTTTTTATTAATTTATTTTTAAATCTTGTTAGGGTGTTAGTTTAAGGGTACATTTATTTACCTTTGTTCTCCTAACTTTTAGATGACTAACTCTCACAGTGTGTTTGATTTAAGACTTTCGGATTTAAGTAATGGAATAAAGAAAAGATAGTTATAGGAATAAGGGAGTCTGAATTTTCATTACTAAAAAAAACATATTTAGGAAACTCCTCATAACATGTAGCTTTCGGTTTTTCATTTTTTTTCCTTTTAATTTCGAGCAAAGCTCAATTTTATATACTAGTTATATAACCATGTGCACACATGAGCCTTTGAAATAAATTAAACTTAGTGTGATTTTGATATAAATCACAATACATTTAAATTTTAAGTATTTATGCATACAAATTGTTTATTCTCTCATTTTAATAATTCAATTAGTTAAGAATGTAAGTTTCTATTTTGTAAATTTTTATATTGGCATAGTAAAGCTTGTCTCGGTTCATCTACAGAGTTGTTAAACAATAATTTTTATAACATTATGTAAAATCTTTTATACTTATATAGTTACAATACCTGTATACGCATAAATTTTTACATAATTTTTTCATTATGTCTAGGTTTAGTATTGATGAACACAAATATTTTGAGCTGTTGTTTTCTTTGATGCATTTGATACTATTAACACGTTGTTTAAAGAATACCAAGCTTACATCTTTTCTTAAATTCCTTTATTAAAAAAACGGCCACTAATTAAATGGATGATAACTTAATTCATATGGTGAGAACTCAACAACTAGCTGCAGGGCCGGCCCTAGGGGTGGGCGAGGTGGGCGACGGCCCAGGGCATCAAAGAAATAGGGGGCATCATCATTCATTCATTCGTGTACGACTGCTAAGTGAAAAAATTCTCAGAAAAGATTAGTTTGGTCCAGTTACAGGTATTATGCTTGGATGCTACAAGTATTTATGGCGATAGTGATGGCCTTCTGTTAAAAATAGAAAAAAGAAAACAAAAAAGAATTAGATACATGGAGAAAAGGTGAATGAAGACGGAGAAGAAGAAACTGGAGGTTAAAGACGGTCAAAAATAGGGTAAAATAAATATGTAATATTGACCTGACCCTATTAAGTTGTAGACTTAAACTCTTGATAGGCCCCAATAACGCCCACTATACATTTTCCTACCAAATTAACTATGTTTAGATGACAACAAAATGATATGTAACTGAAAAAAATATTATAATAAATAAATAAAATAAAATAAAATAAAAGATAGTAAGTTATATAATTTGGTTTGACTGTATAAATGTTTTATATCTTTTTATGATATTTTATCAGCCATTTTTATGATTCTTTCGTAAATTTAAACTGCAAAATAATTTTGAGATCGACTAATTTGTGTCCATCTTTGTAAATTGTAACATGTAAGATACGTAATTGCCGCATTTCAAAAAATAATAATCATCGTAGTGATTGTTTTGATGATAATATTTAGCATCTTTATATAAAACATGAAAGTTATCCAAATTTTATTAACTTGATATGCGAGTTTTGTATGTACACACAATCTTGTTACTTTGGTTACGTTACTTAGTAGGGGCATATTTTTATGTCTCGCCCAGGGCATCGATAAGCTCAGGACCGGCCCTGACTAGCTGCAATTCACACACTTTGTCTGCTTGTGGTTCTTATTGCACATTGTAGATTTAAAAATAGGAATCGTATTAATGTGGCTACTCGAGATTCGATGTTGCATATACAATATTTACGAGAAGAGATGTTGCAAGACCTCTTAATAAGTGAAAACTTCTTTCAACTTATTCATATTAGTGAAAACGCTTAAGATATTGCATGTTTGATTTAAAGTTCACATATGTTTTGAGTGGTTGGGAAGGCACGACATCAGACTCAAGAATAAATACTAGGGAAAATAAGCTAATCATTCTTGACGGTAATATATTAGCTAAAAAAGTTGTGTATATTGACATGTTTGTTTAATTATGACACTAATGTTACTACGTTCATAGGTAAATTTTATTCAGTTGATGAGGTCTACCCTATTGGAATATGCTCGCTACATAGTTACTATTTATACGGCTAAGAAATACGTGAGCCTATCGGGGCACACATGTATACACGGAAGATACATTTATTAATGTAATTAATATATTTCGTACATTTATTAATTATATTAATATGTTTCATGAAAAATATAAATGGTCGTTAATTATACCGTTAGTCGCTATAATTAACTAAAAGCATTAATTAATAAGGGAGGGACTTATGAGTTTTTTTTGGTAAGCATGGTAATTTTGAAAATTATTTAACAAAATATGTATCTTTAAAAGTAATTAATTAAGTACGCAATTACTTTTTTTTATTCATACAAAATCATAAAAACTCATATGATTAGCTTTTTGAGCATCCAGTTACGCATTGTGTTCATAATCATCATATCAACTTCTTATCCAAAATAACCCTACTAGATTAATTATATGTGATTCAATCTACGTTGAAGTACTCATCTCCTACGTCTTCATCATTATTGAATCCGTCATCATAGGCGTTGTTGATGTTTGATTTTCGGACGCCATCACTCAAAGGAACCGATAACAAGCCAAATAAAACATGATATTCTCATTATCTACGTTAAATGAGCTCATCCAATGTCAGTTCGATTGACTACATACCTTTCTTTCATAGCATTTCCGGTCCATTTGATCGAGCATTGAGCCAAAAATGTAGCATGTAGGAAACTTTCGGATGAACTTCGTGATAATTATGGTTTTCGTGTCGTCACTTAGTTTATTATGATAGTAAATAATTACTAAGGGACAACACGAAAACCATAATTATCACGAAGTTCCCTATTGGTCAGGTCAATACGAACGTAGGACTTTTATTTAGTTAACGTCAGATTCATCCAAAGAACACATAAAATTTCTTTGAGTGATGCATTGGAATTATGTCATACATCACCAAATGAGGAAGCCAACACAATTAATGACGTGAAGAAGGCGATGCATGGTTGCTATAAACACTTTTTTTTTTTTTTTAATTTTGCAAATAGAAAAAAATGAAGAATTAAATACTATGTTAATTATTTTTATGAATACATACTTTGGTAATTAACTTTCTAATTCACTATGTTCATCTAAAAAACTCATGGACTTATTAGTTCGAAATCCAAACCCGTGGGGTATGGGATTGATGTATGATCAGATTTAGCATTAATTTAACTTTATTAACTAATAAGAGGGCTCAGTCTTACCATGCGACAAAATGAAACTTTTCTATTGATACAATCGGGTATTTCACCAAATTTCTTTTTGCACAAAAACTTGTTTCTCTTATTATATAAAAGATTCTCCCTCTCCACCTCGCCCCAACCCTCAATTAACGCTAATATGATAGCCTCTTATAGTATTTTTAAATAATAGAGTTATGATCAAATGAGAACAAATCAGATGCATCTCTTTAAGTGCTCACCTTGTTTCTATGTCGGTTTTGTAAGCAATTATATATGTGTGTAAACATAAGCATCAAATATACATGATGAACACATTAAACTATTATGCCACAATGATCTTAGAATATGATAATAACCACATAGATAAGATGAACAAGTACAACATACCGGAAGCCGTAGAGGATGTCGACATGATGCAAAGAACACCTTAAGCACAAACTAGTTTCTCTCCCTTGACCCACTTGAGTGTAGAGAGCTTGATGGATAACTAAATGATTCTACTTGTGTGTGTTTGGGTAGGGAAAGGACTAGGTGTATATATAGGCTTAAGAGTTAGTATCTCCATCAATACTAACGAATGAAACGGTCAAGACTTCATGTACCATTATGGCATTCATCATATCATAATAAAGATTATTTGATTACATTTAAGTATTGTAACCTATAATTCAAAATGGGATAATCATGAGACATTAATAACATGTCACATTTTTACATTCTCCCACTTGACATGATATTTCTATATGGTACAACATAAGGCTAGCAAATAAATCTTATTAACCGTCATCATAAGTATCTCAACATAACAAACCACATAATGGGGATTATGGCGGTCATACACAGTAATTCTCGTATACTCCCTTCCATATATCACACCACTATGAGCTCATTATGCTAGATTCATAAGTTATACACAAATAACATACAGTCCACATACTTGTTATGATATTACATACAAATTTCTTATTCAAACACAAATGCATGCATAATAGCATAAAGAATAAGAAATAAAATCAGAAACATTTTATTGAGCTCAAGAGTGTTTAGAACATCATAATTAGTTATCAATACAACCAAGACCCAACCTAGGAACATGTTGCGTAAATGTCTTTGGTGGTAAACCCTTGGTTAGAGGATCAGCAATCATAAGATCTGTACTAATGTGTTCTAGATACACTCTTTGTTTCTGAATTTCTTCTTTTACGATAAAGAACTTTATATCCATGTGCTTTGCACCTTTAGAGTACTTATCGTTCTTAGAGAAGAAAACTGTTGCGGTATTGTCACAATAAATTTTCAGCGGCTTGCTTATAGTGTCGACAACCCCAAGCCCTGAAATAAAGTTCCGCAGCCATAATGCATGAATAGTAGCCTCATAACAAGCTACAAATTCTGCTTCCATGGTGGATGCAGCAATGATAGATTGTTTGGCACTTTTCCAGGAAATAGCTCCTTCAGCCAATTGAAACACATAGCCAAACGTTGATTTTCCACTATCCTTGCACCCAGCATAATCAGAATCAGCATATCCAACCACTTCTAAGTGATTAGACCTTTTATAAGTAAGCATATAATCCTTTGTTCCTTGAAGATATCTCAATACTTTCTTTGCAGCTTTCCAGTGATGAATACCAGGATTACTTTGATATCTACTAAGCATCCCGATCGCAAAACTGATGTCGGGTCTAGTGCAAGTCTGTAGATACATTAAACTGCCCACAACTGAAGCATATGGAATGTTTTCCATTCCTTTTTGTTCCACGTCATTCTTTGGACATTGTTTAAGACTAAATTTATCTCCCTTCTGAATAGGGACTATACCATCTGAGCACTTGCTCATATTGAATCTCTCAAGAATCTTATCAATATAGGCTTTTTGAGATAGTCCTAATAGACCTTCAGATCTGTCACGGAATATTGAAATTCCAATCACATAGGATGCCTCACCCATATCTTTCATTTCAAAATTCTTAGAGAGATATTCTTTAGTCTTATGCAATAAACCAAAGTCATTAGTCGCAAGTAAAATATCATCAACATATAGAACCAAAAATATAAACTTGCTCCCACTGATCTTGCGGTATATACATCGATCAACGATGATTTCTTCAAAACCGAAAGATTTAATGGTATCATTAAACTTAATATACCATTGCCTAGAAGCTTGTTTAAGTCCATATATTGATTTCTTCAATTTACACACCATATTTTCTTTACCATCAATGAAAAACCCTTCAGGTTGTTTCATATAAACTTCCTCCTCAAGATTTCCATTCAGAAAGGCGGTTTTCACATCCATTTGATGTAGCTCTAAGTCAAAATGAGCTACTAATGCCAATATTATTCTCAACGAGTCCTTTTTTGAGACGGGTGAAAAAGTCTCGTTGTAATCAATGCCGTCTTTCTGAGTATAACCTTTGGCTACAAGTCTAGCTTTATATCTTTCAACATTGCCTTTAGAGTCGCGTTTGGTCTTAAAGACCCATTTACAACCAACTATTTTAAAACCTTCTGGCAAGTTTACGAGATCCCAGACTTTATTTTGAGCCATTGATTTTAACTCTTCTTTCATAGCATTAATCCACATTTCAGACTTATCACTTTCTATGGCTTGTTGAAAAGTTACAGGATCATTATCAATGCCAATATCAAAATCTGTCTCTTGCAAGTAAACTACATAATCATCAGAAATAGCTGACTTTCTAACCCTTGCAGGTTTGTTTAATGCTATTCCAACGGGTTCACTTGTTTGAGTTGGTAAGTTAGTTTCTTTATGGGGTGTTTGTTCATTATTCAAATGTTGCTCTTGATTTTGAACAGGAACAACATTCAGTGCAGTTGTGGATTTGTGAACATTCATGGGTGATGGATCATCATCCCTTATTTCTTTAATATCCACAACTTGATTTTCAACACTCCCACTAACTTCACCATTTTCAAGAAATTTGGCATTACCTGTTTCAACAATTCTAGAACTATGGTTTGGACAATAAAACCTATACCCTTTGGACTTCTCTGGATAACCAATAAAGTAACCACTAACGGTTCGAGAATCCAATTTCTTTTCTTGTGGATTATAAACCCGTGCTTCTGCTGGACAACCCCAAACATGCAGGTGTCTCAAACTAGGTTTCCTTCCAGTCCATAACTCAAAAGGAGTTTTTGGAACTGACTTACTAGGAACCCTATTTAACAGATACACTGCGGTTCTAAGTGCATACATCCACAAACTTTTGGGTAAAGAAGATTTACTTATCATACTCCTAACCATATCCAATAATGTTCTGTTTCGCCTTTCTGCCACGCCATTTTGTTGTGGCGTGCCCGGCATAGTATATTGAGCACATATGCCGCGACTTTCGAGGAACTTTGCAAAGGGACCAGGACATTGTCCAGATTCATCATACTTTCCATAATATTCACCACCTCGATCAGATCTTACGACTTTCACTTTTCTGTCAAGTTGCCTCTCAACCTCATTTACAAACACCTCAAGGGCATTTATAGATTGAGATTTTTCATGCAGCAAATAGACATATCCATAACGTGAAAAATCATCTATAAAGGTGATAAAATATTTTTCTCCAGTGAAGGATGGAGTATCAAATGGTCCACAAATATCAGTGTGTATAATTTCAAGGAGATTACTACTTCTTGTGGCACCTTTCTTGCTATGTTTGGTTTGCTTACCCTTAATGCATTCCACACATAAGCCAAAATCAGTGAAGTCTAGATTCGGTAGAATCTCGTTCTTCACCAATCTTTGCAATCTTTCTTTGGATATATGACCCAAACGTTTATGCCACAAGAAAGCAGAATTTTCATCGACGATACTACGTTTCATTCCAACACTATGATCAACAGTAAACAGAGATTCAGAAAAAACATCATCAAGTTTCAATTTATATAAATTATCAATAAGAATACCATAACCAATAAATGATTTATTCTTATATAAATTAAAACGACCATTTCCACCACCAAAAATATACCCACTAACATCAAGTCTCGGAATAGAAATTAAATTTCTAGAAATTGAAGGTACATAGAGAGTATTCATTAGATCCAAGTGAAACCCGGTATCTAACTTCAGTCTATAAGTCCCTACGCCTTCAATGGGAGCCTTCATTCGGTTCCCCATAAAGAGAAAGTTATTAGTTGGGCTTGTGGTTTGGATTGTAAGGAATCCCTGCATAATATTGGAAACATGAGTAGTAGCACCAGAATCAAACCACCAAGTATTAGAAGGAACTTCAGACAAGTTTGATTCAAAGCATACAGAAACATAATGTATACCTTTCTTTTCGAACCAAGCCTTACGCTTAGGACAATCCTTTTGGAAATGTCCCTCTTTCTTGCAAAAATTGCATTTGTTGTCCCTTTGTTCCTTCTTTTCACCACTAGCAACCTTTGAGGTTGTAGCATGTTGTTTCTTCTTAAAGTTCTTGGGTTTTGGTTTGAGCTTCTTGTCAACTCCTTGATTCACCAGGTTAACAGAGTGAACTCTTTGTTTCTTTAGTCTTGCTTCCTCTTGAATAAGCTTACTGGACAGTTCATCAATATTCCACTTATCCTTTAATGTGTTATAATTGATGTGAAACGGTCCATATTCAGAAGGAAGTGAATTCATAATGAATTGCACCAAGAAAGAGTCATCCACATTCATACCCAGTGTCTTAAGTCTTGCTGCAGTATTGGTCATGTCAAGGACATGTTGCTGCATACTCTTTGTACCATCAAATTTCATGGTGGTGAGTTCAGCCATGAGTGTCCCTGCTAGTGCCTTATCAGCAGAACGAAACTTCTCTTCAACAAGCTTAAGAAAATCTTTAGCATTATGATTTTCAATGCCAGGAAGAGTAGACTTAATGTTGTTGGCAATTGTCATCCGCATAAAGTTCAAGCATAGTCTGTTTGACCTTGTCCATGCCTTATGGTGTGATTTTTGAGCCTCTGTACTATCATTAGTAAGGTCAGTAGGCCTATCCTCCAATAGCGCCAAGTCAAGATCCAAAGCACCTAAATGGAAAGTGACTTGTTCGCTCCATTCGGAGAAATTCACACCGGTAAACAAGGTAACAGAAGAAGCTTGAGAGTGAAGGTTAATTGCTGCAAAATTTACATGCTTATAATTAAAATTCATACTAGATAAAATAAATGAAATATATATTATTGATTTCCTTTGGGTAAACACAACAATATATCCTCATCATTATTAGAATGCAATGAGACTTTACAAGAAAATATAATAGACTTTGTCAAATATATAAGCATCTTTGGATAACTATATACATAAGACAAAAGTATACTAATTTTCATCTTTAAGATTATTAGTTATATAAGAACGAATTTTTCCTTTGGGTAAAATTCATAATTTTTTATCAACTAATAAAAAATCAATTATAGCATTCTTTAAGGCAAAATAAATTATATGACTAAAATTTGAAATCAACTTGGCCACTTTGGTGACTAACAACTTAATTTCATTTTAATGTCATATAATAAACAATAAACTTTAAAATAATATTAATTGAGTTATAAAGGTCATACAAATGTTACAAATAATTATGAGTAACATCCAAATAATTAATAATTATAAAACTCAATTAATTTGATCATAACAACATAATTTAAGGGATCATTAATTAAGTTTTAAAATATACGGGAGTTACAAACAATTCACATTTTGTAACATCAACTTAAAAAAAATATGAAATCCATGTATTAAAATACAAAACATGATCAGTGAGATTATTAAACACAATGATCGTTACAATTCGCATATGATTTGCATGATAATAAAAAAAAAATATATCATGGCAGTAACATTCCCTTCATATTTAAAAGCATTTATATGTCATCAAATATGATTGAAACAAATAGAATAATTGATCCATTTAAATGACTAAATTCATGCCTTTCGAAAATTGAATCACATTCTATCCTTTTAACTAGAAACATATATATATATATATATAGCTTTCACAATTAAAATACAGACATAACAAAAACCAATTTCTATCATTATGAAATTCACTTGTCTATTTATAAAACTTAAATACTGTTGAACATGCAATTTAAATATGCAAATGATATACACGGATAATAGTTATATAAACAGAAAAACATATAGAACAATAAGGTGCATATCAATCAAAGTTTACGAAATATATGATTAACTATAAAGTTTTTTTTTTTTTTAGTGCGGAAAAATTAGACATTATTTAAATAATATGAAGCCAGTTAACCAATACTCGTAATGTCAAGTTAACAAATACTCGTGATCGTGATGTAGCAGCAGACTTTCTAACATAATATATAGATGATGCCTTAATATATTAAAAGCCAATACTAAAAAAAATACATTAATTGCATAAATGAACAAGTTGATTTGTATGAATCGGACAAAACATGTCACTAAAATTTTGTCATCTATATATAAATATGATTCCCATTAGTCTCAAATGGTGTCAAACACATACAGCCACATCATGCAAGTTTCGGACAAATAAATTAAACCGAATTTTAAGATGGAACAAAATAACTTTTTGCAATACGTATTTCAGTTACGATCAATAAGCTAAGGATTATTATCTTATTCAAAACGTAGGCTCTAGATACCACATGTAAGCAATTATATATGTGTGTAAACATAAGCATCAAATATACATGATGAACACATTAAACTATTATGCCACAATGATCTTAGAATATGATAATAACCACATAGATAAGATGAACAAGTACAACATACCGGAAGCCGTAGAGGATGTCGACATGATGCAAAGAACACCTTAAGCACAAACTAGTTTCTCTCCCTTGACCCACTTGAGTGTAGAGAGCTTGATGGATAACTAAATGATTCTACTTGTGTGTGTTTGGGTAGGGAAAGGACTAGGTGTATATATAGGCTTAAGAGTTAGTATCTCCATCAATACTAACGAATGAAACGGTCAAGACTTCATGTACCATTATGGCATTCATCATATCATAATAAAGATTATTTGATTACATTTAAGTATTGTAACCTATAATTCAAAATGGGATAATCATGAGACATTAATAACATGTCACATTTTTACAGGTTTCCTTGTTATCTTTAATGGATAGAGGTGTGGTAGTTGCATTATTATTCTAGTAGATTGTTGACTTTTTAACTTAGCCTTAGGAAACGTTCATTTTAGTTTTATGATATTATATTATAAAAATATATAATAAAATGTTAAATAATTATAATAATTTAACATCAGAATCATAGATACTGGATTAGTGGTTATATGGTTAAACCAGATGATAACAGTTGGTAACATTCTTGTTTATTACTGATAATCAGCCTTAAATGAAAAGCTAAAGTAAATTAGTTACGTACCTTCAATTGAATGGATGATGTACGTTTAACTGGATTATCATATTTCCACTGAAGTTCCAAAGCTTTCTCAAGTCTTTTGACAACCTGATCGATATATGGACGATATGCTCTATCCTCTTTTATGCACCAATATGCTGTATCTAAGAAGATTCTGTATGCTTCTGGGTCCATCTGTTTTCGTAAATGTGGATCGATCATATCATCCAAATGAGATTTAGCCAGTTGACTTAATAACCCCTCTCCCAACTCGCCTTTGCTTTCATCTTTATCTTCATCTTCGTCTCCATCTCCTTTTTCGTCTTCGTCTTCATCTTCATCGTGTGCCCTCCTTCCGCACAAGACTTCGAATAATACAACACCGAATGAATACACATCAGACTTGTGGGTCACACCGCCAGTCTTTTTATATTTTGGGTCCAGGTATGCATTCTTAATGATATGATCACGAGTAAGAAGAAGACGGAGCCTCCGAGCTACTGTATTTTTCAATGAAAGTTCAAAACCAGATAACTTGGGTTCCCATTTGTCATCTAATAAAATATTTGAGCTCCTGATGTTGCAATGTATGACACTAAAATCTCGTTCAGGATCATAATGGAGGTAACTCAATGCATTTGCAACGCCAACACATATCTTCAACCTTTGCATCCATGTGAGGGTGTGGTCACCTAGATATTTTGCGAGACTTTCGTTGGCCTCCTTCTTGTATAGGATAACCTTATTTTCGTTGTCCTCATAAAACCCAATAAGAGACACTAGATTCTTATGTTTGAGACTAGAAAGCATCGAAATCTCCGTCCAAATCTTTTTGCTCTCATCTTTTATATATTCTGAATTGAACCTCTTTAGAATTATATCGATATCAGAATGTAAGAGACGGCCTTTGAAAATCTTTCCAAACTTAGATTTTCTGATAAAATTCTCACGAGCAAAATTGTCAGTTGCTGAGTTTAAGTCTTCGGCACTGAATTTTAAGTGAGAAAGATCTTTGAGGAAAGACTTTGATTGTTTGCTGACATGGGACTCCACACGTGTAGATATGGAGGTCATTGATCCCTATATGTACCAAACAAGACAACATTACCAATTGTCCCAAAAATGACACCTGTAGATATGGAGGCCACTTATCTAAAATCCAGTGATCGACTTGCAACAATAGTAGTGACTTGCAAGTTGCAACAATAGTAATAAGAAGGTGTTTAGGATTGCGTTTCGGTCAGATTATTTGATTATCGCGTTTCGAAAACGTAAATAATTCATTTGAAGTGTTTGGCAAAGAAAAATTTATAAATGATTTTTGCGTTTGTATGGCTTCAAAACAGCGTTTTTGTGGCAGGAGGTAGAAACCTGGTGTTGTGAAACGCAATTCTCTCTTGATGACAATATTACAAAGTTACCCCTCTTATATCAATTTTCTTTAATATTTTGTTCCTACGCTGATGGCAGACACATCAATATGTGGATGCATGAGAGAGTTATATATGGATAATAGTTACGTATAATATATAAAAATGATTATTTTGAATGAATGGAATGGTTATAAAAGATCATTCAAGTTATATGGGGAATACGTTACAACAATAACTTTTATTAATTTATTATTTCGTATATATAGTTTATATGGTTATTTAATACGTATAACTTATCTGATAAAACAATCTCGGTCACTTTCTTATAATCTAAATTAAAATAACTCGGTAGTGTAAATGTCTATTCTAGTCATTTTGTATGTTAAGTCATAAAATAATATAATTTGTCAAACATTTAAAAAACTAATTATCTGATTATTGCATTGTTATACAACATGCAATAATCTATTTTCAATCCAAACAACCCCTAAGTAAATAATTATCATGTCATCCATTTTTAATAAAGATTAAAAAAAATAATAATAAAAAAAAAATAAAAAAAAAAAAAGAAGGAAAAAAAAGAAGCAATTTCTACCATTAATGAAAGTAAAATATTTTCAGATGGTGTGCAAATCAATCCTTTTAAAATTTGCATCGGGAAAATCATATGTGATTTGTACGTTAAGGATCACATTTGTGATTTTTACAGACATAAATTTCAACAATAAAAAAAAGTCAAAATAGTATATAGTTGTGCCCCTCTATAGATAGATGATTACTTCTCGTCATGATGCTACAATTCTTTTTGCGTAACGATTAACGGTTTACGAGATAATTTATTAATTAAAAAAATTGATGAAAGTGGGTTTTTTGTTTTGACAAAAAAATGAATAACGATAATTGGTTTATACTATATATGTAAAAAATTTGAGATCTATATCAAACTTTACTCATTTTCAATAACCAATCCCAAACACCCCTAAGTAAATAATTACCTTGTCATGATTGGATGATGTATCTTCAACCGTGGCCGCAACTATTGAATGTTCCTTTAATATCAGAAATACAATAATAAGTAAATAATTTTACTTATGTTAATTTTATCAATAAATATAGATTATTTAGAAAAGAAAGATGAAAGAAAAAAACACGTCTTACCGTATTTTGACGTTCCATTTGAAGTTTCAACGCGTTCTCAAGTCTTGTGACAACCTCACTCATATCCGGGCGTTGAGATCTTTCTTCATTCAAGCAGTCATAGGCTGTCTTCACGAAAATGTTGAATGATTGCGGATCCATTTGTTTCCTTAGAACTGGATCAATTATTTCATCGAGTATTTCCTTTTTATAATGAAAAAAGACCATTGTAGTCAAATACTTATTATCCGGATGCTCAATTATTGATTTCCTACCACAAAGTAGTTCAAACAATACAATCCCAAAGGAGTAGATATCTGATTTGTGGTTCACACTTTTAGTCTCAATATATGCTGGGTCTCCATGCCCTTTCACATACTCAAGTTTATTAGTATGAAATGAATGGTGCCTTTGAGAAGCTTTAATCTTCATGGAACATTCAAAATCACTTAACTTGGGTTCCCATTCATCATTTAATACAACTGTGGCACTGCATATGCACCGGTGTATTACGCTAAAGTCACGTGGCTCGTCATAATGAATGTAGCTCAATGCATGCGCAATACCGAGAGATATCTCCAATCTTCGCACCCATGTCAACAACATCGGGTCACTTAGATAGTTGCCGAGACTTCCCCCGGTCTCATCCTTGATAATGATGATCTTCTCATCATTATCATCACAAAACCCAACAAGAGAAACCACATTTTTATGCTTGAGACTAGAAAGCATTGAAATCTCAGTCCAAAACTCTTGTTCTCGATCCTTCCTTTCTTTATTCCACCTCTGAGCACGGATATCAATCAACTCACCGGACCACAAGAGCTGTCCCTTGTAGCTCTTATCAAACACACTTCCTCCGATGACATTTTGTTGAGCGAAGTTGTTGGTGGCGGATAGGATATTTTGAAGGGGGACTTTGAGGTGAGCAAATTCATTCATTATCTATAAAATAGTCAAGTAAAAGGGAGTTAATAATGCCTACAAAGTGTTTGATAAAATTCCTGAACCATGTCTATGATATGTTAGGACTAATTCTGCATATTTTGGTTAGTGACTTCGTTGAGATATAGTCTTGGTGATCAGATGGTGCAAGTATGGACTACATGGGCGATACTTTGTCTACCTGATGCAGTTTTGATGGAATAATATGCAACAGTAAATTGTTTAAAGTTGCAATATATTTTTGTTTGGTCATCTGAAGTTTGAAGATTGCATAAGAATCAAGGGTAGAAGGTGATAAAGTAGATTGGAACACTCAAGATAAGTTGATAAACTGGTATCCAACCTGTGAATGAAATTGCAGACACATGTGTTCCTAAGGTATGGGACTACTTCGTCTTGGTTATGACTTATGACAAAGGCAATTATGGAAATTAAAAGTACAAAACATGTTCCTAAGGCATTATAGTCATTTTTATCCCTTTTACTTGTAACAGGTGCAAGTATCCACACTAGGTATTCTGCCAAGTCTTTTTGATACTGCTTATTTGAACTGTTTGATTCTGCCAAGTCTTTTTGATACTGCTTGAATCTGGATGTATAGAAACGTGATGATTCTGCTTGTTGTTGATTGCTGAATGATTATAGATGATTGGAGTTGTGCTTATTGACTCAACTAGGTAAAAAAATGGCTTGATTTCGCTGATTGTTGATTGTTGAATAAATATATTAGATTGATTTCAGTTGTGTTGATTGAATGAAGCTCTGGTACCGTAATACTAATCTAAACTACTCCAACTAACTAAATATTAGAGAGTGAAAGTGTAGTCCGTAATGTAACAGATAATACTAGAGTAGAGTGTTCAGTGACACTATATATATGGTAAACTTACACATAATCTTATGTGATCACATATGCCACATCAGGTATATAAATTTTTAGTTTTCTATACCGAATCTGTTGAGTTTGAGTTTGAGTAATCTTTCTATAGACTTTTTGAAATCAAATGATTATGCTATTGTTGCATTCTTTCCATTTCTTAAGTTATGTTCATCTCATAAAGTCATAGTCCATATTGTCTTATTACAGATTGATGAATCTGTAAAGGAGGAACTTGAATATAAAACTGTTGAGGAAGATCAAGAGCTTGTATAAGTTCAATCCAGTTCTTATATACTATACATTCTTGTTTCAGGCACAAAATGATTTTTCCAAAGCGTATGAGAAGGAGACCCATAATACCAAGGACCAATTAAAGGACTATATATGGAAAGCCTTGAAAAGTGGCAAGGTAATGTTTCAAAGCAGATCTATAATCCCAAAAAGTCAACTGATAACTGCTTATATAATACCGTAAAACAATACACTCTCAAATTGGATGGTTGTTACCCATTTGACCCAAAAGGTTATTACCCATAAGGTTGTTACCCATAGGTTATGGATAATATTGAGAAGGTTATTGTTTCATTTTCAAGATGTTTTGTTTATTGGCCATCATTTAGCTACCTTTTTCTTCTTTTTAACATGTCGGTTTTAGGTGTTTCAAGGTGCTTATGGGATATTATTGTTGCTTATATTGGCTGAGGTTACTAGGTATGTTGTGTTTAATCTCTTACATTAACTTCAGTGCGTGTCAGGCTGGGTGACTATCAAGTCTTAACCAGTGAACTAATTGACCTTTTTTCTTATAAATTATTCGTTTTTATCGCCACATAGAGACAAACCATAACCTGGACCGAAAAATTTACAAGTAAATGAGCAGAACGCGTATAAGGGAAGTTGCTTCTCTTCCGGTCAATGCGTCATAAGTCCCTAAAAGTTTATGCTTTGAGGTTAAACACACAAACAAAAAGAGGATGGACAACTCATATGTAGCTTACATGTAATTTTGAAGAAAATTAGTTTTGATCTACAGCTTGGAGTCTTGGACAAGCTACAGTGCAAGGCCATATAAACTACCTTGGGTATATCGTAATGAACTTGCTGAACTACATGTAGATTTTATAACTACACTACTTTTAAAATTTTGATTTTACTTTGTATTCAGCAATCCCCCTGGTTTCTAATTTTAATCGTCTACCAGGGACACTCCTCCAGTTTCATATAAAGGTTTGCAGGCTGTCCTATCAAATTCTCGATTGGGTGGTCATAGTTCACAAATGTTTGCTGACATCAATGTTTTGAAACCCGGTTCGACCCGGCTGGTTCAACCGGTCGAACCGGTTCCGGCAAAGATAACAGAACAAAAGAAACCGGTTTTAAGAACTCAAAACCCAGTGTGACCCGCCGGGTTTTACCCGTTACTATAATTCCGGCTGGTTTGTCATTAAATTTTTTATATGTGTTCCACATTGCTTTTAACAAGTTTTTGAAAGCTTTAAAAGCTGTTAAGACAGGTTTTTATGGTGTTTAAACACTTCCTATATGCTGTTTTAACAGTTTTTATATGTTGTTTGGACATAGCCTTTACATGGCTGTTTGGAAACAAGTTTTTGCAGCAATTACATGCTCTTTTTTCTAAAAGCAATTACATATTTGTATGTTGTTTTTTAGCAGCAATTACAGCTTCTACATGCTGTTCCAACACGGTTTTTTACAGCAACCATACCTTTTTTTGTTGTTGTTGCAGCAATTGCATGTATGTTATTGTTTGTATGCTATTTGGTTACAACGATTGGCAATTAGATACTTTTAAAGGTTTGTACGCTGTTTTTCAGAGCAATTACATGCTGTTTGGACATCAGAAAATTGGATGTTTGGACAAGTATATACTACGTATGCTTTAATCTTAGAATAGTTCTCAAGAGTTAAAACTATAAATGAGACTACAGTTGTGTTAAACTGCAAGTCAAATGGTCTAATTGTGAAACTGATCAGACGCTAATAAGGTACTAGGATTGAATGATGAATTAATAACCGAAGAAAAGAAAGTGAAGTAGGTTTCTTTTGTTTAATTAGACATGTAGGTCCTACTAGTTTGGGCTCGTTAATTTTGTATTTATTTATTTGTTAGGGTTTTATTTATAGTTGAGTATGATCAATACTTTTTCTTATATGCTAGTTGTAGGTGACTTTGGTTCATGTTAAGACTCTCGCTAGTCTTTTTTCTCCATGTACTCCTTTGGTTGGAATGCTTGAATGAAAACTAACCAAAACCGACTTGTTTCTGCTTTAACTGATACTTGTGTTGGCCTAGCAACTTGCTAAAAGTCAGTTGTTTAAGTAAAATGGTTGATTAGCAAATAAGCTTTGGACCTTAACCATCCATATTCATATTCTCATTCTTATTCTTCATATACTAGTTTTAAACCTTCAGCACACAGTTGTGACGAGTTTTTTGCAAAAATGGTTTGGTTTTCTTCATTGTTTGGAAACATAGGTTCAATTTATTTTTATTTGTAAACATAGGTTAGTTGCCTTAAGTGACCCCATTAAGCTGACGAAATGAGATGACTTACTAGTCAAACATATATGGGTGTTTTGTTTATATTTATCTTCTCTTTAGAATATTGTTTCAAACATTTATCTTATTTATTTATGTCAAACCTTTCTCTTTGCAACAGGATAGTTTTTATTCTTTATTTTATTATTTTATTAATAACCCATATATGTTTGGCTAGTACCCATATAGGGCTAGTACTTGTTTTATTGTTTTTTCTGTTACACATCAATCGCTTTAGTTGATCCGAACCAGGACTTGAATGGACGGGGGTTGGTCCTTATCCGAATTGACCAGAACCCAAACTTTTTGTAGGGTGGGGTACGGGGTGGGTTTTCTTTCGGACACAATTATAATTGACTCGACGCGAATGAACCTGAACTGGACTAATTAATTTGATCCTATTAACATCCCTATATATAGCCAACACCAACTTACGTGGTATTTGGGAGTTAAACGTTATAAATTAGTTGCGCAAGGCGTTTAACTTTTGAACAATTTGCTAGTTTGCGACATTTGATAAATTCAGGATGTAAATAAAAGAAATTCTGAGAATTGCAAGAATCAAAAAATTAAAAAAGAAACGGTGACTTTAATTTTTGTGTATAGTGCGAAAGTCACTGGCTCTAGTTAATATACATTCACATAATTACCTATATATAAGCAAGAAATACTACCCACAAATATTGTTCACGTTGTTGATTACTATCAGTACTATCGCATTTATCTCTTTAGTTTGTTTAGTATTTATTCATCCATGGGTTTCCTATTGGTTAAATATAAGTTTTGTAGTCACATAAGAATAAACTATAATAGTGAGTTGATAGTTTTCTTATAAAAAATAACAATAACACGAGGCTTTTATAATTGAAAATTTTAGGAAAAAGATATGCTATACAAAGTAGAAAAATCATACACAAACTCTTGTATAAGTTAGAGTTTATAATTGAAAATTTTTGAAGCTTGAAAGAAACTTAATGGGTCCACCAACACCAAAATAACCCGTATATAATATGAAAACGAAATCATTTTTGCCAAAAGCTCCAGTTGTGTGACATTAGTCATACTAAAAGGGTTTAACAATAGATTTGCGTATTTTTATTTATAATCATAAATAATTCATAATGGTCATCTTCGCCAACAACTATTTGTATTCATATGACTAATTATTACTCCTTATTTTAAATTCATATGAAAACCTTATCACTATTAAGTTACATAATATGACTGTTATGGATATATATTTTATCACAAGAAAAAATATACGTAAAGTCTTATAAACTGGTAAATAAAAGAAATTCATAAAACTTGTCACTTACTCGTATAGTATAACCATACTTATTAGCCAATATGCACTCAAAGAAACGGATAGTAGTACTTATTATGATAGAAAGATGGAAGAGGAAAAACCGTCTTACTGCATTTTGATGTTCGAGTTGAAGTTCCAACGCTCTCTCAAGTCTTGAGACAATCTCATCAATATCTGGGCGCTGCGATCGCTCTTCATTCAAGCAGTCATACGCTGTTTCCGCGAAAATGTCAAATGACTGCGAGTCCATTTGACTCCATAGGTCCGAATCAATTATTTCATCGAGTCTTTCCTCTTTATAATGGGTAACGGCCAGCAGAGCCAAATACTTATTACTATCACTGGCGATTATTGATAATCTACCACAGAGTACTTCAAACAATACTATCCCAAAGGAGTACAAATCTGACTTGTGGTTCACAGTGTAAGCCTTCAAAAATGTTGAGTCTACATACCCAGTTGTATACATACATGCACCATTATTGAAAGAATGGTGCCTTTTAGATACTTCAATCTTCATGGAACGTTCAAAATTAGATAACTTGGGTTCCCAGTCATCATTCAATAAAACTGCTGCACTGTTGATGTTGCGGTGTATTACGCTGAAATCGCGTGGCTCGTCATAATGAATGTAGCTCAACGCTTGCGCAATACCGAGAGATATCTCCAATCTTCGCACCCATGTCAACAACATCGGGTCACTTAGATAGTTGCCGAGACTTCCCTTGGACGTCTCATCCCTGATAACGATGATTTTCTCATCATTCTCATCACAAAACCCAACTAATGAAACCACATTTTTATGCTTGAGACTAGAAAGCATTGAAATCTCTGTCCAAAACATCTGTTCTTCTTCCTTCCTTTCTTTATTCCACCTATGAGCATCGATATCAATCAACTCACCGGACCACAAGAGCTGTCCCTCGTAAATAGTTACATAATGAGCTTCTCCGGTGGAATTTTTGTCAGCGAAGTTGTTGGTGGCAGATAGGATACTTTCAAGGGGAATTTTTAAGTGAGCAAGGTGGTGGTAATTGGGTGAAGACATTGTGTTTCTGTTTATTAAGTAATTGCGGCAGCTAATAAGGGCGTTTGGATTACGAAAGGATGTGAAGAAAGAAAGAAGATCTTGAGTTAAAACACAAATTAATACAATCAGATGTCGCCTCGCATCTGTTTATAATTTTATATAGCTAAGCAACCTCCACCCACCTTCCTCTTTCTTTTATTAAATCCTAGATCCGCAAATTTTGCCATGTGTATTAATAAGCTTACATAACGTTCTTCTAAACAATTTTATATACATAACGTACAAGCATTAAATAATTTTATATCCATAATGTACAAGCATTGATAGGAACACATTTTTTAAATACTCGAATGAGTTATTTACTGACGTTTATATGTAATCAAGTTGTGATTCTATTTTCTTTATCCGAGTTTTTTTTTTATTTTTTTCCATACCTACAACACTTTGACGCGAATATTTCCAAATTCAACGTTGTTGGTTGAATGGCCCCAAAAGCCAAATTCAAGCTAAAATGAAACAGGTTAACATATGTTTAATTTATTGATGCGACAAGTGTACGACTTTATTTTTTAATATCATAACACAAAAACTATTTATTTTGTTCTTCATTTTGTTACATTGTCTTTGCATCCAACAATGACATATCGTACGTGCATTTTTTTCTTATAGTCAGTGTCAAAATACCACCTATTTATTATGTTTATTAGATTGTTTGTTCGAGGGAAAAATAGTCGCACAACATAGACTGTCAATACATGTTTGGTTGTTAGACTATCTTGATTTTCCTAGTATCTTTTTCCGTTAGAAAAGTTTGTTGATTTTCTTTGTGCATATGGTTGAAGTACAATTTGTTACTTACAAGGGTGTCTCAAGAGTAAAGTTGGCAAAACAATCGCTTTAGGCTTTTGATTTGAAAGGCCTCCAATTATTATATCTCTTGTATATGGCTAGGCCTCCGGTTTTCAAAAACTTGCTATTTTTGGAACTCATGTGTATCGTTAAGTTTTGTAACTATGTAGGCCTCATATTTTTGCTTTTACAAGCCCTTTATGTTATTAAATAGAAGCTAACAACGTATATGAAAGTATATATCTTTATATTTCTATAAAATAAAGTATTAAAATAGAAATGTTTTGAGTGAAAATGCCTCATTTCTGAACTTCGCTTTATGCCTCCGCGAGGTAAATTAGTGTAGTATGGGAAATTAATATACCAATTCTACAAAATTGCTTGGTAAATTAGTAAACTATGAATAAGCAGGATTTTTTGCATATGAGATAAAGTCGGAAGAAATGAACATGTAAAAAAATTTTGGTAAACGTACATTGATTACAGAGTACTTTTTAGTATTTTGTCGTTACTTCATTAGCCTCAGCTTTTGGTAAACGTACATTGATTTGTTAGCAACTTACTACTCATAAATTTTAATCGTTAGGCCATTAATAATTAGAGACCTGTGTTATATTTTGTCGTTGGGGCACTTCTAAGTATATCAGCGTTGACATAAGATTACAGAGTACTTTTTAGCAACTAATTTAATTGTTAGATATTGTGACTTCACCTCCTAAGGGTATTTTGGTAATATTAGTAGTAAGGGTATTTTGGTCATTTTGTTAGTAGCTTAAGAAATATCAGGATCTTTTATGTCGGTTTGTATGTCGGTTGTTTAGCTATATATAGGATTGATAATAGAACTTTGTACACTAGACTTCACTTCATAAATAAAATAGAAGCTTTTGCCCCATTTTTTGATCTTGTTCTCTCTGTATGCACCTGTGTTGCTGGTCCTGGTCATTTGCCCCATGAATATCCTTCTCTAATCCTAACAAATTGGTATCAGAGCCACTCGATCGATTGAAGCAAGCTGCAACTGTTTTGGGTTTTCTGAATCGACATCAGCTTTTTTTTTTTTTGGTTGATTCGTTCAATTGAAGACATCAGGAGTGGTTTTAGGTTTTGTGTTTGGTGGTTGTTGTCGATCAATCTTGGAAACATGAGGTTTGTTGTTTTGTTATTGTTCAATTGATTTTGTGATACGACCCGGTTAGGGGTTGTATCGGGATAAGGCACCACTTCAAGCGTGTGCTAGCTCCGTCAGAAAATAGAAGAAAAGAACTAGAGATTTTATTAACTTTTTATTGATTATAATAAAGGAGTGGGGAATGATACGCCTGGGCTCGAGCCCATGGCTTATTTAGGTTTTAGGGTTTACTTTGTCTTATAAATACTCTTGTAATCCTTTATTATAATCAATCAATCAAAGTTTAAGATAAACAAATATCTAGTTTTTCTCTCTATCTTCTTAAGGAGCCCGCGCCCGCTTGAAGTGGTGCCCTATCCCGATACAACCCCTAATCGGGTCGTATCAATTGGTGCTTTCATTGAGAGCTTTCGTTGAGAGGGTTTTTAATTAGGGTTTCCAATCCACAAAAAAAAAAAAAAAAAAAAAAAAAAAAAAAAAAAAAAAAAATGTTCATCGAACACTGTTCATCGGGTACTGTTCATCAGTACTATTCATCCTGGAGTACTGTTCATCGATCACTATTCACGACTACTGTTCATGAGTTACTGTTCATCAGAATTTTTTTTTTCCTTCTTCGAGATATTGTTCATGGCATCGGGCAGCAGCGATCGAGACGCACTATCTAAGCTCTTGCAAATGGGTACCGTGGCTGAATATCAGAGTGAGTTTGTGGTACTTGCAAATCGAGTAACAGGCATCTCTGAATCTTTACTTATATCGTTTTATATCTCTGGGCTTAAACTAGATCTACAATGTTTACTCTTCCGGTCAAATCCCAAAACTCTAGACGAAGCTTTTTCATTGACCCGTGCAGCGGAAACACGCTTCGAGAACCTAGATATTTGGGAATTTTTGAGGTCCAATCCTTTAACTTTGGGAGAAGACTTCTTCAAAGCTCGTATCACCGAGGTTCGTTTTGAGACAATTGCAAAGGAAGAGAAAGAGCACGTCGTTGAAAAGAAAATAGATGTCATTCTACCATTAGAGGGTGAATTTACTTCACCTAAGGCTGAAAGGTCATTGAATGCTGATGAGTATATTAGAGTTGAAGAGGTTGTGGGTGGTGGCGAAGCACTAAAGGTTGGCGAGGATGAGTTGAATAGAGTGATATCGACACTTAAGGATGGAGGTGGTGAATTTGATAGTCGTTTGGATGAGATAAATTTGAATTTAAGCGAGGAATTAGCGGACTCTCAATTTGCATATTCTTCGTATCACCTTGAGGGCAAGGTGATTTTTGAAGGAGTGGGGAGTGTTATGGCATGTGTAGCGGAAGACGGAAGAATGATGTTGTGTTATGTCCAAGGCAAAGGAATACGAAAGAAGGAAAAGGTGAAGGCTGCAATTCAAAGAAGATTATGGGATCCCGGATTACGCCAATGTTGCAGGAGGACGGACTGCCCAAACGACTCAAGAAGTCCAAACGTATGGCATAAAGATTATGTCATATAATTTATATTTATTTACATGTCTTTGTTTATGATTATTTTCATGTTTCTTTAGGAAAGTCGATTAAGAATGTTTTAAGACAACACCTTGAGGGCAAGGTGGTTTTGAAGGAGTGAGGAATGATACGCCTTGGCCCGAGCCCATGGCTTATTTAGGTCTTAGGGTTTACTTTGTCTTATAAATACTCTTGTAATCCTTTATTATAATCAATCAATCAAAGTTTAAGATAAACAAATATCTAGTTTTTCTCTCTATCTTCTTAAGGAGCCCGCGCCCGCTTGAAGTGATGCCCTATCCCGATACAACCCCTAATCGGGTCGTATCAATTATCATTTTGCTTCTTCTTGTTTGATAGATCGAAGGTGTTTATTGATTGGGATTAGGGATAGTTAGAATTTGTGTATTGAATGGTTTGAATTTGTTTGGGTTCTTTTTCTGGATATTAGTTTTTTTTATAAGAACCATGAGTGTTCTTGAATTTGGGGCTAATTAGATACGTGTATGAAAATTTGTGTTTGGGACTTTGGTACTGGTATACTAATGTTTGGAATAATCAGTTATGGTGGAGCTATTTGATGATTTGAATGTATGGATAGTTTTTGTGATTGGTCACTATTTTGGATTTTGATGTGATCGATTTTTGAAGACTAGCCCGTGATTAGGTTATTTGGGTATTAGTATTCGTATTTAGACTGTAATTTTTATTGGATAAGTAGGTCAGTGGTATTATTATCCATATCATATTTGGAGCGTTTGAATTATTAGGGCTCATTCGTCAAGTTATATATTAGCTTGAGTTTGTTTGATACGGATAATAAGTTTGAAGTTGGACCGTAATACTTATCAAATAAGTGGGTCGTTAGAATTTGAATTTGGTATTTAAAATTTGAAGATCGATTTGGTGTTTGAAGACTTGGTTCGAGTCGTTTGAAACTTGTTCGATCGTTTGGAATTTGTAAGTTTGGAAATTTTGGATCTTCGTTTGTCGGGCTTTTGAAGTTTGCGGCCTGAATTTGATTATCATTGGTGAAGATCGTTTGAGTCGATTTGTTTGTTCGGTTGGCCGTTTTGAATTTGTCGGCTAACATTTGATTGTTCGTTTTGGAAGTCATCGGCATTTGTTCTGGATCGATTTTATTTCGGATAGCTTTTGGGAATCGATCGTTTTATTTGAAATTGGCTAGTATCTCTAGCTCTTTGGAACTTTGAATTTGATTTGAAGCAGGTGGAGGAGTTTAACTCGGGATCTCATTTACGGTGGTGAACGTGAATATTTTGTTGTTTGCAACTCAGTTTTGGATTATGCTGTGGATCCTGATTCTAGAAGATCCTTATGTTTTCACCATCGGAAATTCGGTTGTAAATTGGAAAGCTACATTACAACCATTAGTTCCTTAGAGCAAGTTTCGTCACTGTTTTGGATTTGCTCAAAATTGGAGATATGGAGTTACTTAGGAGTTGAACTCAAGGTGGAGATTGTTAGATATTGTGACTTCACCTCCTAAGGGTATTTTGGTAATATTATTAGTAAGGGTATTTTGGTCATTTTGTTAGTAGCTTAAGAAGTATCAGGATATTTTATGTCGGTTTGTATGTCGGTTGTTTAGCTATATATAGGATTGATAATAGAACTTTGTACACTAGACTTCACTTCATAAATAAAATAGAAGCTTTTGCCCCATTTTTTGATCTTGTTCTCTTTGTATGCACCTGTGTTGCTGGTCGTGGTCATTTGCCCCATGAATATCCTTCCCTAATCCTAACATTAATCACTTGATATCATATGGTAAAATGCAAGGGTTATGTAGAGTGGATTAAAGCAAAAGTAATGAAATAGGCGAAAGTATGTAACTAATGTAAACTATCATTGTAAGTAAACTTATATATAAATATGTTTGTATGTAAGTTATTCATGGATATGAAATACTATAAGCACATATACCAAAAAATATATTGGATTAGTTGTGATTTAGAGGAATAACTTAACTGACGTAGCAAATAGGCTGAAGGAAAATTTATCATCATGTATATGTATAAAGACAGCCTCCATGTTTTGACAGCCGAATCCCAATTCAATTGTATAATCTTAAGATTCATGTTTAATACTTACATAAATGAGGGACACTTCTCTACTCCTTAAGTGTAAAAATAGAGACAATTTATAGGTCTACTACCGGCTGCAAAATCAATATACCGCGCGTTTTTCATCTTAAATTTCAACAAGTTATCATCATTGTAATTGTCAAGATTTTTATATGTTGTACACGAAGGTATATGTCAATGTTATTATTACACCCTATTTCTCTAAAAATATCTTTGTTTTCATGAACTATCTGTCAGAAGAATAATTTAAATTAATCATGAGGGTGATGGTGATACTTAAGAGCATCTCCAATGGCTCAAACAAACAAAAGCTTTTCACTATTACAAAAAGCTTTTGAGGATGGTTTTTAGCATTGCATGACAAGCTTTTTGTAAAGCTTTTTAAGAAGACTTGGTGAACTCCAAGTCATTCCTAAAAGCTTTAGTTATTAAATGTGTGTAGCATTAATGGCATTAAATGCTCCAAGTCTTTATGACTTGGTGCCATTGTAGATGCTCTAAGAAGATTCAACTTGTGGGATTAGTTACATGTTGTCTACTTGCAAAATGAGCTGGAGATGGTGATGCCATGATATATAATATGCACGGTCTTCGATGACCAATCAAAATAAGAAGACTTTTAGCCTTCAAAAAAATATAGAAAGACTATAAAACATGTTTAACACTAATAAATATATCGAATTATCGATTCAAGGTATCTAGCTAGTGACAACAATTGCATGTTAGCATTATATTTCACATTTGCTACAGTATATTAATTCAAAAATGAAATGTATTTACCTATTTATTATGCGTTAATCGTTATTGCCATTTTTTTCTAGAGTAAATCTCATGTAAACCTTCATTAAATAGAATCCATCCATCTTGTGGTTACCAACATTACGCGATTGGGGTGGAAGAAGCAATCCACCTACTTAACATGAATACAGGGGTGGAGCCACATTGCAACCAGTGGGGGGAAAGGCCCTCAATAAACTTTACTGAATTGTTTAAGTTAGCTGCAAAAATGGTTAAACTAGCTGCAAAAATGGGTAGTGACCCCTCGAATGAATCTTTAGTTTATTTTTCATCTGAAACTCGTCGTTTGCTAGAGCCGTAAAGACCGCAAAAGAAGGTGGGAGATTGGAATAGGGACAGTGGACTTGTTTTTAACAAAGGGGCAGTGGACTAGTGGAGACTAAATTATTACTCCCTCCGTCTCAAATTAATTGTCATGAGAGAGAAATTACAAAGTTTAATAAAAATGGGCCCCCTATAAATCTCAACCACTAAATGAGAATATACCCTTAAAATATTCTCTAGTTTTTACTTAAAAAGGAAAGTGGACAATTTTTTTGAGACATCCCAAAGAGGAAATGTGGACAATAAATTTGAGACGGAGGGAGTAGAAAGTGGATAAATATTATTATAGTATTAAATATCATTTTATCTTCTACTAGATTCATACTTTATTTTAGCTGTACTATACTACTATGTGCTTGGTAGGGGGTTAAAGGGGGTGGGGAATAGGTAAGATATTTAAAAAGGCCCACATCACTTAATATATGGTGCTTGGTTAGGGAGTGCAAAGGTATTGATTACCCCGTAGTGGGTAATCAACCATTATAGAGTAAATTGGGGGGTAAGGTATTGATTACCCACCTCACTCATTCCTTTGCATATCCTTCCCTTTCCCTTTCCCCACTTTGAACCAAGCGGACCCTTAGTTTCCTCAAACGTGATTTGAATGTGGAATCCTCGATTTGACCTGGAATATGGGGACAAAGAATCCCTAAATTACGTAACCGTGTATGAGACAGGGATTAGGATAACATTAATCTCTGAACCCGAATCCGACCCCAATCTTTTTTAATGTATAAATATATGAAAATTTTATGTATAACCATACAACATTTATTTTTATATGTATAAGCATTGACATGTTATGTATATGCAAGTATAATATTTAAATAATGAAATAGCTTAAAAAGTATAAGTAATTAAACATTGGTTATTATATATTACTTAATCAATGTTTTTTTTGAATACTCGCATAGAATACATGTTATTCTTATATTATATGTGTTGTCTCAATACTTATGATACTTTCAATTTGGAATTATAACTAGTTTAAGTATGAGTGATCTACGTTTTTTGAGACACTTATTAGTCAAATTATTTATATTTTCGATGAGTTTGTGTATTTTTTATGTTTTCTTGATAATGATGGAAATTCCCCGAATCTTCGCGGGAATCCCTGATCCCTGTTGAAGACGGGGATGGGAATATAAAACTATTCCCCGATGGGTATGAAGATGGAGAGTGAAAACGGGGATGCAAATAGAAAATATGATCCTCGACATTCTCCGTCTCGTTGCCATCACTTGAATGCTTTATTTTTAAGGTTTGGAATGGTAACTTCCGTTGTAGCCTGTACAAATATGTGAACCGTTTAGTATTTACATCTTTGTTTTTGCCTAATCGTCCCATAGCACTGTGTTTGTATTAACTGTGTTGTTGTAAAACGAGATCAAGTTGAAAATGTAATTTTATCTTAAATAAACTTGACTGAATGATAAACTAAAATATTAGAAAGAGTATTTATAAGACAAAGTAAAACCCTAATAGCTAAATGAGCCTTGGGCTCGAGCCCAAGCGTATCATTCCTCACTCCTTCAAAATCACCTTGCCTTCAAGGTGTTGTCTTCAAAAGTTTTCTTAATTCCGGGATTTCATAATCTTCTTTGAATTGCAGCCTCCATCGTTTTCTTCTTCCACCGGACATAACACAACACCCTTCTTCCATCTTTTGCTGACCCACGACTCTTCTCGCGATATACCCACTTCAAACAAACTACCAAACTCTCGTCGGAAACATCTCTACCCTCCAACATCTTAATCACAAACTCCTTGATTAAAACCAAATTTATTTCATCCAAACGACCATCAAATTCACGACCACCCATAATAATCTCTTCCATACTTTTCTTATTTTCTGAAAATTCTTCAAACTTGCTATGAACTTCATTACTCTCACCAATATCGAAAACACCATCTATCGCGTTATTAACCACATCAACATCAATATATTCATCAGCATCTAAAGACCTTTTAATCTCAGGTGAAGCAGGTAATGATGGAATGATATCTGATTTCTTTTCAATTATATGCTCTTTCTCCATCTCTTCAATTGCCTCAAACCGAGCCTCGACTATATGGGCTAAGGAAAAGGCTTCTCCTAAAGTTGTAGGCCTTGCCCTAAACAGTTCTATTTGTAACTTTAATTTAAGTCCGGAGATATAAAACGATGTAAGTAAAGATTCAGAGATCCATGTTACTTGATTCGCAAGTACCACAAACTCACTCTGATATTCAGCCACCGTACCCATTTGCAAGAGCTTAGAGAGTGCGTATTCTACGTCCCGATTGCGGCCGCCGGATGCCATGAATAATACTCAAGCGATTAATAACTCAAAATTTTTTTTTCTCTGATGAATAGTACCCGCGATGAACAGTGGTCGATGAACAGTACCGTGAATAGTGCTGATTAACA
The DNA here is from genome assembly GCA_030686995.1 of Artemisia argyi. NCBI lineage: Eukaryota > Viridiplantae > Streptophyta > Magnoliopsida > Asterales > Asteraceae > Artemisia > Artemisia argyi. Next base: position 211,973,320 of record CM060685.1, read on the forward strand.
GTAACTTTTTTTTTAATTGGAACCCTAATTGTAAACCATCTCAACGAGAGCTCTCAATGAAAGCACCAATTGATACGACCCGGTTAGGGGTTGTATCGGGATAAGGCACCACTTCAAGCATGTGCTGGCTCCGTCAGAAAATAGAAGAGAAGAACTAGAGATTTGTTTATTAACTTTTGATTGATTGATTATAATAAATGATTACAAGAGTATTTATAAGACAAAGTAAACCCTAAGATCTAAATAAGCCATAGGCTCGGGCCCAGGCATATAATAAGATCAACTCGGCGGTCATAAGTTATTCTCACTTATAAAATTTAAACATGTAGCTAAAATACAAATAGGACAAGCTAAAGAGGTTAAACTTGTGACAAAGTAGTTAGACCTTTCTAAATTGCTTACAAACGCTTATATATATATATATATATATATATATATATATATATATATATATATATATATATATATATATATATATATATAGATGTGTTGTTCTTGATGTTAGCATAAACTTTTTCCGAAGAATGAAACTTAAATTTAAAACTTGAACTAATCACTCCTTTAGTTAGTGTTAATTACTTACAAGAAGTGTTTTTTATCTTAAAATAAAACCAACCCAGCCCATTTTGAATTTAATTAAAAAAATTATCACATTATTGAATCATTTTTTCCCTTGTTGCTTCCCTCAATTCGATATTCTGGCTAAGCCACTGCATGATGATGCTCACATACAATAATTTATTTAGTTTATTAGTGTTTAGGCTATAAAATAACGATGAACATTCTTTCAAGTCTATTTTTGATATGTAAACTCCAAAAAATATAATCAAATGTCTAATATGCACATTTTAATGTGTTGTCCGGTTAAAAATTAGTGAAACATGTATGTGTTTTTTACTACTTTTTCTAGTATGACAACACATTAAAATGTGTTTTTTTAGCAGTTTATGACATTTAATGATATATTTTGGATTTTATGTACCAAAATGAGATTTTGAATAAAATTTGTTGTTTTGAATAAAATTTGTTGCAATTTTATGACCTGAACTACTTTTTAATGTAAAAGGTATGTCGATATTACTTGTAGGCTAATATGTATTTTCAATTTTCTTGATCTCTTTAAGATACTAAGTACATGCTTTTGCAAGTTGACTTTAAATTTTTTGGTTATTAAGGGGCAATTTCTGATACCACATAAAATATAAAACATGACCCAAAAGTTACATTGAAATAAACGGGCATGGGTTAAAGGCATGTTATCCCCTATGAGGTTCAGGTTAGCTAAGTGTTAGACATGTCAACCCATCAAGACGTTTAACTACATAAACCAATAAAAGTATAAAAATACATAAATACGGTAAACTAAATATGAATAGCCGAAGTTATAAAAATATAGTTTGGTTGTACCCTAATTAATTGGACATGTGATTCGTTTTTTAAAGATTTTTTAAAGTTTATACGTGGTTTATATACGTTTTAATCAATTTGAACAACATATAATTTTAAGAAATAAATTAATTATAACATTAACCTATCGACCTATTAATCCGCTTAAAACATATAGTTAATTTAACATGTAACACCGATTATAAACGGGTCATATGTGTTATACATGTGTAGATCGATTAGGATTGAGATGCTTTACACAATTAATAAATAGCCATTGTGTTTCGGTTGACGTTATGTTGATCCGCCAAGCTACTCACCGGAATAATTAACTCAAACATGACTTAATTATCGCCCTGCTTTTGGTAAGATATTTTATTAGAATTTGATTTAATAATGTAAATTATTTAAATAAAAATTGTAAGTTGCCATATTATTATATATATATATATATATATATATATATATATATATATATATATATATATATATATATATATATATATATATATATATATATATAAATAACCATAAATAATTGCAAGTTCACACACATTTTTAGTTGACTTTTTTTTTATTTGTTAATAACAGTGCCTGTTTGTACAAGTGAATAGCCAAACATGCTTCATTCATAATTTTGTATAAGTTTCATAGTAATAAATTATAACTAATTTTGGATTGAATTTTATTTACTAGGTAATCGCAAAATTATCAAGAATTTATTTTTGGACAAAAAACTAAATTTTTATTAACATAAACTGAATATGGTTGTCAACCTTTAATTTATGTACTTTACTTGATTTGCCCTTAATGACAGAAGAACACTCGCCAAAAAGTGATATTTTGCATTGCTTATGATTGTCAGAAAGAAAAAAAGTCAAAGAAAACATAAGAACATGTAAACAAATTTTATAATCAGCTGGTAATAAATTTAGATATAATAAAAGTTGCCAACTATCAATAGAATACTTTGATTAGTCAGACATTTCACGTGTCATTATATGTTAATCTTTATTTATATCATCCATTGACGTTGTGAATACAATTGAACATTCATCATGACTTCATGTAAGGTGCATTGAAACTTGTCACTGTATATTCCATCCATTAAAAAACATATAAAAGAAATTCATAGACATTTAACTTGAAACAACCACAAAAGTTATCTATTTCTGCATGATTTATCAAATACGATAATCTATATAGAGGCAAACTCCACTGACAGTCCTTTTTTATATCCTATCTTTTATATAATAAAAGAATTACATAATTTCGGAGTTTTTTTTAACAAAACAATCTTATGGGGAAAAAAATTGGACCAATAGGAGAGCTTAATTTTGACACATAGGCAAAATCAAACAATATAATCGGCCAATAAAAAGTCAAAATTGAGTTGATTTTGGTCAAACTTTAATAAATTTGGTAGAGAATTTGATTGGGAAAAAAACATATAAAAATATATGTGTCAAATTTATGAAAACAAAAATTTTAAAAAAATAATAATAATTAATAAAACTTTAGTGTTTGAATTTTAAATATAGTTTATAGAGTTAAGTGTAAAATTATAAGTCTTCATGTTTTTTAATAACTTTAGATAATAAACAAATAACCCATTACACTTTATACCTCATGTACTTTATAATATGAACTTTGTTTATAATTACATGTATCAATATTAGCTTGAGACTTTCATCTATTTAAATTAGAAAATTTTGTAAATATACTAATTAATTTTAATATACGTTAAATATTTATAAAATAAATATTAGTTTTAAACTTTCATCTATTAAAATATTTTTTTACTATATATGTTAAATAAGGACTAATGTTTGTTAAGCACAAGTTACTGTGATATAAAAATAAATATACGCGATTGTACTTATAACAACGAGTCATGTAACTATTATTTAAAGTTTATATAAAGATATCCAGAAAAACATTTTTAAAAAACTTTAAGGAGTATATTTTAACTTCATCAACACTCATCATGTGCTATTAAAATCGCACATTTTTGCGATTGTACTTATAACAACGACTTATATAATTATTATTTAACGTTTATATACGGATATCCTGAAAATATTTTTAAAAAACTTTACGGAGAATATTTTAACTTTATCAACGCTCATTATGTGCTACAAAACTAGCACATTTTGTACAACATGATACCAATAGTTAAAGTTAAACAATGACATCAACCTCAACCTCAACATCTTTGTCAGCTAAATAAAAGTTTATATACGAATATCAGAAAAAACATTGTTAAAAACTTTACGGAGTATATTTTAACTTTATCATCACTCATTATATGCTACTAAACTCGCACATTTTGTATATCATGATATCATATATACGCGATTGTACTTATAACAACGACTCATGTAATTTTATTTAAAGATTATATACGGAGTGTATTTTAACCTCATCAACGCTCATTAGGTGCTACTAAACTCGCACATTTTGTACGACCTGATATCAATAGTTAAAGTTAAACAACAACATCAACCTCAACCTCAATATCTATGTCAGCTAAACAAAGTTAAATCTTTCATCCAATAAATTTTTTTACAAAATATTAATAGATATTAATACATAATGAAAAACTCATGCATATTTATTAGTTATACTTATATCACATTTCACGGGTAAATAAAGAAAGATTCATGCAACCTTTGTTGTGCATGCAAGGGCCTTATACAGACAAAAATGCTGAGAAGATTTAGGCTCCCTAAAGACTCAAAAGATGCTAAAAAGCAAATTACAATTTACTCATCCTCGGAAAAATGGGTAGGTTGTTTGAATTACCTATTACGTGGAATACATTTGGTTTAAACAATTTCTTTAGTATGGGCTATGGGTCAAAGCCGACGAGATTTGGTCCAAAAATATTCTTACCTAATTTTATTTTGCGAAGACACTCTTAAAGATCCCCTAAGAATTCTTTAAGTGCCTGATGTAGTGGCGTAACACACGCCATTGGGTTTTTTTGCCCTATGACGCCACCAAATTGCACCTGAGGATGCGCCATTGCTGCATCGTTGGTCCCTTCACCAGCCCTTTACTTTAAAAAAAAATAATAATAAATAACACAAACATAGAAAAATGACATGAAATGTTAGATCAAACTATTTTACAAAAAAATATTCAACATTTATCATTTAAAACACTTATTTAAGTAATTATCTACCACGTAAAATCAAAACAAATTAATGTATATATTTATATAGACTAGCAATAAACAATATTTATATAACAAAAATTTTTGTCATCACCCGTGCGTGCATGGGTATTATAACTAACTAGTTAGTAGATCTACAAATTTTGCTATGGCTATTAATTTGCTTACATTTGATTTTATAACAATTCTATATCCACAACAACCATTGATACTAAAGTTAAACACCGATTTCTTTTAATACTTGAATAAGTTATATTACTGACGTACATGTAGTCAAGTTTTTATTAAAATTATTTGTATTTGAGTTTCTCTTCATCTCATGCCTACAACACTTCAACTTCGTTAAAAGTTCCTAATTCAACCTTGTTGGTTGAATGGTGCCAAAAGCCAAATTCAAGCTACAATGAAACATGTTAATACATGTAGTGTTAGATGATGTTGAAACCATCCTTGTTTTACATGATATACTTTTAGTATGAAAATTGGCACATTATATTACACAAGTGTGATAATTACTTAAATGAAAATTGTAAGTTGGCACGTTATAATACAAAAATCACCATAAACAATTGTATGCTCTTTTTAAGAAAATTCTATGTTCACACACAAATTTAATTGACTTTGTTTTTTATTCAGTAATCGCAGTGATTGTCTATATGAGTGAATAACCAATTAAAATATTTTGTTAAAAAAATTAAAAAAAAAAATAACAACAATTAGAATATGCTTTAAAAGAGTCATGCCAACCTGGCATCCTATAATAAATAATTTTTTTGAATTAGCCTCTTCTTCTTCTATTGCATGTTACTAATCCAAAAATGTATAATATGGAGTATTTACTAGAATATTACCAAATCACTAAGGATTTCTTTTTGGCAAAACACCAAACTTGGCTAAAAACTTGAATGAAACATCAATATAAACTGAATTTCACAAGACTAGGTTCAAGATCTTAATGTGAGATTTGGATGCAAATCTTTCATTTCCATGATCACAACAAGCACTCAGAATATACAATAACATGTGAACAATTTTCTTTAATCAACTGTTAATAAATTAATTAATATGAGAATATTGGCCAACTAGCTATTACAATATTTATATAGTCGCCATATGTGTAAATAATTAGATGTGAATTTGTTGTTGTTGTTGTTGTTGCTGCTGCTGCTGCTGCTGCTGCTGTTGCTGTTGGTGCTGGGGTTGCTGTTATTGTTGTTGTTGTTGATAGTTCTTTAGTGATTCATGAAGGGATAAATAACAAGCATATTGAGAAGCTTTGTATCTTATGAAATTTGTGAAAATAATAACTTCAGCACTCGTAAGCCTCTTTTGAATTTATTTGATCAACCTTGTAATTTATTTAAAAGTTTCAATTGTTGATCTACCTGAATTTACAAGAAAGGTTCTTTAAAAGTTCTTTCCTAGACATGTTGAAAGTTTCAATGTTGAAAGTTCTTTCCTAGACATGTTTAAGTGACACACAAGGTGGTTGGCCAGCAATAACATCATAAAACGCAAGACATCATTCATTATTGCAGGCCATGTTGATTCCAACACAAATTTATCCACATCACCGTTGTTAATATTATATTCCAAAGAGAGATTTTTGCCACATTTTTAGCCAAATGAGGCCGTATCGGAGAAACGATTCTCACTATGAAGAGTAGATGCTTTACATTAATTTTTTTTTGACAATTCCACCTTGTAAAACTCGGACCACCACTGAAATAGAATCAACATATTATGTTATACCTAATACTATAAAGTGAATAAAACTTCATAGAAATATAGTATTAAAAAAAAAAAAAAAAAAAAAAAAAAAAAAAAAAACAGTCTTACCCAACATAAATGCGATCTTTGGCAAGAAGTACAAAATCAATCCCTCAATACTAGTTAGTACATTCTATATATATTTGGAATTGTCCTAAATTTTTCAAAAACTTTTCATGCCATATTTTAAAACAAAAAATTATAGATTTATATAATTTCATTGAAATGTTTTATATCCTAAAAATATTTGAAATAAATAAGTTTTAAACCAACCCAAAAAGGGGAAACACCTAGCTTTAAAATAAAGACAAAAATTTAAATTGTTTAAAATTCTAGATACTAAAATGATGCATAATTCAAGCCATCATCTTTTGTAAACTCTTCACGCACTTGATGATCACCTAGTCTCACCATGACTCGCACTTCATGATGACCTGCACTCATCACTGCTTCCATGCGTGCTTTCTTTCTCCTTTTGATCCTCTACAAAAAAATATTGTATGTGTCAATGACTTTTATAAGTATAAGTTACAATGAAGGAACAACAATCTTTAAAATATAGATACCTCTGTGAGATGCCAAGACCTTTAAGTCACACATATACTTGAAATAGCTTCCCACCTTATGCTTAGACTTTCGGCTATAATAGCATTTGGGAAATGTCACTCTCTTTTTGGTTACTAGCTCATAGAAGAACCCACTAGTCCTTCTAGTAAGCTCTATTTGCAAAGGCTCTTCACTAGTCTCCATGTATTCGAGTACGTATAAATCATACTAAGCAAGTAGACAATGTATGATACAAAAGTACTCTAAATGCCTTACTTACAAGGCTTCCAATCTTCCGGAGACAATTGATAAGTCCTTACACTATTGCAAAGTGAAACCTTCCAAATGTACACGCTCGCATGTGATAATTTCTTAACCCATATGTCAAGGCAATCATCTCAGCACACCTCGATTCAGGATGAATATCCCAAGTGTAGTAAAGAACATATCGTACTTACAAGTTACAATTCTTATTGTCAATATCGAAATACAAGCAATTTATATTTTTTTTTTCTTGTGGTTGTCGTATGTGAGTGAGCCTATCAATCAACCAAGAGGCCGTGGGTTTATTTTTCGTTAAAAACATTTGTGATATAGCGCAACATATGTGATTTAGGTGTGTGAAAAACTGCTTATCTGAAGAAAATGATAATGGATTAGTTGCAAGAAGGATCGAGATAGAAAATCAATGAAGAAAACTTATCATCTTTTATATGTATAATAAAGCCAACCTCCATGTTTTAATTCCTCTCTTTTCCCTGGTTCTACTTCTAATCGCATAAACGAGCAACTTTGCTATCATGCATGAAAAATGGTGATTTTTAGATCTTTTACACGGAAGCAAACTCTTTCTAAGGTTTTACATTCGAAATTTTAAACTATCATTATTACCATCATTAGAATTGTCAAGATTGTATTAAACACGCAACATTATATCAATCTTATTATTACACCCTATTTACTCTAAAAATATTTGTGTGTTTCATATAAACTATATACAATCACTTAATAAAAAAATCACGGCTGGATGGTGGTACTTAAAAAAAAAAAAAAAAAAAAAAAAAAAAATCAAGATGTGGATTTTGTAACTTCTTGTCTGATTGCAAAATGAGCTAGAGACTATGACATTAACTACAACATGATCAACCATGATATATATATGATAATCATGTTCTACGATTACATTAAAATAGAAACACTATAGACACGATCAACATTCAAGGCTAATAAATTATAAGATGCAAGCTGGCATCCAATGAATCTATTGCACGTTTGCTTATTCTATTTAGTCTTTATAATACCTGCTATATTTACCGTTTTACTTGTTTTTGCATTAGTCTTTTCTAAAGTAAATCTTGTTTGAATACAAGACAACCCATGTCAAAAAGTAGAAGATTAAGGATATGCCCCCATATCTTTGCATTGAGGCTTCGTAGTTTCTTTTTATATTATCAAAATACATCGTTGTGGTTATTGATGTTGTGCAACTAGGGTGCAAGAATTAATCGTCCTACATAACATGAATAAGCAACACAGTAAAACATGCATAGTTAGACTAGTTATAATACACGTGCATGTACGGGATTTTTTCAGAAAAATTTAATTATATAGTATTATCGTTTAAAAACAGAAAATCTTATGTATATTTTAAAAAGTTATAGCATCAAAATGTGCGAAAGTAAAAAAAATAGTTAGCAGAAATTGTAAATATAACCGTGGCATTGACCTTGTATTTAATTCTTGAGCGTGTATCCTTATAATGTTATTGGGTCAAAGGTTCTTTGATCACATAGGTTTACACATAAATCAAATTTATTTTAAAAATTTTGTTACTATATGGACATATAAGAATTTAACCGTGAAAATTGTGATATAAATAAGACTAATAAGTATGCAGGAATTTTTCATTATGTAGTAATATTTTGTAAAAAGTTTATTGGATGAAAGATTTAATTTTGTTTAACTAACATAAATGTTGATGTTGATGTTGTTGTTTAACTTTAACAATTGATATCATGTTGTACAAAATGTGCAAGTTCAGTAGCACATAATGAGCGTTGATAAAGTTAAAATATACTCCATAAAGTTTTTTAAGAATGTTTTTCCGGATATCCGTATATAAACTTTAAATAATAATTACATGAGTCGTTATAAGTACAATCGCGTATATTTATTTTCATACCACATTAACTCGTTTTTACCATTTGATATTTATATTACCGTTAATAATAATTTAACTGTATTTAATATTCAAACCCGTGTGCGTATAGATTAAACTTTTAAACTGGATAACATGAGTTCTTATTTATATTTAACGTACATAGTAAAAAAATATTTTAATAGATGAAAGTTTAAAACTAATATTTATTTTAAAAGTATCTAACGTATATTAAAACTAATTCGTAAATTTATAAAATTTTGTAAGTTTAATTGATAAAAGTCTCAAACTAATACTAATACTCATGTAATTGTAAACAAATTTCATATTATAAAGTGCAGGGGTATAAAATGTAAGGGGTTATTTGTTTATTATCTAACGTTATCAAAAAAAATATGAAAAATTATAATTTTACACTTAACTCCATATAATATATTTAAAATTCAACCACTAATGTTTTATTAATTACCTCCTCTTTTTTTAAGTTTTTATTTTCATAAATTTAACACACATATTTTTATGTGTTTTTTTCCTAATCAAATTCTCCACCAAATTTATTAAAGTTTGATCAAAATCAATTCAATTTTGACTTTTTATTTACCAATAATATTGCTCAATTTCGCCTATGTATCAAAATCGAGCTTTTTATTGGTCTAATTTTTTTCCACTAAAATTCTAAAATGATGTAATTCTTTTATTATATAAAATAAAAGATAAAAGATACATTAATAATGAGGCGGATGATGCTCAAGCCATCATTGATTAAAGTCTAATATACAGAAAATAAAATTAATCATTAAGATATCCTTAAGTTATTAAGACACGTTATCTCAGGTTGACCGGTTACTTTTAAATGTTTAATACTCCTTTCCTCCCATACTATGTCCATGTTCTCGATAAGGTTAACCCAAGTTAATAGAAAAAAATATACTCTAGTCGGAAGAAGAAGTCATTATTGAAGTTATTAATTAATTAATGATGGATAAAACTATTATTAAATCGTGATAATCATTTTTTTTAACAATTTGACTTTTGTTAGCAGACAATTACAGATGGCGAGAAAATTATTTATTTAGATGTTAATTATTTAGATGTAAGTCATGAAAATTGTATTTTGGCAAGAGATCCGGTGCGAAGAAAAACTAAAATGAGAAAAATAAAAAGGAAATCTAGTCACACATTTCAAATAAAGAAGAGAATTTTAATTTTTATTCTCATTTAATCATAACACTGTCGGCACATTATTATAAAAAAAAAAAAAAAAAAAATAACCATATACAAACTCTAAGTTCACACACAATTATAGTAGAAAGATCCCAGGTTCGAGTTTCACCATGGACCTTTAGGGGTCCGAAAAAATAGAAGCAGGAATGGGGTTTATCCCCTAAGGAGAAAAGTTCGATGCTTGCATACTGCCCAATTGGATGTCACTGTGGGCTCGAATCTTTAAATATATATATATATATATATATATATATATATATATATATATATATATATATATATATATATATATATATATATATATATAATATACTTTGTTTTTTATTTGGTAATCATAGCGTTTGTCTATACTAGTTAATAGCCAATGAGAATATGCCTCAAAGCTCGATTCATACATATTTCTTATCATTTAATAATTTTTTTGAAAGAGTTTCTAATTATTATTTTTCTAATCAGAAAAATTCTAGCGGATAGCAAACCTGGGGCTTTAGGAAACCCAACAACTCTATCGAACTAAACCACTAGTACTATGGTATTATAGTTTGTTTTGCTTCATATGGTAGCCTCAGAAGGTTGACGTTGTCATGATTGGACCCAAAACCCCTTTTGGTGAATTATATCACTTAACGACCTACTTTCCAAGTGTAATAAGTGTTCACACACATTTAGAAAAAAATTGAACCTTTTCGCTTTTATCAAATAAAATTTCACATTTACTTCTTATAGAAGTTTCAGGATTGGTTGAAATTTAGTATTAGACGCTTATTATGATACACACCAAAATACTAAGGTGAATACTTACTATGAGACCGAGAGAGTATTACATTTACCAAAAACTTGAGAAATGATCAATGATTTCTTTTTGAGGAAATAACTAAAATTTTCTTGGATTGAGGTATCAACATAAATTAGATACCACAACGTACAAGCTCTGAAGTGACATTTTGTCGTAGATCTTTCATTTTCAAAAACTTACAAGAACTGCACTCAATTACAACAACACATTGGCTAAAAAAGCTCTGTTACATTTAGTCAAAGACTAGGATGGGTTGCGTATGAATGTGAGAAAGGGAAAAAGTCAGAGGCAATAGAAAACATGTGAACAGATTTACCAAATCTGTTGTTAATAACTAAATTAATATTAAAATATTAGCTAGCTAGCAATCGAATATTATCCATTTGTTTTCAATATCAATTGTTAAGACCTACCACTTCTTTTGTGATTCGTGAAAGAATACGAAATGAGTATCTAGACACTTGATATTTATAAAGTCTCAATCTGTAGAAATTATGAAGCCCCATTATTTATTTAAAAGTTTCAATTATGGATACATGTATAATATTCACAAGAGAACCAAGTTATTCCCTAGACATGTTGAAAGTTTCAATGTTGTATTTAATTGATCTAGACCTTGTTTACTTGATTATAAAATTATAAGCGTTTATTATGACTTCATTAAAAAGTATATCCAAACTCGTCAGCACACATGTCATCCATCAATTTTTTTCATTATTCAAATCCATAGATGCTTGTCATGATAAATCATGGCATTCAAAAGTTTTTGGTTCAATTATGTTGAGTCCTTCATGATTTATTTTTTCTCCCCAAAGTCTATAGATTCAATAATATTTATTTCAGGTCGTTTTGTATGATAGTCGTTGAGTTTACTAAACCTTCCTTGCGTACTCAACAAAAGATCTATCGCAACAATGAGCTAGTCTCTTTACACTCACTTTGGCCAGAAACATTATAGGCTTGATCACATTTAGATTATTATGATCACATAATTTATTGAATCAAATGTGAAAATGGCAACATGCAATTGATTGAAAAACTTGCAACCAATTTAGGACGTTAGCGTTATACATAAGGGGTTTAATAGTATCTACCACAAATAAATTTCGAAAGTGCTAGTAGTAATGAAAGGTTTCTAATAAAGTTCCCTTTTAACTCTAGTGATACCAAATGTAATTGCTTACCAAAAATGCGCTGTAACAAAGAACATCTACAGCCAAAGAAAATATGACCAGAAGCATGTGCACTTCTGGTAATCTACCCTTTGATTCAACAATCCATAAACTTCATTGCTCTAGAAAAAAGTTGAGATTAGCGACGTAAAACAGGGTAAACAATGCATATGATATAGAATGTGAACGAGTGGGCGGGTTGTGTAACAGCTTAACACGGGTTATGGCTGAAACAGGTTTCGTATGATAAGTTTTTTTCTTTTTTCTTTTTTTCTTTTTTTTTAAACCTTTTGATTGATAATTAGTACATCGATAATCCCAGTTTTATTGATAAAATATTTATTAAGTTTGACGCAATATATATAGTTTGGAAGACTATCAACCAATTGCAGCCCATTTTGTTTTACGCAACTTTTTTAATTTCCCAATTTGGCCATTAAAGATAAAACATAACACGGATAATATAAATTTATATTTTTCATGAGATTACCTAAGGCTTAACTGACAACTCAAAGAACACGAGGTGGTTGGCCAGCAATAACATCTTGGCAACGACTGCAAAGTGTGGGGTGATCAAACAAATTGTCAACTTGTGTTGAGAAGTTCCAATATCTTTCACATGTTGAACCTTCTACACGTGAAATACCAATCCATATTTTCTTCTCTCTTTGAATCAAATAATCTCCAGAATATGGTATACTTTCGCTTGGTGCATCCTCCACAGTAGAAAGAATCTCAACCTACAGTATGAATGCTGGATTTATTATACAAATATCGTCAACAAAATGCGTGCAATGATGTGAAATTCAGCACCATATACTAGTGTGGCAATTTGAATTATTTACTTATATATTGGGTCTTCAGGTTATGTTTTATTTCTAATAGGTAGAATTAAAAGATCATCTTAACAGGAAAGAGATCAAACAGGTCGAAGGTCACCCAAAATGTACTTTTAATGCATAAAATGATATATATTTTTGGTAATAATATTAGAGACACGGACACTAACTATTTACTAAATAATTGGACTAAAAATGTTTTGGGTCAGCCATTAGCTTCTTTTACCATAACCCGCCCATTTTGATACATCGACAGTTTTGCTCATAAATCTTTTAGAGTCTTTATACATGCTCGTATACATCTTGCTACATCTACAGAATAATTATCGGGAATACCTAAGATGGTACTAATATGCGATTCAGTGAGTCAGCAACAACTTTAGGTTCACACATATTACTTGCAGCAAGGTTATCCTGAAAGGATTGGAGATGCACCTAATCTCCAAACTGGAACCAAAAAGTTTACCCGTGCGAGCAGTCTCTAAAGATTTATTGACATCCGTTCCCAAGTGGCAAATTTATACAAATTAGATGCAGGTGTAATGTCATAAAATTGTCCAACCATAAATACTCGATGTAAAAATTAATATATCAAAGGTTGTGGCAGCAAGACATTATTATGGTTACCTATAATGTTTATTACAAAAATCAATCTCTTTCTCATAACAGGCAAGCCATCTTGTTAGAATATGAACATTATTTTAGTAGTCGTATGTTAGGATCGAACTCGAGATCACGGGATTGCACACAATACGTATGAAGAGTAAAAGAAATAATTATTTATAAATGTTATAATTAATTATTAAACACAAAATAAATAATAGTAATTAGTATTTAATGATTAATGACTAATTATTTATTAAACGAAGATTAGGAAAGTAATACTAGACAAAACATGAAAACAAGAGAAGGTTCCGGAATCCCCTAGGGGGATCCTTAACCAATCGACATAGGGAGGTTTCCACCTCCTTATGTGCCTTGAGCTCCAAGTTTTGTGTAGTATATAAGCAAACCCAAAATGCATGTTTTTCTCATAACTTGTACACACACATCTTGGTGTTTTTCTCTCCTCTCTTTTCCTTGGTCGATTTTATCAAAACAAACCATTAGGGTTTCGATTTTCATAAGATCAAAACAAGTCTTGTGTTTATTACTTGCATAAACTTTTTCTTGAATTAGTACGTGTGTACAAGAACGTGATTCAAACACATTATTGTTTGATTCTTGGATTGAATTACAAAAGAGGTAAGGGGTAATTCTTGTAATCCACATAAACCCTAATTAGGGTTCTTAATTGAAGATTGCAATTTGATTCTTGTTCGGGCTAGAATCACAAAGGTACGTTTACTATTTAATATTGATTAATTAATTACATATTATATGGTCTTGTTATAATTGCTTCCGCTATGCTCACTTTGATGTACTTGGTTTATTTATATGAAGGTCATGATATAATAATTCCAACAGTGGCATCTAGAGCCGTTATAAGGTGCAATATGTTAATTGTTAAGCTAAATCCATGAAAAAGTGCATATTTGCATGGATATTTATTGTTATAATTTAAATGGTTTAAATGAATTAATGGTTAAGTTATATTGAAACATGTAAATTTATTAATAGATATCGAATTGGGGAAGACTCCAATATTAAGTAATCAATTATGTGCTATGTGGTATTTATTTAATTTTGGCTTACGCAATCGATTTATCGATGTATGTGGCTCTTTTTCCTAGAAGAAGAAAGCCTTAATTGAATTAATACATTATACACCTAGATTTGATTATTAATAGGACTATTGAATAAGATTTGCATGTGGCTACATATTTTATACATATTTAATTGTTATGGTTATGTATATTTGTTTATTTAGTTGTTTTATTTTTTATTGTACATTACTTGTTTTTGTTTATTTATTGTGTTAGACATGTTTATAAACGAAAAGGGTAATTTTTGAATAGAAAAATAATACGGACTAAATAATGGCGAAATTGTTTTGGTTTTTAAGAATAAATCTCAAAGGATTGGTTGATTGATGTTTTTGTACGTAATGGTTAAATAGGCTCGACCGAAGTTTACACACTATAAGATGGGTATAAGGATGGCAACGCATTAAATTGTGGCCTTAGAGAGACAACATTCTGTCTTAACGCTCGTTTGTGTGTAAATTAGACTTACTGAACAACCATTACATGTACACTGTCATCTTAAGGGTGAATTAACCACAATTCCACAATGATTATCCGAAACAATAAGCTTTCGGGCTTATGCAAAAGTACGATATAGTGGACGATAATTGATGGTAATTCTTTAATTGGTGAACCCGATACCTCAATCAAAATTTTGTTATTTTATTCTTAGCAAATTGGTAATAAAAATGTTTTGTAAATCTAATGTTATGAAGTTGTATGCATGCTTCTTCATACATTATTTTGATTACACGTCAAAATTTAATACCCTTATAAAATTAAGTCGAATTCCATCTAATTAAGAACACTTGAAGTTGTAATTTACGTCATGTGAGAACTTGGCGAGATTGCAATGGAGAGGTAAATTTCATAAATTCATTGCTAGCAGATCAACTGATGTGATGGATTTGTGAGTTTGCAGTTTTTAAGTTAGACGACTTAAATTGAGTAGGAAGTGAGATCTTGGACTTAAGGCATTAAGATGGGGATCAAACATGCTTACAATACAAAAGTTTTGTGATTGTAAATCCCATAAATCTTGGAATTGCAATATGATATTGGCAATTATTGTTCGACAATTACCTTGTTGAATACTATCATTACTAGCAGATCAACTGATGTAATGGTACTATGTCAATTAGGATCCTAGCTTTAAGAAAATACTACGGTTTATATGAATATTTACCAATGGGTATTTTATTTTCTTAAAGATCTAATTATCAAAAATACTGAAATTGAATTTTGTAATTCGTTTTAATGTATTAATGCAACGTTCAAACCGTAAACGTATTTGGGCTTTGGTAAATTGATCTAGTTCTGTTTTCAAACAAATGTTTGATTAAGAAATATTTACTTAAAAGACAAAAGAAGTCTCCTTTCTATGAAGGAAGAGTGAGACACAATCCTATTCCTTTTCATGAATGAGAAAGGATAATAGGAATATTAGATACGTCTAAATTCTAATATAACTCATAGTAAATTTTTTAATAGTTAAGAAAATTGCGAATATTTTTCATAGGGATTTTATTATCCTCATTCGGTGATTAAATTCTTAGTAACAAATATGATATTTGGTTAACAGAAAATTATGTATGACATTTTATGAGTTATTATAATTAGAAGTTAGACTAATTACTGCAAAATGTTTAAAGACAAACTAGTTGTTTTGACTATTTTAAAGGTGCTACATACATTGTAGGATGGTAGACCTATTAAGGAAGAAATTGCATGCCCAATTTTTCAAGTTAATAGCATTTGGTGGATAGTCCATCATTTACGTAGTAGAATACACTCTTTAGTGCATAAGTAATTGTTACGCATGGACATTTAAAGGTGTAGGAAAGTTAAAGACACAATATTTGTTTTCATTGGATATGAAACATTTACAATGTTGTCAAATTCAGTGGGAGTATTGTGTACTTATCACTAAATAAGGAGTTTTTGTAATGATCTTTAATTCAGTGGGAGTTACAAGCTTTGATATCTTGGTAGCTAAAGATAATTACTTTCCAAGTGTAGACACTCATACTTTTAAGGATAGTCTTGTACGTTTCCTTACTAGACATTGTTGTTTTACATATACTTGTTATGCTAAAATCTATGACACAATCATATTAAACACATAAACAAATGCATGACATGTTTTTTATCAACTATATGAGGTTGTTCCATGCACAAGTGGGAGAAATGTTATCTTTAATGTGTGCAAGAAACAACTCATAAAGATATGATTCAATGGATTCTCTTGACTACAAGGTAAGAGAATAATGTTCTAATATTAATTCAAGAAACACTTGGTGTTATAATTTATGTTATGTGAGAACTTAGCTAGATTACAACAACAAGGCGAATTTCATATTTCATTACTAGCAGATCAACTGATGTAATTGAACTATGAGAATTTGCAGTTTCTAAATTAGAATAATGTTCTAATATGAATTATACTAGGCTAATTCAAGAAACACTTGGTGTTACAATTTATGTTATGTGAGAGCTTAACTAGATTGCAACAACAAGGTGAATTTCATATTTTCATTACTAGCAGATCAACTGATGTAATTGAACTATGAGAATTTGCAGTTTCTAAATTAGATACATATTAGAACATGTGTCAATATGATATCAAGACTACTTTAATTTATAGATTTATGAATTCATGGAATGACATAAATTAATTAAGTAATCTAATGCTACTTCAATCTGAATATTTTTGTGTTCTTGGAATGACATAAATAAATGAAGAAATAATTTTATTTACATTATTGTGAAGTAATAAATTAACTTGAAATTACTATTGAAACCAAAAGATGGTGTTCATAATTACTTTAGTTAAACATGTCTATGTTTCATTGTAAAGATATAAACATAAAGTCTTTTAATTGTTACAAGACTTATAATAAAGTAAGACGTTATCTTGTTGTGTTTTTAATTAAGACATATACATGAAGTTATTAAATTGTTAAATGACTTATAACGTATAGTGGGATTATAACAGTTTATGTTTTCTTGTAAAGACATGGACATGAAGAGACTTTGTAAAAAGTACTTGTGTTATAAAGCATGTAATTGGCTTGAATATTATTATATCATTAAAATGAATTAGTTGGTAAATAGACAAGTCAAAAAGAATATGGTTATCTTTAATATTGTTAGATTGTCTTACAATATTAATACTAATGAAATATCAAATATTTATGGTATGTTCAGTTAGGAAAATCAAACTCTTGTTATATTGTTTGATTAAAGATAACTATGACTTCTTTTCTTCCAAAAGTGATAAAGGTTAAGAATATTAAGTATGGCTTGGACATATTTAATAAAACTCCAACATAAAAGATTAATAAGACATTATCATATGATGGAATGTGATGAATCAAATTAAGTATTAAATTGAAGTTCTAAATTTGTTTAACTGCTTATGAAGAGGTTATTAACAAAGTTAAGTCAGGAACTATCAATAAGTATTTGTAATATCCCAAAAGAGAACATTGTATTGTTTCTTTATTTGCTAGGTATTTAAAGATAGTCTGTAAATTACTAAAAGCAAGTGGGAGTTTTGATCGTTAAAAGATAAAATTATAAGATACATAATCTTCTAAAATACACTAGTAAATATCATGATGAAGTTTGACATTTGAATGTAAAATCTCAGCATGATAATAAAGTTTGACATTGAAATGTTAAATTTCAAGATGATGGAATTATCATTCATAGAATAGCAATATATCTCAGATATTTGATTAATATGCTGAGGACTATAATTTACAGGATTATTGTAAACCTGATAATCATTATGATACATTACCAAATATGAAATTGGGTAAAGTATACATGATATGAATGATTAAGATGCTGTCCATAAAGATAATCAATTTTAGAAACTTGGTTTATCTTAATAGTTAGACTAGAAAATGAAGATGAGTTTCTTCAAAGATAAAGTAACCCTTGAGGTTTAAATCTTTATATAGAAATCATTTGGACAATATTGTGTACGTATTTAATGCATGTTTTATGACAAGATTATTAATCACACTTAAGCAATTAACTGTGATTAAATTTTCTTTTCTAAATACATTATATATATATATATATATATATATATATATATATATATATATATATATATATATATATATATATATATATATATATATATATATATAAGATTATGATGTCACATTTATGAAATTGACATTGGAATATCAAAACTCTTTCTTGAGTGATTACTTGAGCGAGGACGATAAGTAATCAAAAGGAGTTTATGAATTCAAATAAATCTTTGAAAGTGTACATGATGCAATAATCCATGGATGGATAAATGCATGCATCTAGAAGATTACTCTTATTTTTAATTATTAAATTCATGTTTTGATTTATAATTGAAATAAGATAATTTCTAAGTATTCCTAAAAGCTAGTGGGAGTATTATGTTTAATTTCTTAAATCATATATGTTGTAGAACATATAAAAAGTAACATTCCATATAAGTTAAAAGTTAAGTTTTAGTTTGGAATGAAACTTTACTTGTAAGATTTAGGAAATAAGACATACAACCTTGGAATCAATGTTTATAGTTGAAACATGTGCGGCAAATAAATCTAATATATAACATGATATATTTGGAAAGTCTGAATAGATATGTATGACATGAATAAAATCTAAGTATGACTCAAAAAATTTTCATGTACATCATGTTTTGTTGTATCATGCTTGATTACAAGATGATTTGGCAATATTAATATCTAATTAAAAGTTATTAGATAACTTGTGTAATATTCTATAAAGAATATGTTTGATTATAGAATTACATCCTAAATCTGGAATAGCTTCCAAATTCTATAGATGAACAATTTTCAATTGTTGTGAAAATTGTCATAGCCAACAAACTTGAAAGTTTGAAGGGCATCAAACATTACATAATAGATATTAATGTTTACGGGAAGTTTTTAATAGCATATTGTTGTTTGCATACAATGATGCTAATAAAATTGAGACAACACTCAATACTAGTTATGGTAAGGATTTCATCCTTGGCTATTACTAGTTATGCTTAAATAAGAGCATAGTTGCATTATACATTAAGAGAATAAGAATACTTTAAACTTTAAAATGTTTGGAAGTTTAATTATCATAAATTGGTGGTTAAGGATGTCTCACATTTTTATGAAATATGGCATTATCAAAATAGTTGACTATGCACATATAAGAATTTCAATAGTTGAATTCTTGAAATAAGTATTCTTAAAATTCCAATAGATCAAAGTTGGATGATTTATATCTTGTCAACAAGTATGAATGCCATTGCTTGAGACATAATTCATCAACAAGAGTTATCATGCATTGATCTATTTAGTATTTGGATAAGGGATGTTAAACAATTATTATAATAAATTTAAATACATGGTATGTTTAATTTATAATATATTGTATCCTATATTTGTATGTTTAAATCCATGAATAAATGTTATTCTAAATTGTCTATTGTCAGTTAATAATATGGGAATATTATTAAATCAAGACAAATATGAAGGTTGGTATAATATACTTAAAGTATATTGATGCGTAGTCATGCCATTTCAGATGATATTCAATGATATCGAATATAGGACTTGTCCCAACTACATGATGTTACTTTATGGATTTAGTTATTAAGTAAATCATGAGAAGTTATCCTCAGACTTGAGATGCAAGATAAGTGTCATGAATGTAGTACATTTTTGTGGAACAACTTAACGCTATACGTAACTGGTAGTCATAAGGGTTGTTTTCGGAAATGTTACAAAGTTTGTGGGTTTTGTTTGTATTCAAGATAGAATTTGTTCCTTCAAATTTATTTTTGGAGTTTAATACTGCTGGGCCCCTCGTAGGGTTGGTAAGATGCATGTACGGCCGTACCCAATATCTCCCCTGAATATGTTCAGAAGATTTGGTAATCTTGATCAATCATAAACAACGAGAAACAGAATGGTTAATTAAGGAATGACTTTAATCCATATCTTTATTAACATGGTATTAGAAACAAAAGGATAATAATAATGAGAAATCATTAAAAGGTTTTTCCAGGAGCCTTACTCGAGATCGTACTAGAGGCATCGGCGTGTTGCAAGACGCTAACCGATGTGATTACACTATTAAAATATGTCCAAGTGGGAGCTGTTAGAATATGAACATTATTTTAGTAGTCGTATGTTAGGATCGAACTCGAGATCACGGGATTGCACACAATACGTATGAAGAGTAAAAGAAATAATTATTTATAAATGTTATAATTAATTATTAAACACAAAATAAATAATAGTAATTAGTATTTAATGATTAATGACTAATTATTTATTAAACGAAGATTAGGAAAGTAATACTAGACAAAACATGGAAACAAGAGAAGGTTCCGGAATCCCCTAGGGGGATCCTTAACCAATCGACATAGGGAGGTTTCCACCTCCTTATGTGCCTTGAGCTCCAAGTTTTGTGTAGTATATAAGCAAACCCAAGATGCATGTTTTTCTCATAACTTGTACACACACATCTTGGTGTTTTTCTCTCCTCTCTTTTCCTTGGTCGATTTTATCAAAACAAACCATTAGGGTTTCGATTTTCATAAGATCAAAACAAGTCTTGTGTTTATTACTTGTATAAACTTTTTCTTGAATTAGTACATGTGTACAAGAACGTGATTCAAACACATTATTGTTTGATTCTTGGATTGAATTACAAAAGAGGTAAGGGGTAATTCTTATAATCCACATAAACCCTAATTAGGGTTCTTAATTGAAGATTGCAATTTGATTCTTGTTCGGGCTAGAATCACAAAGGTACGTTTACTATTTAATATTGATTAATTAATTACATATTATATGGTCTTGTTATAATTGTTTCCGCTATGCTCACTTTGATTTACTTGGTTTATTTATATGAAGGTCATGATATAATAATTCCAACACATCTTTCATTACTGCAGGCCATGTTGATTCCAAAACCAATTTGGCCATGTCACCATTGTTAATATTATATTCAAACGGGAGATTTTGCCACACATCTTCAGGTAGATGAGGCAGTATTGGAGCAACGACTCTCACTATGGAGAGTAGATGCTATGCATGAATGAACTGTTTGACAACTCCAGCTTGTAAAACTCAAACCACCGCTGAAAAGGAATCACCATAATATAGTCTACTTAATACTTATGTCAATATAAAGCGAATAAACCTTCATTGAAATATAAAAGAAAATGTCTTACCCAATTCTGATTCAACTTGTCTTACTCTACCAATCTATCCCTCAATTCTAGTTAGTACATTCTATTTTATCTCCCCGTACAAGTAATTTTCCGCAAAATAACAACCCAACCATCTACCCTCCAATTCTGATTCAACTAATCTTAATCTAAGTACTAAAGCTAAACCACCCCACTAATGGTGACGGATTCTTCACAAATCAAATAACAAGACTAGAAATTCACTATTATCAATGACAGGTTCAAAACACAATCACATTTAAAAGTGTCATAATCTTACCACCAGCTCAAGTTAAAATAAACACACTCAAAATACCACAAAATAACCATAGAGTTGGCATGTCTATGAGCATCCAAAAATTCATCTCCTTGATTATTACTAATGTTAATTAAATTATAACAACTATGAAAGGAAGTCTGCATATCACAACTCCCTTTTATAACAAATAGGTTTCAAGGGCGCTACTAGTTTATCCAATTTTGCTGAATAAAAACCAAGACTCCACTAAAAAAAGGCCATTCTCTTAATTGCCATTTAAGTCCATATAATATTTCTATCCAACAACAAGTCTAAAAGATCTCAATGATATGACCAATTTACACCACTATTGAAGGATACGTCTTTATAAAACAGTTAGTTTGCAACTCAGTTAAAGATCTCAAGTGTCGAAGATCAAAACAATAATATTATGCCAGGTATACATACTGAATACTTGTACCTGAGATTGAGTCCATTCTACTTGATTGATCGCACTCATAGCAGTCTCTCTGAATACTTCAATAGACACAAACCATTGTTCGCCAATCATATGGAAACTTGTGCTCTACAAAGATAAAGAATAATGGCATTTAGTTATACTATTTACATGGCATCAAAGGAAAAAAACAACAGTAGTTTATTAATACTTCCGGGTGAATGATATGACTTACCGTAAGGTTATAGCATGACAATGAATGAAAGTCCATCTAAGTAATCTATTCCAGGAGGATTGTTGTCACCAATTACATCACGTCCACTAATGATCCCAGCTTCTTCAGTGAGCTTTTCTTCATCATCGAAACTCAATGATGCTAAAAGAAGACGATTCTGTAGATGATGAACAGCTTATCAGTGACAGAATCTGAACACTTTTGTAGGATAAGACTAGTGAATAATATGAACGTAAGTACTAACAAGAAAATAAAAATATAATACTTTTACTAACTATAAAATTCGATCCAATATTAGATTAAAAATCTCATCAGTTTCATGATTAGGATATCAAACATGCATACGAAGATATCAAGAGGACAAGATAATGGTGTACGAGTTCTTCTCAAGAGCAGATAACAAGGTCAACAAAGAAATGTCAAAACACCATTACATTTATGAGTATCAGAATCCTACTACGCCGTATCACAGGCTTGTTCAAGTACAAATACAATCAAACAATCATGATAAAAGTATAAACCCCATCTCTCATAAGTCAATAAAAACTTATGAACTTTAAGCGTCTTAAACCATAAATAGAGCAACAAAAAGGGTTCCGGTTATAATGACATTTGTAGCTACAATTCATCCTATTTCGCTTCATAAAAACCACATTCTCCACTAAAAACAAACTAAATAGAATCCACAAAACAATGTTTATCAACAACAAGTCACATGGGCATAATTAACATGACCAACTTGTATCTCTATTCAAGTAGACATTTCATCAAGCACTTGCTATACCATCATCTTGATTACTACAAATGTTGATTAAACTATAAAAACTATCAAAAACAAAACTCTGTATTATCACAACATGTGATGCTCACTTTGATAACAGATACGTTTCAGGGTGCCAGTGTGCCACTAGTTTATCCGGTGCTCAATAAAAACCGAATCTCCACTAAATAAAAGGCCATTTTCTTAAAGGCGATTTAAGTCCACAAAACAATTCTAGCAAGCAACAAGTCTCAAAGGGTCTCACTAACATGACCAATTTACAACACTATTAAAATTAGTTTTTATACATCAGTTCAAATTAGCATTTGTTGACTTTCACCCTTAGTACTTTAACTTTTTCTTTTTTTTTTTTTTTTTTTTTTTTTTTTTTTTTTTTTTGCACAAACAAATAAACAATCACTAACTTTGAAACTCTTAACAGCCGCAGTCCTTTGACAAAACTAACGTTAAGTTTGACCGTTAAAGCCCTTCATGTGCATGTCACATGAGGGTAAAATACTCTTTTTAATAGTCTTTTGATCCAAGTAACACCCACCCACCAGATTTCTTCGTCTTTTTTCTCATTTTCATCCGCCTACCTCTCCATTCACCATATCCACAACAATCATCGCCTAAAACATTATTACAAAATCAAAATACATACATAAAAAGGCCAAACCTAAAAGTATGTACTTTGCTAATTATTATTGTTATTAGTCCATAAAATACATTTTTTCGTACATACATTATAATCCCAAGATACATTCTTTATAAACATATGCCAAGATTCATCACTCGTACCTCTTGAACAACTAGATATTTATATTAATTCAAAATTTGTTTTCGTGATAGTTTGACTCGTATATAAGTTTTGAGAGTTATGGGATTTTGTGTGTTGCGTTTGGAGATAAAGAAAACACAAAAATGTGTTGTTCATATTTTTAAACGAGAGAAAGATTAGTGATGTTTATGTGGGAATGAATAATGATAAATAAAAAAGGTTGAGCACTCATAATTAAGTGGGCTAGAAAGGAAAGAAAGAGACCAATTTACCCTCACGTGACTTGCACATGAGGAGCTTTAATGGTCAAACTTAGCGTCAGGTTGGTCAAGGGATTGCGGGTGTTAAGAGTTTCAGAATTAGTGACTGTTTGTGCAAAATAAAAAGTCAATAGATCAAAGGTAAAAGTCAACGCAAACTACAAAGACCATATGTGTGATTTACTCTTAAAATTAAATTGTATGTGTAGCAAAAATTTTGGATGTATGAAATATTATAATCCTTTTAGATACTTCAATTTCAAGGTTCATGTCATTAATTGTAATTAAGAACTTCTAATGCTTGTTTAATATATATTCATATTTTAAATATCCCTTTCAACTTATGTTGGATAAAATTTGATCACGGTATTTGGCATAGGCATGGATAATAATGATTGTATTTCCTTAATTTTTGATTAAATGTTGGTTAGATACTCTAAGGCTACTCAAAGTAAGTAGTAAACGATCGATCAACTTTTTTGTCCCAATCGGTCGGCTTATTGTGGCTAGTTGGTCACATGTAGGTCGATCAACTTTTTTTGATGATGAAGGTCGTATATACGATCGACACAAATACACAAACAAAAACAAAACTCTCACTTTCTAATTAATATTATTAAAGGTCGCCTTTACTGAGACACCCAATCGCATGTAGGTCGCTAGAGAGAGAAAGCGGACGTGGTAGAAAAAATGGGAGGGATTGACCCTCGTAGCTGTGTCTGGCCTAAGAGAACACAAAGGGGTGGTGGGGCCACACATATAATATTTTTTTCTGTTAAATGGTCTATATGAGGAGAGGAAGCAAATGGTGCTCCTCCCCATTAATACTCATTAATAGAACGGTCCACCCACTTAATCTAGAAAAGAAAAGAAAAAAAACTGATCGAGATTTTATGCCTCAATTTCCCTCTAAAAAAACTCGAAAATTCACCAAATCCCCAAACCAATTTAATTTCCCTCCCCTTTTCCCCCAAATCAAAACCCAAACCCTAACTTTACAATCCCACAAAAATTAACCTTCAATTCGTAAAAAGTTCACATTTTTATGTAATATCTCCAATCTTTTCACAAAACCCATCTTTTATTCCCATCAATTTATTAAAAAAAATGATTTTTATTGTTTTTGGGTACAGGTGAGATTAATAATAATGCGGGATGATGAATCGGATAGTAGTACTACTTGGGATTTTGGCGCTGAAGAAACCCACATCAATTGCAAAGGTATTCTTATAGTAAGCTTAATAATAACTTATTTTTATGTATTCTTTACTTATTTTTAATTGTTTTTTTTTTGTTGTTGTTGTTGAGAAGATGGGTGGTGAAAATGAAAATGGAATAAGAAGGAATAACAGCACATTGATATGTGCACCAAGAAATAATGGCTGATGATATTGATCAGATGTTGGTTCTTATGAATTTGGCTAAGTCTTATGGTGCTGATCTTGTTGAGATTAGATTGGATAGTTTGAAACCCTTTTTAGAGGGGTTTAATGTCAGAGAAAGTATTCAGACCCTTGTTAAATTAACCCCTTTGCCTTCCCTTTTTACTCACAGGTCAAAAGACTCTTTTTTCGATATCCGAAAACCGATATGAATGCAGTTTTTTTTTATGTTTTTTAGGATACTCAATTGTTTGGGATTACTAATTGGAACAATTTATCTAATGGGGGTACTTCCAAATTAACTGTTGTTTGTTCAAGCTTATTTGTGAGTTATGAGCTTATACGATTTCGGCTTATTTTATGTAAGCTCAATTTTCCTGCTTATTGTGAGGCTTATGGGATCATATAAGCTTATTATGATGTAATAACTTAATATAAGCCCATAGTTATCAAAATAAGCCAGAATAATGAGCTTATGTAAAATAAGCCGAAATCATATAAGCTCATAAGCCGATAAATAAGCTTAAGCAAACACCTCCTGCTTAATATGAACTGATGTTTTTGTGGATTTGACACTACAAATTTTCTGTTAGGGTGAAATAAGCTATTTTTTATAAGCTGATCATCTGCTTATTAGCTGCGTAAGCTGTTGACCCATTATTGCACTTTGATATTGTCGATAACCAGTTTTGAATGTATGGGCTATGGACATGATTATATGCTTATTTGGGGTGGAATAAGCTGATTGGCAATTGCTTGTTCAGATTGTTTATTTGCTGTTATTTTGAAATAGTGAATAGTTTATCACTTTATCTGCTAGGGAGGATATTCAGACCCTTGTTAAATTAAGCCCTTTTCCTACCCTTTTTACTTACATGTGAGAAGATTTTTTTCCGATATCCGAAAACCAATGTGAATGCAGTTTTTTTTTATATGTTTTTTAGGGTGCTGAATTGTTTAATATTTTGTTTTTGAGTGTTTGCGCACTTAGCGATTGCTTATTTTGAACTGATTAGTATTGGTGAATTTGATATTACAAATCTGCTCTTAGGGAGAAATAAGTTGTTTCTTAGGGTGAAATAAGCTTATCATCTGCTTATAATCTGTTTGAAATAGTAATCCCAAGCACCCCCTTATTGTGTTTTAATATTGTGGATAAGGTTTGAGTGTCTGGACATGATTATATGCTTATTTTAATCCTTGAGGGTGAAATAAGCTGATTGGGAGATGCTGAATTGTATAGTGCTGACTTAGTTGAAGTTAGATAGGATAGTTTGAAACAATAAAGGTTTACTGACAGATATGATATCAAACCCTTTATAATTTAAGTCCTTTGCCTACTTTTTTTTACTTGCAGGTGCGTTTTTTTGGGACTGTTTTTCGATATTCAAAACTGTTTCGTGATATGAAATATGATGTGTTAGTATACTGAATTGTTTGACATGTGATGTGGGGTGTTTGAGATTTTTGCTTATTTACACAGCTTATCTTCTTATCTCCTTTTTTAAGCAGATGATGAAATGTGACTATTCTTAGCTACTTAGTTTAGGGTAAATAAGCTATTTGTAATTATAAGTTTAAGTTTAGGATGAAATAAGCAGTTTGGGAGTTTAAGTTCAAAATTAATAATCCTAAACACCCCTTATTGCGTTTTAATGTAGTAGATAAGTAGATTTGAGTGTTTGTATGTGATTGTATCTTTGAAGTTTGTAGTACTCTTAGCAGAATTGCCAAACCCATATAATTGGGTATCTGATTGTCTTTCGAGTGTCTAGATTAGAAATGTGCTTATGCTTATGATCTTGTTGATACTGTTATGATGCGAATGCAGTTTTCTTCTGATGGTATACTGAATCGTCTGACATGTGATGGGGATGTTTCAGAATTTGGATTGTTTTTATAACAGATTATCTGCTTATTGTGTTTTTTTGATCAGATGCATTAATTTGACTATGCTTATCTACTTAGTTTAGCGGTGAAATAAGGTCTTTTCAGTAAGAAGTTTCAGATTGTTTAGTTTGCACTGGTTAGTGTTAGTGGATTCAGCATAGTAAGTTTAACCTTAGGGGTGAAATAAGCTGTTTTGGATAAGTTGATCTTCTGGTTATGAGCATAAGCTGTTTAACATAGTAATGCCAAGCACCCCTTGTTGCGTTTTGATACAGTAGATCGGCAGTAATAAGTGTTTGGATATGATTATAGGCTCATTTGATGGTGAACTAAGCAGCAGCTATCAGTAACAGTTTCGGAGTTGCCTATTCAAAAAGCATATCCGATTCTGATCATTCTACGTCTTAAATTCCTAGATAGCTGATTGCCGAAAACTTAAACAAATGCAGTATCTGATTATCTGGTTTCGTTGCTATAAAAGCCTATCTACACACTTTTTGCAGCATTGCTTTATGTTATAGTAATTGCTTATTTCATGAAAGCATAAGCAGTTTTAATAAGCATTACCAAACATCCCCTGAAGTCAATGTGATCATAGAAGTATTGATGTTGTATGCTAAATTGACATCAGACAACTTATTCGATATTAGTATTATGAATCCTTCTTAGAAAATGGGACATTTATATTTTTCTTTAGGTTTCTTGATTAATCTAGTCCATATTATGTGACGTCGTAACACTTTATCTTTCCCAAAAAGGTTTATGATTCTATGTTATTTTCTAGACCAACATGGGAAGGCGGACGGAGATGAACAAAGTCGATTGGCTGCTCTTTGATTGGCAATGAAATTAGGAGCTGATCACATCGATGTTGAGCTTAGCGTTCCTTTCTTCTTGACATTAAATGCGTCTATTCGTGCTCATAGGCTCATCTGAAGTACTATTATTATTGTTCTTACACAGTGAATTCCCGTTATACTATCAGACAGAATATTTCTATCAGATTTCTCATTTTAGTTACTCAAGTGCAGGCCGTTGATGATTTCAACATCTTAATTCATGGAGATAAGCCTAAAAAGTGCAAACTCATAGTTTATTCCCACAATTATCAAAATACTCCTTCGATAGAAGAGCTTGGGAACCTTGTGGCCAAAATACAGTCAACAGGAGCTGACATTGTCAAGTTTGCAACAACCTCTGTAGATATAACTGAGTTTTTACACATTACTGCTAATTCTCAAGTAAGCGGCGTAAGTCATGTGTCATTTATTTGGATTAGTTTGAAACCTTGTTAAATTAAGCTCTTTACCTACCCTTTTTACTTACAGGTGAGAAGATTCTTTTTTTGATATTCGAACATTGTTTATATATATATATATATATATATATATATATATATATATATATATATATATATATATATATATATATATATATATATATATATATTGGATAATGAATTGTTTGATATGTTATGGGGGTGTTTGGGATTGCTAGTTTTGAAGTGATTAGTATTGGGGAATTTGATATTAGAAATTTGCTCTTACGGTGAAATAAGTTGTTTTCTTTGGATGAAATAAGCTGGTCATCTGCTTATAAGCTGTTTGAAATAGTAATCCCAGACACCCTCTTATCGCGTTTTGACTTTGTGGATAAGGTTTGAGTGTCAGGACATGATTATATAGTTATTTGAGGGTGAAATAAGTTGATTGGGAGGTGCTAAATTGTATTGTGCTGATAGTTTGAAACAAGAAAGTTACTAAGATATTACTTCAAATTTCACCAAAACCCCACTTATAATCTCATGACATGATATTTAGTCATAACCCCATGATAGGTACCATTTAAACTCAAATTTAAGAACTTAGTAACAATTCATACCTCGAATTGATATGTGTGAATGCTAGAATTTGCGTCCCTAACCCTTAGTATGTTAATTCCTTAGCTCAATCTTGTTTAAAACTAGGTATAAATCGAAACCCTAATCGCCTTGATGCTCTTGAGAGTTGAGAGTGTGTGACGTGGGGTGGTGATGATTTTTTTTTTTTTTTTTTTTTTTTTTTTATCTCCTTTTGTTTAAGTAATCTTATACTTGTGTTAGAAAACAAGTTTTGAGGTTAGACAAAGTTAGTACTCTCCCGAAATTTGGTGGATATCTGACATTTGGCACCCTTGAGTATGGAAATGTATCGGCACCCATACAGCCCACAATAAGGGATCTTTTGGACTTGTTTAATTTCAGACAATTAGGACCTGACACTAAAGTATTCCATATTATCGGGAAGCCAGTTGGACATAGCAAATCACCTTTGTTATACAATAAAGCTTTCACATCATTTGGGTTTTAATGGTGTTTATATACATTTGTTGGTGGATAATGTAAAGAATTTTCTTGATATTTACTCGTCAATAGATTTTGCTGGGTTCAGGTTGTGTTTTGATCTATTTTTATTAGAGCTAGTGTTTGAGTCATGTATTTTAAAATTTTTGATGGGAACGTAGTTAAGGAAATTATTTTAATAAGGCAACATTATTTGAAATTTAATGCGGGAAATTAAAATAATAAAACTTGTCATTTAAACATTTAAATTTAAAGAGTGTTATCGATATAATCAACATTACTTAAATTTTAAGCAGTTTAAGTTTAAAAAATGCATATGCATACATTATAAGTAGTAGGGGTGGCAATTCGGGTCGGGTTCGGGTTGGCGGGTTCGGGTTATCAGGTTAGCGGGTCAGAAAACCCCAACCCGAACCTGACCCATTTAAATTATCGGGTCAGCGACGTCAACCCTAACCTGTTTACACGTAACCCGAACCTGACCCATTTAACCCATATATATACTTGGGTTTACGGGTTAAATAGGTTACACGGGTTAAATATATTAAACGGGTTTCGGGTTGATCCATTTAACCCGTTTTATATACAAAAGTTATCACATTACACGAGTTAAACGGGTTAAACCGTTAGCGGGTCGACCCGTTTAACCCGTATAATTAAATATAAATAATTTTTTATTTAAGAAAAAAAATCTTAAACGGGTTGGCGGGTCAACCCGTTTATTTTATTCCCAACCCGAACCTGACCTGTTTAATAAACGGGTTAGATATATCGACCCAAACCTGACCCAAAATCTATTTAGCTCAACCCGAATGTGTTAATTTTCGTGTCGGGTCAGAAATTGCCACCCCTAATAAGTAGTACTAGTAGGGTACTCGCGCGTTGCGACGATGGGTACCCTAAAATAAATTTAATGGCACCAAATATCTAGTAGCATGTCCGTCACGGGCAGATAATTAGTATATCAAATGCTTAACGATATCTTATAAAGTGCAACAATTGAATAACATTCATTTATTGATGAGACTACAAATTCATATGAGATTTTTATTTTGGAAGCTTATTAGATTATACATTGTGGTTAAATAGTTGTATATTTTGGTGAATGAATAAATTAAATTGTGTATTAATTGTATGTGTTGAATAGTGTATTTTTAGTTTTATTTATGCTTCAAGTACTTGTAAATGATGCTTCTTTACTTGTATTTGCTTAAAAATATATTTTAGAAAGTCTTAAAAAATTAATAGGAGGGAATGTGCTAAATAATTTATAAGTAGTTTAAATATATAATAGTTAATGCGATTTACAATTTCAATTTCACTTACTTCTTCATAGATTTGGTAGCTTAAAAACGAGCAATGATTGTATCGTTACAAATACCATCTTAATAATCATGCATAAAATTCTCTTATCTAAATAATCTAACCTAACAAGTAGTAACAATTTAACAATAATATAAATCTTTTATATAATAAAGAAAACTTCAAGTGGGAACTTTTGTATTTTCGAAAGAAAAAAAGAATGTTTCCTTATTATGCAATAATTAAATTATTATTTTCTTATTTTTGCAATAGTTTTAATATAAAAAATCCTAAATATTTCCTAATTTGGAAAAAAAAAGTTAATAAATTCATTTTTACGTTTTCCTATGTCAAAAGAAGTAAGAATACACATGTACTTACTAGCTAATCATATGTATAGTTGTGGGCTAAATCGCAATATTGAAGTGAAAAAAACGGAACCACCAGATTTCTTATCTTCTACATTCATTCAACACAATTAACGAAACATCACCAAACAATTATTCTATCACTTGCGATTAAAGGTACTCTTATTTATTTTTGGTTTTAAAAAAGTCTTGAATAAATGCTTGCAAAGTTATACGTTTGATGAGGTGTTGATATAGGTTCAGAAAAGTATGTTTGGCCCTTAAAGTATGTTCCTTTCTTATGAATGTTAAACCAATGGAATTGTTTTCTATGTAAGATGTTTATTAAGGATTTATGATAATATAGCTCTTTATCTATTTAGTGCTTAATGTCTTAGTTTTAGAGGCCAAGGTTATTTACAACTCATTTTATCCGCGTTGGTTGTAGTGGTCTCCGTATTTGGCTTGCCTAAAGGTCTTAATTCAAATTATATATAGAGAAAATTCTTTAAATACCTCAAAAGTACACATGTGTGTACCCCATATAGCCTAAAATTTTTCAACTTCCCCAAATACCTCAAGGGCGACTCTCTCACAAGAAAACTTGGGCAACCCTTCCAGAATTGTGACAAGTGTCACTTTGGTTGTTCCCACTTTGTACTTGCAAAGTACAACTAGCCCACTTATTTCTTGGGCAGCTGGGACCTACTTTTTTTAGTGACTTTGCTATTTTGTCTTTTAGCTAAAAAGTATGGTTTTTTTATATTATTTTTTATTTTCTTTTAGTGTAAATTACATATATACCCTCACACTTTCTTTTGTACCTATGACTTTAAAACTTGTACATTTTCATTATTGTACCAACTCCAGCCACCACCACTTACTCAGGCCACAACCACCCTACTCTGGCAACCACCACCACCCACTCCGGCCACCAATCAATTGATAGATAAACAAGTACAAACATGGCGCATTCTTATTAACAAGATTCACATTTTTTTCCAACAATAATCAAAATCAAATACATAGATCTACATATAATCACAAACCAAACAAATCCACATATCCAAAACAAAATCAAATATATAAATCTGGTATCATATAATTAAATAAATCCACAGATCCAAAACAAAATCAAATATACATATCATCAAACTTTCATCTATATTAATTCATTACAATAAAAATATAACAAAGAAATTACAACACCATGAATGCTCAAAGATTGTAAGATAATTGAACAAAGAGTACGAATAACTTGTAATGTTACACGCATGCAAACACATATACCTATGTATCTGTAATCCAGAAAATAAACCTTTAACTTGTAGCAAGTACAACTTTTAATTCAAGATCTTCAAAGAAAACTGTTACAGTCCAACACAAATCCAAACAGACCTCTTGGGTCTCTCGGCCACAAATCCAAACGGACCTCTAGGGTCTCGGCTACAATCCAACACAACCACAAACTCTTCAAAACCCATTCGAATTAATTATTACAACTCGTTATATACGAGTTTTACACCCCCACCGTTATCACACGAGGTGAAAAACGGTGGGTCTTCCCTTTTTCTTCACGGATCTAGTCTAAGGAGTGGTGGTGATGGCGCGTAGTGGTGGTGGTGATGGTTTCTTTGGCGCATGTGGTGGTTAAACAAGCAAAGGAGGTCACGATGGAGGCTTTGGTGGTGGCGGTGTGGTGTCACAGTGGGCGGTGGTGGTGTTCGGTGGGGCGGCCGGTGATGGTGTAGGTGGTGGAGCCGGCGGCTAGAGAGATGAGGAAGAAAGAGTCAACCCTAAATGGGTTATAACTCTTGTTTTATACACCATGAAAAAGGGACACATACGTAATTTACTATATACTCCCTCCGTCCCAAATTATAAGTCCACTTTCATATTTCATAAAGTTTAAGAAAAGTGGGGCCCTTACAATACTAACCAATAAAAATTTATTCTCACCCACTTACAAGCATTCTCATTGGTTGAAATTAAAAGTGGACATATGTAACACCCCCAAAATACGGGTCCAGCGGAAGCATACAGGTCACTGGGGTGCTACTCAATTGGTATCACAACACAAAGTAAAAAGAATGGATTTACCTTATCCGTTTAAAAGAAGTTTTATATTCAAAAGTATAAGTTTACATCATTTGAAAATAGTGCAGAAATACAAGCCCATAAAAGAATTTATGTGGTCCCAAATATATCAGAGTCATCTATGACCATGTCATGCCATGCCATGCCAAAAGCCTCCATTAGTTAGCTATCGCCTTAAACCTGAAAATACATGCTAAAAGTGTCAACACGAGGTTGGTGAGTTCATATGTTTGTATAAATAACAATGTAGAGTAAAAGTAATATGAGTTCAATAGAAAGTTTTGCAGCCATTGTGTCACTCACAATGTCATAAAGTTTATCTTATAGCAAAGTTTGAAGTGTGGACCATGAGCAGAGTATGTGACCATTACAACGAATATAATGTCACACAAAAGTGATGTCTATTACGTCAGCACTAAGTTCATGCAACCGAAGCTTGACAGTGTGCATGCTCTAGAAGCACGTTAAATAAAGCCCTTGCAAGTGTTTATCCCATGACACTCGTGTTTCGACATGTTATACGCTCGCGTTTGCCTATCCGGTCAAACCGAACGGGGGTGTCATCCCCAATAGATCTATTTATAGCATTCGCGCTTCCCCGCAGGAATTAACGGTTCATGAGTTTGGGCATGTGGGATTCAGTGTCTTAGGCTAATTCCACGTAATAGTTTTTAGAATAGTGTTGGTCTATAAAAGTGTTTTGCATGTTTCTCACCCCATAGTTGTGAAACAAGTATAAGTAAAGTCGGGCTACAAACTCACATATATGATTTAAACACTTGCGTCCAAAATGAGGTAATTCAGTATGCAATGAGTAAATAAATGATGTTTCAAGTAACGGCAAGTAATGAGTTTGAGTATAAACAAGCATTGAGTTTAGTTAAAAAAAAAAAAAAAAAAAACCGAGCATGTATTCTCCCCCAAAACATTTATAAACAAGTAAAAGTAGGGGGTATGAACTCACCTCAGTAAAGCAGTCTGATTAGAGTATAGTCAGATAGTATAACTATGCGGCACCGACACGCGACCTAGATTAATATGGCCAGTTTAGTTCACAGTTCCAATTTAAGACTCAACAAGGTTTAAGTATGTTTTAAAATGTTTGCGTCGTTGTTGCTTGTGTGGCAGCATTTAAGATTGAAAACAGCTATTAAGTGTTTGAAAGTATTGGCTCTTAGAAGTGCATGAGTATGTAAGTGTAAATTAACAAAAGTATCAAAAACGAATAAATCTCCGGTTCGACAGTAAAAGAAAGACGATGTACGAAAAATAATCACAAATAAACATTAGACGTCGACAGGATAAGAGAATATTGTCGTTAAAAGAATATATATATATATATATATATATATATATATATATATATATATATATATATATATATATATATATATATATATATATTCATCACAATCATGAAAATATCTAAAAAGAGTTAAGTAATAACTTTATTTCATACTTTCATTTTTAAATGAGTTGATAGATGTAAGTTATGAATAAAGTTCCTCATTGGTGGTTAAAAAAAATGTAGGCTAAATACATATTTTGATGAAAGACCGGCATGACCCGTGTATACGTTTTAGTTTTCCCAAAAATCTCATATGTTGCAAATTTTGCACTTAAAACTATTTAACAACTTCAAACCACTTAATACGTCAAAATAAGTCATGATGAGCTATAATAAGCAAGAAGTTCTAAAATAAGTAAAACTTATATATTTGTATTAGGTTAGATATAATAATAAGCCAAAGTAGCCGTGGATTAGCCCTTTTACATGTTTTATATCAGATGGGCCAATTTTTAAATTAAACGAATACTATAAAATAAGCATTTCGATTAGATAATTTATATAGAGATCGTTGCTAATGTGAAATGTCGCATGAACCAACTGTTATGTTAACATAAAGTAATATAAAGAGAATAATAATAATAATAATAATAATAATAATAATAATAATAATAATAATAATAATAATAATAATAATAATAATAATAATAATAATAATAATAATAATTAGTAATGATTTTTGTTTAGCTTCTGTGTGCAACGCGAATAAGACTAATCGATCGATTCGAAATCCAAGCGAAAAGGGTGGTTGTGACTTGTACTTTTTTTGAAAAAATAAACAAGGAAAACCCATCAACAATGCATAATAATATTCATATTGTGGCCAGTATTTTATGAACTATTCAAAATGGTTTTATCTATTAACATAACCAAAATGCAAAATATGGTGAATTCTCAAGTCAAAAACCATTTTGTAAAAATACAATCAAGCAACAAGTGTTATCTCCGTAGAGAATTATATTTTATAAAAATTTGTCCCTTTTAGGTTGGTTTCTAGCTTTATGTCCATGGGTCCTCTTGAGCCAAAATCATTTCGACACAAACAAAAGTTTTAGGCCCGATTTAAATTGTGTTTTCAAATAAGTCCAATATAATCCCAATGAGCGAATTGTTTCATGAATAAGCACTCGACTCGGTTTAGACAAAATAAGCAAAAACCCGAACACCTTAATTGAGCCAGGTTGAGTCTCGGCACCCACAAACATAAACCCAAAACAAACAACTTCAACTTTATCAAATTAACACTTAAGTTATTAATTCTTGAATTTAGTTCTTGAAGAACTTAAGCACTAAAACAAACAACACACACCACTGTGGGGGGGTCTCGACACGCAAACAAAACATAATCCAAAGCTAACTTTACTCAATAAGCAATCCCAACTGAAACCAGTGGGTCGATTACATCAATAAAACCATAGTTAAAATGCAACAAATTTTAATTAGTTTATTCCCAAAAAGATGACAAGTTGTATAAATAAAATAAGCACTTCCATCTGAGCCAATATTTGGGTTTTAGCTGAGGGTTTATTCATTTATGCCACACATTTACAATCAATAACAATATCAGTTTTCACAAAAACAAGTAAAATCAGTTGACAATGGAAAAAAAAATGTCAAAATCATCGCCGTTTGCAACAATAATTCCAATCGCGAGTTTATTAATAAGTGACATTAACAAATTACAAAGTAGGAAGGAAATCGAAGAAACCCTTACAATATTACAGATTGATCGACAAGGAGAACCAAAAGAGATTGCATACAAGCGAGTCCACACCGATCCAAGCAGGAAACCACCACAGCTTACTCTTTGATTTTCGGCTAAATCTTGGTGGTATGGTTGCCTGGGATTCGGATGGTGGAATAAAAAGAAGAAAAAAAATGAAACTCTTGACTATGCTTTCCTTGCATCGATTTAGATGATAGCCATAAAGAGCTATTATCACATCCATTTGTTACTTCTTAAAACATCTCGTGATATGCCATGGAATAAAGAGAAAGATGAAAGTGATGGATCTTTGGTTTGTGTTTTGCTTTTTCACTTTGAAACTGTATAATCTTGTGGATGTGTGTAAAACAGGTGATGATAAGAGCATGCGCATCCGTAACATTTTGGGCTGCGTTAAGGGTATTTTAACGTACGTTAACGTGCGTTATTGATGTGGGAGGCCATGTTAAGGCCACGTTAACGTGGCAAGTTAAGCCACTAACGTGGCGTTAAGCCACATTTGATTAAAAAAAATACACTTCTGGTCCCTGTATTTATGTTTGTGTTTTGACAATTTTGGCCCTTGTAATTCTTAAACGATACTGATTTATTCGAACACACACGATACGGAAATACAATTACAAACGATACGAGAAACAAATACAACAGATACGATTTATATAGCTTTGTAATTGTCGATTAGATTTGACTTCTCCTCCCACACTTGCAATACTTGTTCCCTAACCATTTGCAAGGTGACCTGAAGTTGCAAATCTGTTTCATCATTTCTTAATAGCGTTTCTAGCCCGACGCTGATGATTGGATGGTCTTGAGGCATATCACGTAACCTTTCGACCTCAGGAGCACGACTATGCATCTGCATTATACAACGAGTT
Source organism: Artemisia argyi (assembly GCA_030686995.1). Classification (NCBI taxonomy): domain Eukaryota; kingdom Viridiplantae; phylum Streptophyta; class Magnoliopsida; order Asterales; family Asteraceae; genus Artemisia; species Artemisia argyi. Next base: position 212,011,347 of record CM060685.1, read on the forward strand.
ATCTCACCAAGCAAACTGTTAACCAACTTGAGTTCCTTCTCTTGTTCGTTGCGTAAACGGGAAAGAATAGATTTTTGCACCTCAGCTAGGTTGTTTGCCATTTTTTTTGTGTGTTAATAGTATTGATATTTGTGTGCAAAAATATAGTTCTGTTAAACTAGTTTTTATAGGGGAAAAGTAGCCGTTAAACAAATAGCTGTTGGAAAAGTAGCCATTAAGCGTTTTATTCAAATTAAAAGTTAAACAAACACAAGATACAGCACAAACGAAACAGAAAACACAAACGATACATCACATCTTCATGGAATATAAAAGCCATTAACCCATAAACCTGCACCAAGTGGGGTTGAACCTCAAAATCGACCAAACGTGAAAATATTTGAATGCTTTCCCATCATTGCGTTCTTTGAAAACATTTATTGCATCTTCAACACGAACCCAGGGGTCACGTGTAGGCTGCAAATTGTCATGAATTGCATGAAATTGTTGGCATTCAGAGTTCATCCGTGCCCACTTGCTCGTTATCTGGGATTTGCTTCGATGAGGACCGACTGCTTGTTCATTGAACCTTTCTGTTACGACTTGCCAAAAAGGTCCTTCTCCGGCATGGAATTCATGAACCACTTGCCACATATCGGCTAGCAAGGTTTCTTCTTCAATATCCCAACGATTTGCCATTGTGTAGAAATTAAAGTGTGTGTATAATTATATGATAATGTATACTATATATAGGAAAGTTTAAACGTTTAAAATTCAAATTTCAAAATCTGAGCGGGATATTCAAATTTCAAAATTCAAGTTTAAACGTGTTTAAATTTGTTTTTAAATGTTTAAAATTCAAATTTTGAAATGTATGGGCGGGATTTATGGGCTTATTTAACACCCTTTGACAGTTCACACAACTCACAAACAATTCTCACACAACTCTAACACAATTCTCTCAAACAATGTCTCGCAAGGATTTCTCCCAACAATTCCCAACACACCGTGACTTCTCCCAACAATTTCCAATTCACCATGACTTCTCTCAGCAATTTCCAAGTCACCATGACTTTGGCCAGCAATTCCCAAGCTCTAGCACGATTCATAATGCAACTGCACCGGTGAACACTCCACCGGAAGACATCTTTCCGGTATTCACACCGGAAAATGAACCGGTGCCCAATCAACCTGTTGTCCAACAACAACAAGATCAACCGGTGAACAATCTACCGGAAGAAAACCAACCCATTTGGAGAGGGTTGACTGATGAAGAATTTGAAGAACAAAATATGCAAGAATTGTTACGTGTTGAATATGAGGAAGAAATGGAGGCAAGAGCTCGTGAGCAGCGAGCAAAAGCTAAACAGGATCGTCGAAACCGTCGAGCAGAATGACGATGGGCAAATGGAATAGACCGTGTGCCAACGAGTGAGGACGATTCGAGTGCCTTCTATTCGAGTCATGAAGGGTGGGTATCCGACGATTCGTTCTATTGATTCGCAGTTTCATGTTTAATTATTTTAGTTTTATGTTTAATTATCGTACTTTATGTTTCATGTTTAATGTAACTTGCGTTTAAGTTTAATGTATGTTTAAATTTTAAGTATTAATATAAGTTGTTTTTATTAGTTATTAAATGAAATAATAGTTTTAGTTGAGGGTAGAATTTGAAAATATTTGAGTTAAAGCTGAGTTATTGTTGTGGGTGTTTTTTTCTGAGTTAAAGTTAAAGTGTAAAAGCTGATGTGGCGCTGACGTGGCGCTGCGTTAACTTTTAACGTGAGTTATGGATGGGCATGCTCTAACAAGGAGAGAAAAGAGGATTAATAACAATAGATGATAGTGGGCGATTACTAATAGATAAGTTTATTAATTTTGATGCCCCGTGTACTTCGTGTCCCGTTGAGCTAGAGTGTAATGTCTCGGTTTGGCAAAAATACGAGAAGTATAATTCTGGGAGCATTTTTATAAAAATAGTATAAAAACCAAGTTATCGACTCCAAAAATTTATTATGAAATTTAAACTATTACTAATGTGGTTTCGGTACGCGTGCGGTGTCGTTATTCGAGATAACCTCTCATTTGAGTTTTAATTATCAGTAAATATCAGAAGATTAATAGTTCACAATTTCTGATAAAAATAAATAAATTGTCTGCAAATGTTAATGTGTGTCACAGTACGTGGGATAGCTTTCTGCTATTTAGTCAAGTGAGCTCGTATATGCTCAGCTAATTAGATAAGTAATAATAAATAGAAATTTATTATTAAAATAATGTTGTGAAAAATTACGGGTGGTTACAACATATAATTTGGGACAACCCAAATTGACAAAATGGACTTATAAAATGGGACGGAGGGAGTATAAAATAGAATAAAGCCTCACCTACCAAAGAGACACTTGTCATAATTCTGGAAGGGTTGCCCAAGTTTTTTTGTGAGAGAGTCGCCTTTAGGGTATTTGAGGAAGTTGGAAAATTTTGAGGTATATGGGGTACACACAGTAATTATGTGTGTTGCGGTACTGTAGCAACAGTGTTTTTTTTTTCTTTTTTTTTTAATTTTTGACCGTGAGGTTAAATATTTAACAAAATCAGCACCTTATGTTAAATTATAATTTCAAAGAATGTCCCAAAGAACTAACTTTGCAACATATCGATCCCGTTAAAAATTATTGTTCATTTTTTTTTAAACACCACCTCATGTTTTAATTTCAAAGTTAGTCCCAAAGGACTAACTTAAAAAAAATAGTACTTGCGGTTATCGATCTTTTGCAAATTTAGTCTTTAATAACAAAAATAATTTTTTTCAATAGTTTTATTTCGAGTTTAGATTAACCACAACATTTTCGCAGCAACGCGCGGGTACCCCGCTCGTTTATCTCCAACAGATACTTCTAAAACATAGCAAAATAATGATACTAATGCATTTGTGTTCAGCTGCTGTGGTAAAGGACACCAACCCCAAACCCAGAAAGTGCAGCTATCAACGCATATACTATAACTATTAATGCATTTCGTGCTTGGATTAGCTAATGATATCATATGATAGGAGGATTCAATGGGTTACTTAATACTACTACTTTTGAAATATATCAAAACTACTACATAGGTTTATAAATTATAACAAAACTTTGAATTTTCTATTAAGGTCAAACACTTATAGACCGTAGTTCAAATGGGATTATGTTTGTTTTTGCATGTGTGCTCCTTTCCCACGGGAACAAAGGCTCTATTCACATGATGTATAGGCTCCAAGAAGGTATGTGCTTATTCACATTGTGCCAAAAGTTTAGTAAGTTTGATAACTAAATAGATGATGTATAGGCTCCAAGAAGGTATGTGCTTATTCACATTGTGCCAAAACTTTAGTAAGTTTGACAACTAAATAGAGGTGGCAATTTCACCCATTTTTATATGAAAAGGTCACTCACAAAGATCTTAAACGAGCGGAAAAGGATTATTAAAAGAGAGATTGCAAAAGTTTCTGCGCATGTCGTGAATGGAGTATAGGATAGCCAGAATGTGTGGAATTTAATTGATATAAAAAAGAGAAGGTTCCTTACTCATAAAAAATGCATTTAAAAATTTCTAACTTCACTAATATTTAATAAGAATCAGGCTTTTGTGCTTAACTTTGTTTAGTAAGCTTAAGGGATTTTGGTTTAATAATCTTCATATATTTCTTATTGGGGCAAATTTAAGTTTTAAGTTTACACTAATACATTTTGGCACTTTTATTAACTAAAGAGTTAATAATGTTACAATATAACAGTGAGCATGCCAAATTTTTAGGTGTTGCTTCTTTTTATAAAGTTGCAAGGAAATCTTGGTAGTTTGTTGTTGGTTCTTTTTCTAAAGTGGTTGGTTAGTCCCATTAATACCCACCGTTAACTGTCATTGTGCTATTCGACAGTGCAAGAAGGTAACAAGGAGCATAAGTTTCAAAGCATTGCTTACCCTTAATAACTAAAATCCATCTTGCTGGGCAAGTTTGGATGAACAGCAACCTATCAAAAGGGTGTTTACAGCCATTGGCCCTCAAGAACTTAATTCCGTCTTGCAAGTTCATAGATGCAATCCTGAAGAAGGTCAGAGTTGTTATTGTCGTCAGAATTGGTGTCTATTAATCCTGAACAGTATTTATCATTGAGAGTCAACCCCTATCCCCTCCACCTCTTTGCAAAAGCTCATACGTTCTCATCAGGTAGCAAAGTCATGAGTGCACGCTTGAGCCAGTTGGTAGAGATGGTCATGTAATTATTTTCAGCGTGTAACACCCCCAAAATTCGGGTCCAGCGGAAGCATACATGCATTGGGGTGCTACGAAATTGGTATCACAACATAAGTACAAAGAACGGTTTTTATTTCATTTATTGAGAATAAAATGCATTAACAAAAACGTTAAGTTTACATTTTATAAAATAAGTGCGGAAATAGGCCCATAAAGGAGTTAAAGCGGTCCCAAATATATATCAGAGTCGCCTATGACCAATGCCCCTTGCCAAGCGCCTTCAAATAGTGAGCTAACGCCTTAAACCTGAAAATACAGGCTAAAACGGTCAGCTTACGCTGGTGAGTCCATAGAGTTTTAGTTAAAAACAGTAGTTGAACCAAAGGGTTTTCGAGTTCAAATCATCCTTTTCAACAAGTCAAACTTAACCAAGGCTTACACAGCTTAAATCACCATTCCGAATCAAATAACCGTAATCAACTCCAAATCAAACAACTCGAATCATAATCAATCACATAGATACTACACTCATATAGAGTCACATAAAGTTACCCTGTCACGCTGGCTAAGTCAAACCATAAAAGAACTCCCTATAGTGCACACTATAGTCCAAAACCAAATCAAATCAATCTGTATGCGCAAGAATGCGACATACCCAACATTCGTAAGGATACGACATGTTCTTGCATTCATAAGAATACGACATGCGATGCATTCGTAAGAATACGACATGCGATGCATTCTTAAGAATACGACATGCTCAACAACTTACCTAGTTCTAGACTAGGCCTCGTTCCACTAAACCAAATCAATCTGCATTCGCAAGGATGCGACATGCCCTTAGCCAGCTCATGTAACAGGTTCATAAACCACAATCATAAATCTCATACCACATAAATAAATAAGTACTCACATAATGCATTCAATTAACCAAATCAAATATACCATCCAAACAGCCAAGTCTTGGGTAAATAATTCACGTATCCAAATAAGCAAACTTGAGTTTAGTTGAAAATGAGCATGTATTCTCCCCCAAAGATAGTTTAAGAAAACTGTTAAAAAGTAGGGGCTATGAACTCACCTGGGCCACAGCAACGCAAAGATTACGATTGACACAACTGGCATCGAACAGATTCACAACAGCAACAAATAAGCGATACATCGATACGGAAAAACGGCGAAGCCTTCTATATGCAAGACTTATTCTAACACGAGATCCCCAGCGATGAACCAAGTCTTCCATAAGCTAACTACTTCCAAGTAATACCCAATCTTGTATCTCCAAATCTCTCATTATCCATTTATTTGTGTTTGTGTTTGGTATCATGGTGTGTGTGTGGTGAGAACACGACATAAAATCAAGTGAACTCACGCCAAAGACTAAACAAGCGAAGTCAACAAGAATCGAGACAAGACTCAAAGGTACTCACGCCAATAAATGAGTAACATACGACTTCCACCAAAAACGAGACAAAACTCCATACGAAACATCCGGGTCAAAGCTACATAATCCATCCAAAGCAATTATACTTAAATGTCTACTAAGTCAACCTTATGGTCAAAGTCAATCTCGAGTAACCAAAAGTTTAACAAGGGAAATCGTACGAATTATTGGATACTTATCGTATTTGCTAATACCATAAGTTCAACAATTCCTACAATACACTTGTTAATCTAAAGTTAACTCATAACTACTAAAGAGATATGGTAAGTCGTAGGATGGGTCACCCATTAATATTGTCTCCCGACACGTTTGTCGACCCTAATTGGCTTTAGCCCCAATTAGTCCATTAACCGTGCCGGATAATAATATTAATGTTAACCAATCAGTAACTCGGCAAGTACTAACACGAACCTTAATAACTTCTAAAGGGTAAGTACCGGGGGATTGATCGTTCAGCTAGGAATAGTGTCGCTAGGATTAGAAAACCTAATTACTAGTTCTAGAGATGAGAGATGATTCTTTTTGTATTTTTATATTTTTTTTAGAAAGCAAGTAAATATCTCGGGTTTGAAGGATTTGGGCGGAATTAGTTGTTAGTCAACTAACCCAATACTAAAGATGCAATCAAAATAAAAAACTAGAAATGAAAATAAACTAAATTAAACTAAAGTTGTGAGCAATAAGTGGAGAAATGTGTTTACTTAGATTTCACTACTCCCTAGATATCTTTTACACGTTAATTACTTGTTATAGTTGCGTGGATGACGGATTGTATTCCTTAATACCATTCATGGGGTGGCGTACTTAACTCCCCAATCCTATGAGTGCCTACTTCACTCCTATGTTGGGCCGGCTAATAAGCTCCTAACATGGGATCATTAGAATTTACTCATGCATTAAATACAACCAATAAAACCTAGTACACATCGGTTCATGTTTCCTAAGACGTTCAAGCATGTTACCAATTGGAGATCTGCCAGTTTTCTTAAGCCTAACATTGAAATCATTCATCTAATACAACCATAAACAAGTAATCAACACATAATCAACATCTAGGTTTCATTAGATCTAAGCAAACACAAGATAAATCTAGCCTAACATGGTGGAATCAAGACAAGAACAATATATAGACAACCAACACATAGACATATTGATTGAATTAGAAGAACACTTATCTTAATTACACATGTAAGGGTTTAAGGGCTGAAAACCCTTGAAAAACCTGTAAAATTCGTATATGGTTCGGCCTTAGGGTTTCTCCAAACTTGTTCCTCTTAATGAATGAAAATTAGAAAACTATATATAGATAATTGAGGCTGACGGCGTCAAGAACAACCTTGTGACGCCGTCATCTCGCCGCCAAAAGAATTCTCGGACTGCCTTGATCTACATCTGACGCCGTCATGTATTAGGTTTTTCCAGGCCGTCACGTATTTAACTCTTGACGCTCTTCCTTGTGACGCCTTCATTTCAGAACTGGGCCGTCATGAAATTTACTCTTGACGCCGTCAGGATAATGCTCTTGACGCCGTCACACACTGTTCCCAGCTTGGAAAATTAAGTCTTTGGCGTTTTCTTCACTTTTATGCTCCAAAAACGTCCGAATTGCTTCCTTTTCCAGATTTCGCTCCCAAAGTACCTAAAATCACAAAAGGAACGATTTAGGGCAATATTTGATCAAATAAATTCAATTCCGGGCTTAAATGACCCCCTAAAAGTGGTTCATTTTTCGCCTCATCAGGTACATTAAAATACATTCATGTATTATCTAAATCATCAACTCAACTAAATTATACATTCATACCTTGAGCAGGCGTAGACAATCCTTCCACGACAATCATGTGTTGATACTTAATCCTCCTATAAAAACGCACACAACAAATTGCATTACACTTTAGTGTGTGCGATAAGATGATAAAACTGCAAAAACCACTAACAGTTGCATTATAGTGAGGATAATAACAAAGTTAGTTATAACATCAAATAAGAAAATTTCAGATTAGAACTAAAGGGGTGTTTGGTTATGCTTATTAAAGGTGCTTATTGGCTTATTCAATTAGCATAACACAATAAGTGTATGATAAAGCTATAAGCTTTTTAGAAGCTTAGTGAAAAACCCCTGAACTCACAACTAATTATATTATAGCTTAGTGTGTTTATAGTAAAAGCACAAATATTAAGTGTAGAAGTTTTCAATAAAACATAAGAAAAAGTTACTGAAAGTTGGTGTGTATAACAAAAAAAAGTTAAACCATAAAAAAGTTACTAAATACTATCAGCTATATAAGGCATAAGCCAAAGTTCTGTTGAGGTTTATTTCGGATTCTATTCAGAAGCAAAAAGAGGTTTACACATAAATCATAAGTTTAGAATAATTGTTGTATCTCCCATCCGTGATTACCAACTCAATAACATTATCGTAATATAGTAACGTAATAACCTGATTAAAACTATATATTCTTGCTGAATAATTCTCATGTATACACTTTTATTTCGTTTACAATGGCCAACTATAATGTTTTTTTAGGAGGTGATTGTTATCAAATAAGAATTATGATGCGTGCATTTTTTTTATATATAATTTAAGGAAAACACCTTCTATAATAAACAATGACTATCTAACCCATGTTATTTTTTTATTTATTTTTAATTTTTTTATAATTAGCTTTGTATAACGTTTTTAACTCACAGACATGTTGAGGTTGAGGTTGATTTTGTAATTTAACTTTAACTATTGATATCATGTTGTACAAAATGTGTGAATTTAGTAGCACATAATGAGCGCTGGTGAAGTTAAAGTATGCTCCGTAAAGTTTTTAAAATGTTTTTATGGATATCCATATACAAATTTTAAATGACAATTTCATGAGTCGTTGTTATAAGTAGAGTCGTGTATATTAATTTTCATATTATAGTCTCTTGCTTAACATTTGATATTTATATTCTCGTTACTAATAATTTAGCCGTATTTCAAACCCGTGTACGCATAAATTAAACTTTTAAATAATAACATGAGTCCTTATTTAAAAAAATATTCTAATGGACGAAAGTTTAAAACTAACATTAGTTTAAAAAAAAATTAACGTATACTAAAACTAATTCGCATATTTATCAAATTTTGTAATTTTAATGAATGAAAGTTTAAAAACTAATACTAATACTTGTGTAATTTTAAACAAAGTTAATATTATAAAATATAAGGGGTATAAAGTGTAAGGGGTTATTTGTGTTTTTTATAAAGTTATTAAAAAACATGAAAACTTGTAATTTTACACTTTACTCTATATAAATTATTTAAAATTCAATCACTAAAGTTTTATTAATTACTTCCTCTTTTTTTAAGTTTTTGTTTTTATAAATTTGACACCTATATTTTTATGCATTTTTTTCCTAACCAAATTTCTACACCAAATTTATTAAGTTTGACCAAAATCAATTTAATTTTGACTTTTTATTGACCAATCACGCTGCTCGATTTCGCCTACGTGGCAAAATCGAGCTGTCCTATTGGTATAATTTGTTTTTCAATGAGAAGAGATTTGCAAAAATACTCCAAAATAATGTAATTCTTTTATTATATAAATAAAAGATTCGTTCTCTTTCTTTACTAGTACAACGTTACAAACAGTAAAAAAAATCCCCAGAATTTTAATTTCCCTCTAAAAAAACCCACCAAAATTTCACCCAATCCCAAAAACCAATTGAAATTCCCTCCACTTTTCCCCCAAATCAAAAACCCTAACCCTAACTGTTCAATCTTTTCACAAAATTAACCTTCAATTCACAAAAAGTTCACATTTTTATGTAATGATTCCAATCTTTTCACAAAACCCATCTTTTATTTCCATCAAATCTATGAAAATTAATGATTTTTACCCTTTTTTTTGCAGGTGAGATTGATAATATGGGTGGTGAAGATGAATCGGATAGTAGTACTACTTGGGATTTTGGCGTTGAAGAAACCCAGATCTTTGATTCGCCTAGTTCTTCTTTTGGTATTCAAATTTACGCCTTTTTTTATATTTTTTTTTTATTTATTTTTTATTAATGTCCAATAACGATACCGGTGTACAAACACATTTCCACTTTTTTAAAACTTTATGTTACAATATTGTCATTTCACTATATAGGGTTTAGGCCGTGAAATAGACACGTACTTTACTTTGTCTTATATGAGTATCTGAACTAAAAAGTGTCCCGTTAAATGTTATAAACTTTCAAAAGTGTTTCAATATGCACGTTTTGGTGACGTGTCATGTAAAGAAAAAGTGGCGCGTGCCGCGCCACTTTTTGGGGGTATGACATGTCACCAGAATGTGCATATTGGAACGCTTTTTGAAAGTTTGTAACATTTAATGGGACACCTTTTAGTTCAGATATTACTTAAAGTAGGTGTCTATTTCACGGCCTAAACCCTATACAATGAAATGACAATGTTGGTGCTGTTATTTTAGATCAGAACTATAAGACTAATATAATGTTTGAATTTGAACCTTATAAGTCGACAAATGACAAAGTTTACACTTTCATATTTCCATTTGTAGTGTTTGATAAAACGCTGGAGCACAATCCACAGATTGAATCTTTCGACTTTTTGTATGGATAATGCTTTGAAGCTGTATCAACCACTTTTGACGAGATATATAATTGTTAATTTGTGAATATGCTAACTTATATCATTTGAATTCAAAATATTGATTACTTTCTACCAATATATGAACTCTAAAAGTAAGTCGTGCACAATGAATGTAAAGATTCGGGGTATTTTTAATGGAGATTGGATATTACAGTCTACGGAAACGTTTATTTGACTAGTATGCATAAACTCATCCCTTTCCTGCAACATCTTTTATTTTGTCCATTTTGTGGTTGATGTGTCTGTAATATGCAATTTGATTGGTTATATGATTTACAAAGGGAATATTATTTGTTCTTCAGTAGTTTGCTACTTTAAAAGATGTATGAATAGTCTTATTTGTGATTCAGTTCTTGCAAAATGTTACAGTAAAAGTTAAATGTTCATCTATCTGGTGTTTGGTATTGCTTATTAAAACTACTTATCTGCTCATTTCACTTACAACGAACTTTTTATTATCGCAAACACCCCTCAAAACTGTTTATTAGTTGTATAAAAAAGCAATAAGCAGTTAAAATAAGCTGTTCCAAACATCCCCCTAGTTTTGTCAAGATCAGGGCATTAGTGCTACTTGATTGGCTCATTAGTATATTATTCAACTTAGTAGTTGGAACAACACTTTATGATTGATTTTTTTCCTCTTGAACTAGGTAATAAATTTAATGGTGATGAGGCTGACCCGTTTCATACGCTACAAAGCACTCTTCCGTTTGAGGACACTGTCAGGTGTGAAGACGAGTTAGCAACCCAAGTGTTGGACCTCGAGGGTGAAACCCAACTGTTTAATCTTGCAGGCGAGACCCAAGTGGTGAACTTTGATGATGACATTGAAGAGATGGATATTGCTGACACTATTGAAAACAATGAGACGCAGTTATTTAATGATTGTGATACTGAAGAAGTTGCAGATACTGATAACGAAGGAACTGAAGTATTGGGTGTCTCTGATGAGGAGGCTGATGATGATTCCACAAGTCACCTATGCAAGAATGATAGAAAGGAACATGAGTCAGAAACAAATTGCAGAACGAGTGAACAACTTACATCAGGTAGTTTGTTAAAGGATTATTTGCATAAAATACTAACGTACTTTTTAATTTGTTTGATTGGAGTCACTGTACTTTTTCATACCTGTGTTTTTATGACATGAGTTTTATGGTATTCAAGTGACAGGAGGTGGTTCGAAAACATTTACCTCGATTCGTGCAGCATCCCTAAGGGCATCTGGCCTCGCAGCACTTAAAAAGGCTTCTCAAGAAAGTCAGAGTCCATCATGTCTTAAATTAAGTTCGGAACCAGACATTGAACATCAAAGAATATTGCTCGAGAAGCATGACAAGTTAATCGATCGACCTGGAAACGGAAGTAAGTCTGGATTTGGTAGGTCAATTGCAAGGAAACTGTTTTCTGATGACTCATTTGATAATACAAATGACGATATTGCCCTTGGTGGCTTGAGTTACATTGATTCTCAAGAGCCTGGTGACGCATCACAAGCAAACGCCCTTGACTTTGTGGATAACTTTTTGAAAGTCAATATCGAGTCTGGTGAAAAATGTGACATGAGTAAGTCAACTGGAGGAAAGTCAAAGCCGGTTTTAAGTGCTAAAGGGACTCAAGTCTTTGCTAAAAGTGCCAGTCTTATTAGTGCAGTTGATAAAAGATCGATTTTTAATTTTGATGATAACTGTGAAGATGACGGAGAAGCTGAATTTTTCAAAAAAAAAGAAGGAATTGTTTTTTGGTAGTGGAAGTCGGAAGGCAAAATCGTCCGTTTCTTCTGGAAAAGGCCGGAAGGTGGGAGAGCCACGACGCAAGAACATGACGGGTTTAGTTTGCTCTGACTCGAAGTTGGTTTTGGGTATTCCAAAATCAAGTGATAAACCAAAGAAAAGCTTAGGAACACACATAAAGGATTTGACATTGCGGAAAAATCTTATTAATGAGTTGGATGAACAATCAACCGATAAACTACTGCCAAGTGGCACGGATATTCAAAAAAACACGGAGACTCGTTTCGACACACAAATGGCTGCCGAAGCAATGGAAGACCTATGCACAATTCAAACTCGGGCCCCACCTTTGTCTAACAAGGGAACCAGAACAACACGTTCAAAGTCAAAGTCAAAGTTGACCAGTGATCAGCCAAAGGAAATGAAGAAGTGGACCAAGTCAACTGCTAAAAGGAAAGTTGCTGTCAGTGAAAGCAAGAATCTTGACAAATCTGACATGGCGAAAAGAAAAGGAAATTTGTCTTTGAAAAGACGCGCAGCTGTTGCACCTGAAACTATTGTTGACCAAACATCTGTCAAGAAACAGTGTATACAAAATGTTACGCCAGTAGCTCGTCGAACTAGAAAGTCCATTGTAAACGAGTCAAACAAAGTCGAAATTGCTCCTAGTTGTCCCACAGAGACGATCAGTATTGCAACTGGATTCCATCCGAAAGGCAAAAGAAGTAGCCCAAAATCGTCATCCACGAGATTAACACGGTCAAATGCTGCTATTTCTAGTAAGCAAGAAAAAGGCTCACTAAAAGAAAGATGTGAACCAATTTCTTCAACGTGTACTACACCTGTCAACCGTGCAACGCCTGTTAAGGATTCATCTCCAGTTTGTATGGGAGATGAATATCTTAAGCAGTCATGGAGGAAGAGTCGTATACGGGCGTCACTTATACAAGAAGTCCGTAGCTTATCTCCTGTGGGAACATCGATTCTATCTCCAAACAAAGATACACGTGAGAGACGAGATATATCTTTGATTAGTGTTTTGTTTAGTCGCCACTTAGATGGCGATATCATCAAGCAGCAAAAAAAGGTTTCTATTTTTAGACTCGCCCACCTGAGCAAATCTTTAAGTACCTTGTGATATGGTATTTTGTGTCCCATTTGATCATTTTTTACCAATAACCTGTAAAACCTGGCTTCCAAAATTTGACTTTGTAAAAATGTCAAATATATAGTAAATTACAGAAAGAATCCCTGTGGTTTGGACAAAAGAACCGAAATAGTTTCTTGTCGATACAGTTTGCATAAATGGTCACCAAACCGCATGGACAATTTCTGTATTTTACTATTACATTTATCTATAAAAGTGGTACATCAATTTATAATGTCATTTTATGAATAAAAACGCTGACACAGGTTACAAAATGACACAAAACCATCTTTAAATGACTTGGATATACAAAAAACTGTGACATGATGAAATGGGACTAGTGAAAAAGTATGTTGGTATTTTGCGCAATAAAATAAACTTTAATCTTAATCATTGCTCGATATAATGGCTATATACAGATTTTATCTCGGTTGGGGGCTTCTGAGACATCGTCTATGTACGTACAAGAAATATGTTGGAAGCAATTGCGCTTGGGAAGCCAGTTACACATCTTTGGCTCCAGAGCTGTGGAGAAGCTTGCTGTCATATTGATGAGAAAAGTTTCATACTGAGAGATGCTAAGAAGGAGAAGGAAATCGGGTTTATTCTTCCTACTTCATTGGCACGTGCACGGCAATGTCCACTGTTAAAGGTAATAGACTACTGTTATTGGATGTATATCATATAATGTAGATGCAGTTTTTTTTTTTTTTTTTTTTTTTTTTTATTTATTTTTTTTTTTTTATAATAGATTGTAAATTTTGTAGGGGCAAAGAGTCTTGATTACCCCAAATACAAAGCCTGGTAAAGAGATATTATCCAGCTTGGTTAAAGCGGTTCACGGAGTGGTACGTAGTTTTCTTTTGCAGTATTTTGGTCTTGACAAGTTTATTGAATTTCACTTTTATTGGGACTACCAAATAACTGAAGAACTTTTGATTTAATTTTTTGTTCAGAGTTTCAATGTTTACATGTGTCCGATTCTCAATTGTAGTATTTATGTACATCTTTAGTCGGTGAAGAGACGGTTTGTGTCCGGTTTGGGTCATTTTCTTATATAAAAAACCGTTAGATTGATGTATATCAATGATAGGTTTATATATGTGAATTATTGTTTAAAAACACCAACATTGAGAGCTACACAATGACCCAAACATGACACAGAACCATCTTTGAATGACTCATGTACAAGAAAAGTATGTTGATATCTTATAGAAAATTTTATTTATTTACTTTTTTTTCCTTTGGTATAAACTTTTTCTGTTGTTATATATAGAGCAACAAGGGTGACGTGTAAATTTATTTTCAGGTGGTTGAGCGAATGGGCAGAACTGCCATGAATGATGATAAAATTTCTGAGGGATTATTGATTCTCTCATGTGAAGAAGATTATGGAGTCTGTGCGCCCTTCCTTGAAAAAGGTCTTTATTATTTTTCTGAAATACTTTCGGTAAATACAGAGTTATGTTATCATTTGTTGAACCGTTTAATGGCATCTTTATGCAGAAGCAGCAATTTATAGTTCAGAGCTTCTCCTCAATGGCATTGTTACCCAGAGACTGGAATACGAAAGGTGGGTCCTTTAACTTTATTTAGTGCAAGTGGCAAATATAAGGCATTTATTAGAAAATGGGTGACTACCCGCTGGTTGTTGATAACGGGTATGCATAACTAAAGTGTTTAACTAAAAGTATTTATCTTATCATTTGAAATTTAAAATTGTATTTCTTATTTACAAATACAAAATAGGCAAAAGAGCGTTGACGGGTTGGTCTAACCTGACCCTACTAGTTTGGCCCACACATAAAATTTACCCATAGTGACCCATCACTAAGCGTGCCTGCCATGCCACGCATGATATCCATATATTTATCTATTGGCCAACAATGAGTCCTTCTTGGAATGATTGGTTTAATTGGTCTTATTTTTCATGGTAGGCATCACCTCTTTGTGGAACATTTGAAGAAAACTCGATCGACAATGTGGGTGAAGAAAGATGACAAGTATAAGGCTGTTAGCAAAGTGAAATAAACGTCCCTCCCAACAGATTTCTTTGCTACCTGCACATTGTTCACTACAAACTTACAGTCAAAAAACCCCAAAATTTCATCAAATCCCCCAAAACCAATTCAATTTCCCTCCACTTTTCCCCCAAATGTTATAAAAAAGTAGAATGGCTAAAAGGGCAAAAATGTGAAAATACGTTGAATTTTATGGAAAAAAACCCGTTTTTCTAATTATTCAGTTTAGAAAAATGTATCTTTTCTTGATGCAGTTGTACCATTCCTCTCAAATCAATAGGAGCAGTCAACTGCGCCATAAGGAGACCAAATGATGGGACATTGTATGGCTGTAATACAGACTATGTAGGCGCTATTTCTGCTATCGAGGATAGTCTAGGAGGTTTCTTTCTCTACTTTCTATTAGAAGTGATAATATGGGCGGTTGGGTCAAAGCAGTGCCTTTTGTTCACTTATAAAAGTTTCATATTATATTTCACGTGTGACTTTCAACCCGTTTAACCCATTTGACCCGTTTGAGGTTTACTTAATCCTAAATTGTTGCAACTGAATAAAGGTTCAGGCGTTCAAAATGACGCAACAGGATCACCCTTGGCTGGTAGACTATTTGTTGTTATTGGTGATGGCGGTGCTGGAAAAGCTCTTGCATATTTTTATGTAATATTTCTACTTCTTTCATTCAACCCATCTTTTATTTCCATTAATTTCATCAATTTGTTAAAAAAAAATTGCATTTTTATTGCTTTTTTGGGTGTAGGTGAGATTGATAATTATGGGTAGTGAGGATGAATCGGATAGTATTACTACTTGGGATTTTTATGTATGCTACAGTCAATTGCGCCATCAGGAGATCAAATGATGGGACGTTGGGTCAAAACCGTGCCTTTTGAGGATAGTCTACGAGATTTCTTTCTGTACTTTCTATTAGAAGTGATAATTTGGGCTGTTGGGTCAAAACCGTGCCTTTTGTCCACTTATAAAAGTTTCATATCATATTTCACGTGTGACTTTCTACCCGTTTGACCCATTTGAGATTTGTACAACTGTTTACAGGTTCAGGTGTTCAAAATGGTGCCACAGGATCACCCTTGGCTGGTAGACTATTTGTGGTTATTGGTGCTGGAAAAGCTCTTGCATATGGAGCAAAAGCAAAGGTTGCAAGGATTGTGATACACAATGGGACCTACGGTTAGATTCTACCAGCGTTCATGTTACCATTCCTAGTACTCGTACTTGATTATCTGCTTATTGTGTTTTTTAAGCAGATGCATAAATTTGACGTTGCTTATCTACTTAGTTTAGGGGTGAAATAAGGTTTTTTCAGTAAGGAGTTTCAGATTGTTTAGTTTGAACTGGTTATTCTACTTAGTTTACGGGTTAATGAGCTATTTTGGATAAGTTGATCTTTTGGCTATGAGCATAAGCCGTTTAACTTAGTAATGCCAAACACCCCTTGTTGCGTTTTGATACAGTAGATCAGTAGTAATAAGTGTTTGGATATGATTATAGGCTCATTTGATGGTGAACTAAGTAACAGTTTCGGAGTTGCCTATTCATACGGCATATCCGATTTGATTATTTTACGTCTTAAATCCCTAATTAGCTGATTGCCTAAAACTTAAACAAATGCAATATCTGATTATCTGTTTTCGTTACTGTAGAAGCCTATCTATACACTTTTCGCACCGGGTCATTTGTAGTTCTGGTTCCATGGTACCGTCCCAAGGATATCTGCTTGGCTTATGAGCAAATTGAACTTTAAACGTAAGAACCTTAATGGTCAATGAGCTTATTTAACTCTCCTTATTTTGTAAGTCTATTTTTCCACGCTTATTTTTTTTGACTAATGAGCTTATTATGGCTTAAAGATGAAAAATAAGCCCATAAGTTGGAAAATAAGCCTGAAAAATGAACTTTGGAAATATAAGCATAGTTAAATAGGCTCAAAAAGCCCAAAAATAAGCTTAAACAAACACCCCCTTAGGGCTTATGCGCTTGTCAACTTGAGCTTATGGCTTATTCAAGTTCATAAGCTCATAAGCCCTTAAAGTTAAGCTTATTAGCTTTTTAAGAGGTCAATAAGGCCATTAAGCCGGTCAACTAAGGTTAAAGAAACACCCCCTAATCTCAAGATTATGTGCTTATTTAGAAGGTTTTAATAATTTTATTTTATGTGGCTTATGGGCTTATACAAGCTTGTAAGCTCTTTTTATCATAAGCTAATCAACACTCGACAAGAGCTTATGAGTTTATTATCTTAAGCCATAATATGCTGATTGGAGATAAGCTCATAAGCTTAAGCCTACACAATAAGCTTAGACAAACACCGCATATTTATAAGCTTAGTTATCTACTTACCTGCTTATTACAATGCTCCGTATAAGTTTATTGGCGTGAAACATTATTAGTAGCCTTCAAGTGGCCAAAAGCTTCAACCCGTTTTAGTAACTTAAATAAACTTGATGGCAACACCAATGGATTACAAGACCCAATGATGAATTATAAAGGGATTACTATGGACCTATACTTATTTTGGCATTCTTTTTGTGGTTAATGTTTATGGTTTATATTATATAATTGTAGCCAGGTCCTGTGTATTCACATATAATAGATATCAACACTTTTTGTTGCAGACATGGCAGGTGTAGCTCGTGCAGGTTACCGTTATGGTTTATGTGGTGGTAATATCGTCTATGAAGGTAATGGCATACAACCATGGACAGGAGAGGAAGATAAAATCCTAGTTTATGCACTCTTGGAACTACATGTATCAGGAAAGTTTGTTCATGCTCATATTGAATCCGACTATGTGAATACAGTGCACCAGTTGATAGATCCTGATAAGCAATATCCAGATAATTTCTTTTCGATGAATTCTTTAAGGCACAGGATGGCGACTATCAAAGATGACTTCTAGGAGTACCACTTAGTATGTTCTCAACAACTTTGTATTACTATTTCTATTGTTCTTGATATTAGAAAACGATGCTATCACAGTAATATAAAAAGAAAAAATGCTTCAAAGATGACTTCTAGGAAACACTCAGTATGTGTGTTAGCTAAGTTTTTAATTTTCGCAACTTGACCAGTTACACATTCACAATGATCAACATGATTATAACATCGGTGATTGTTAATAGTTGATGAGAATATGACATGACATAATGCTTGTTCGCATGATTTCCTTGTAGCATCGTTCATGTGATCCAACCAAACGATTTCCCCATTACGACATGCTTGGTACTATCTTTCTTAAGCCACAACTAAGGGTTCTAAAGCTGACGGTCTTGGAGTCAAAGCTAAAGACATGGTAAAAGAAAACCAAACTATTCCGTGTTTGGAAGATAAGGAGTTACACTTTAGTGGGAATCTTTCTTCATTCTATGCAGTTCAAGAGAGTGAAAGCAGTAAACGCAAAAGAAATGAGGGCGAGGAGGTAGGTGATAATTGTGTGGAATCAAAAGGGGCTAATCAAGGAAGCAATGCAGTGAATGACATTATGGGCAAAGTAGCAAGACAGATAAAAGATTTACCTCGTCTCAAACTTGATAAGCGTCTTTTGGCTATGTCTGTGATTGGTAGGAGTGAGCCACTCTCTGTGATGTTTGATAAGTTGGATGAGGATGGAAAAGTTCGTATGGCACAAATGGTTGCAGTCGGTGTCATTAAATAGTCAAAGTAGCATGTTTAGTTTTGTGGCATTTTGTGAAACTTGTTTAACGGCCAATATTCTCACATGTGTCTTCCCATTTGGTTTTGTCATTTGATATCGTGTTGTTAGGCGTGTGAATCTGTAACACCCCCAAAATTTGATACAGCGGAAGACTCAACAAGCTTTCGGGGTGCTACGGGGATTGGTATCCAACACAAGACAATATAGAACGAGATAAAGTAAACATAGTAAAAACACAACCAAATACGGGGTTTTAAGGTTTACATTTATCCCAACATCATTCAGAGTTAGGCCCAAAATAAAATAACAATAGGTCCAAATTTAATTATCAGAGTTTAGAAAATATAGATCCATAACCGTGTGCCACAGCCGAGCCTTCCAATCCAAGCATGCACCTCAACACTTAATTACCTGAGAAAACGTGCTAAAAGTCAGCTTTCGCTGGTGAGATCATAGGTTTAAGTTCAACTAATAATATAGTGGACATGTACGCAAAACGCTTGCTAGCTAGACTAAGGATTCGCTAAAAACCTGCGGATACCCTCCGCTCTCAACATAACACACGGAAACCCTTCCGTAATAACCAAAACACACGGATACCCTTCCGTAACAACATAAGTATTCGGGTAACCCCCGCAATACCAATAAATACTCGGATAACCTCCGAAGTATTAATAACCTATAGGTGCACACTACAGTATCTAATAAGTCAACCTTGAATAGTACACACTAACCGTGTGACTAAAGCTGACAATAACAAATAAGCCAACCTTGAATAGTACACATAAGGAGTGACTAAAGCTGACTATAGATCCTAGTCCATACGCATAGCAAGTTTAGAAATAATATAAAAGCGATAATAGTCCACGTAAAATGATTTGCACGTTTCTCACCCCAATCGTTGAAAACATAGTTCAAGAGTAAAAAGTGGGGCTATGACTCACCTCAAGTCCAGAAATATAGCAAGACGAGGTAGGTAGCAATAAGATGTATGATAACTCACGAAACAGCAACTACGGACTTGGCACGACCTAACAATATTAGCTCTTTCAGAAATCATTTCCTCAAATATATAATATTCCCAAACCCGGACGAGAATCCGTTTAATTACCGAAAATCCATTTCGTATTAGTTTGGTGTATTTGCGTTTGGTATCCATACGGGTGGTGGGTCGACTCAAAACAAACCAACAAGATCACACGCAGAACATATAATAAACTATGGATCTAATATTAGCCCAATATATCATTTAAATAAATCGCCAAAGTTTACCAAATCCGTCGATTTGATAATCATCACATTTATTTACGTAATATACCGTTCCAAGATTACACCCAATCTAAAGCACATATAAAACACATAGCACATAACTACTATATAGTATATATCATAGTTTAATAAATTCCTCGTATATATCGTCAAATTGGCCAGATTTCCCGATATATACACTCGCAATCTATTACCCTTTACATATACTACAACCTATGGGCGTCGTAGGAGACGATGCCCACTAATATATCCGTTTCATATAACTAAACAACCCGGCTCAACCTTACGGTTGGGTGGTTATTTACTTATAGAAAACGTCTATATTAGTCGTCATATATCCGAGACAACACGAATGTCGCAAATAACTTACTTACCTGGACCCGAGTGACGACAATTTCGCCTAACTCAATAAGTTTATCCGTTATATATCCAAAACGACTTTTTATTTAACGTTTCATAATTGTCGGGAGTTTTCCCGTTTATAACACAATTTTTAATAATAATAATACGTTTAATAATATTACGCCACTTTCGTAGCCTAATATGTATCTAATCGTATTATTTATAATACGACTCGTGATTATTATTATTATTAATATACGCGTTTATATAGTTATATATACGTTATTCACGTATATACTTTCGTATAAACGTTCATATTACTAATAATTATTATTACGAGTTTTATTATTCTCGTTTTATTTTTAATATTTATTGAGTTACACGAAATGGTCATATGTCCGAGTCATGACTCTCGGCTCATTGTCCAAGTCCAATAACGAGCAAAAGTCATAAAATAACCAATCTCCGTCCAAACACAATCTCAAACACGGGCTACAACAATAAGGTCCGACTACGGTACCCAACTAACCTATCTCCGTCATCTAACGACCGTCTCACAATCGGTCCCCAATCACTTTCGTCAACAACTCCTCAATTACCAATAATAATAACCAATGTCGAGACCAAAAACGGTCTCGACCCAACCAAAAGTATACGGCCGAAATGAAATACCACAACAATACGAAAATTAAGTTCACAATTATCACAAAAGAAAAATAACATTAACCATGTTAATGTCCGGGTCGGTTTACCAAGCCAACACCCGAGCCAAGTGACCCACTTGGGTCTCGGCTGAAATTACGAGTCAAGGAGGACTCGACCAAAGACCACTTTGGTCTCGGCAATGCTCAAACGAGCCAACCAAACACCCTTTAGGGTCGCGACTCCAAGCAACAAGGACAATACAAATTGGTAACCAAACTAGCCAAATAGCAAACCATTCGGACCAATGGTTACATAAGGCTCTCAACCGAGCCGAGGGGTAATATTACACCGAGACCATAGGGTCTCGGTTAAGCTCCATCGAGCCAAAACATCACCAAACGTGACCCAACATCCAATCGAGCACCAAACTAGAACAACAAGGATTCCAAGGTCGAAAACCAAGAGAAATAACGAGCCGAGTGGCTCGTATCCACATCTAGCCATGAGTCTTCGACTCACGGTTCATTCGAACCCACAAAGAAGCTAAACCCCGGATACCAAACTCGTTTTTTTAGTAGCAATTCGTTATTTTCCAATCATTTTAATTCGTCACCCTTAAAAACCATCCGTGTAGCCACGGAGTTATCACCAATTCGTGGTCCCCAAGAACCAAAATCGATTTTACTCACCTCCAAGAACCTCCAAACGGTTAGATCTAGTAAAACAACAAAAACTCGACCGGATCTTTAAAGATTTCGTGATGTTAAGGGTTGTTTTAGGGCGCGTGTTATATGTCAAATGAAAGAGAAAAAGATAAGGAACAAGATGGTGGTGTTTGTTTGGTGATGAGGGTGGCGGTGTGATGGTGGTGGCCGGAACAGTGGTTCGGCGGCTAGGGCTAGGGTTTGTGAAGAAGAGAGAGTTTGAGGGAGAGAGATGAAAGAGTGAGTGTTGGTGTGTGTGGGTGAAACCGGATCCAACACCCCTTTTAGTATTAACTTTTCATTTTTTTTTTTTTTTGTTATTTATTAGTTAAAGTTAATAATAATAATAATAATAATAATAATAATAATAATAGTAATAATAATAATATTATTACGGTTGAGCGGGTAATATGGGTAAATGTAAAACACGTGGCCCGAACCCGAACTCATTTTAAAACTTTCGTATCACTCGAGAACTCTCGTAAATAAATAAAAATATATATCGGACTCGTTAAGACGAATCATAAATTATGTTAGGTAATCCTAGTGCCAAAGTCAACGTAGTACCAAGTGAGAATTCAATTATACATCACCGATCACATAATCAAAAACGAATTATGAACATAATTCACGAATACCATAACATTATTAAATAAAATTTCCATAAAATAGGTCTTACAAGTTCGTTGTGAAATGAAAATTTCAAATAAAAATTATAAACGAACTTATATCGAAATGCGGATTTTTAAAATGGCTCCCTAAACTGCCGGTTGTCACATCCTCCCCGTCTCCGAAGGAAACCCGTCCCGGGTTTCACTCGGAAAAATGTCCATCTACGAAGTGAAAAGCTTCGGATATCTCTTCCTGAACTCGTCCTCACGTTCCCACGTAAATTCCGGTCCATGTCGGGAGTTCCAACGAACCTTGACGAGCGGAATGCGACTCCTCTTGAGTCGTTTAACTTCACGATCTAAAATCTCGATCGGCTCCTCCACGAAATTCAATTTCTCATCAATACGAATGTCCCTCATTGGAATGACGGGCATTTCATCAGAAAGGCACTTCTTCAAATTACTCACGTGAAACACATCGTGAACTTTGCTCAGTTCAGACGGTAATTCCAACCTATAAGCCACGGGCCCAATTCTTTCTAAGATCAAGAATGGTCCAATGTAGCGCGGGTTGAGTTTACCACGTTTCCCGAAACGTATTACACCTTTCCAAGGCGAGACTTTCAGCATCACTTTGTCTCCAACCTGGAACTCTAAAGGTTTACGTCTCTGATCGGCGTAGCTCTTCTGCCTATCCCTGGCGGCTTGCAACCGATCACGAATCTGGGCTACTTTCTCGGTAGTTTCTAAAATAAGCTCAGGGCCTGTAAGTTGGCTATCTCCAACTTCTGCCCAACCAATAGGCGAACGACACTTTCTGCCATACAAAGCTTCGAATGGTGCAGCCTTAAGACTTGTGTGGTAGCTGTTATTATAGGAGAATTCCGCAAGGGGCAAATACTTCTCCCAGCCTTTACCAAAGTCTATGATGCATGCACAAAGCATATCCTCTAACGTCTGTATGGTCCTCTCACTTTGACCATCGGTTTGGGGATGATATGCAGTACTCATATCAAGCCTCGTCCCCAAAGCCGTTTGTAGTGATCGCCACAAAGCTGACGTAAAACGACTATCACGATCCGAAATAATAGATATCGGGACTCCATGACGCGAAATAATTTCCTTCACATATAACCTCGCAAGCTTATCCACACTATCATCTTCGCTAATAGCTAGGAAATGAGCAGACTTTGTCAGACGGTCCACGATTACCCAGATAGCGTCACAACCGCTAGCTGTCCTCGGTAATTTGGTAATGAAGTCCATAGTAATCCGCTCCCATTTCCAGACTGGAAGTTCTGGTTGCGTTAGCAGTCCTGACGGTCTCTGGTGCTCAGCCTTGACCTTGGCGCATGTCAAGCACTTACTAACGTACGACGCTATTTCTGCCTTCATATTTGGCCACCAATAGAACTTCTTAAGATCTTGGTACATTTTATCGGAACCAGGGTGAATGGAGTACTTTGACTTATGCGACTCATGCATAATCAATTCTCGAATTTCTCCATATAACGGTACCCAAATCCGATCTCCAAAACATAACAATCCATCCGAACGCTTAACAAATCCTTTCTCATTATCAGCCATCCCAAATATGTTCTCGGCAGATCTATTCTCTGCTTTCAATGCTTCCGTTTGAGCTTCGAGTATCTGAGATGGTAATGGCGATACTATAGTCATTCCCAATGACTTAACTCGTAATGGTGGTATCCTTTCATTTCGACTAAGAGCATCAGCAACAACGTTTGCTTTACCAGGATGGTAGCGAATTTCACAGTCATAATCGCTTAGCAACTCGATCCAACGTCGTTGTCTCATGTTGAGCTCTTTTTGATTCAAGATGTGTTGTAAACTTTTATGGTCAGTAAATACAACACACTTGGTTCCGTACAAGTAATGTCTCCATATTCTTAAAGCAAAAACCACAGCACCGAGTTCCAAATCATGGGTAGTGTAGTTTTTCTCGTGCTTTTTGAGCTGTCGGGAAGCATAAGCTATCACCTTCTCTCGTTGCATTAACACGGCTCCTAAGCCTTTATGGGAGGCGTCACAATAGACGACGAAATCCTCGTTACCTTCTGGTAACGCTAAGATAGGAGCGCTACACAACATTTTCTTAAGCAATTGAAACGCTTCCTCTTCTTTATCTCCCCATTCATACGTAACACTCTTTTGAGTCAATTTGGTCAATGGTTTAGCTATCTTCGAAAATCCCTCGATGAATCTTCGGTAATAGCCAGCTAAACCCAAAAATTGACGAACTTCGGTTGGGGTTGTAGGTGCAGCCCAATCTTTTATTGCTTCAATTTTTGCAGGATCCACGTGGACTCCTTGTCTATCAATCACGTGACCCAAAAATTGTACGGTCGGAATCCAAAATTCACATTTCGAAAACTTGGCATAAAGTTTCTCCTTCCTGAGCAATTCCAAAATGAGTCTTAAATGCTCCTCATGTTCTTTCTCACTCTTTGAATAAATCAGAATGTCATCGATGAATACAATCACGAACTTATCCAAGTATGGCTTACACACACGATTCATGAGATCCATGAATATTGCTGGTGCGTTAGTCAACCCAAACGGCATCACCTGAAACTCGTAATGCCCGTAACGGGTTCTGAAAGCCGTTTTCGGAATATCCTCCTCACGAACTCGGAGTTGATGATATCCCGATCTCAAATCGATCTTCGAATACACACTTGATCCTTGAAGTTGATCGAACAAATCATCGATCCTAGGTAACGGGTATCGATTCTTCACCGTTAACTTATTTAACTCTCTATAGTCAATACACATACGAAACGATCCATCCTTCTTCTTCACAAACAAGACTGGGGCTCCCCAAGGTGAGGAACTTGGTCTTATGAATCCCTTTTCGGCTAACTCCGCCAATTGTTTCGACAACTCTTCCAGTTCGGTAGGTGCAAGACGATAAGGTGCTCGTGCTACAGGTGCAGCACCAGGTATCAACTCAATTTGAAATTCCACATGTCTATTAGGCGGAATTCCCGGCAAGTCATCGGGAAACACATCCGAAAAATCACGAACTATAGGTACGTCTCCAATGCACCTTTCCTTCTTCTCCTTCTCTCCTTTCCCAGAAATTTGGGCTAAGAAAATGTAACTTCCTTTTTCTATTAGCTTCGGCAACATAGTGCAAGATATAACTGCTAATCTAGATGGGCCTCTCAAATCCTTTCTATCTCCTGGTATGTTCAGAATCTCCTTGCCGTATGGCACACGCACGATCTTCTCATCGCAAATTATATGAGCACGATACTTCGACAACCAATCCATACCAATAATGACATCAAAACTTCCTAATGTGACGGGTAGAAGATCTATGTTGAAAGGACGATTCAGAAAGTTTAACGTGCAACCGCAAATGATAGTCCTAATCATCTCTATGTTCCCATTAGCTAACTCCACATCATAACCAATTCCTAAGGCCATCGGGGGTTTCTCTAGTAAGGGTGCAAACTTAGTGGACACAAAACTCTTATCGGCACCAGTACCAAATAGTATGGAAGCATAACGATTGTTGAGAAGGAACGTACCAGTAACGACGTTCGGACCTTCTCCTCTCTCGTTCCCAAGTGCATACACTCTTCCATAAGCAGTTCCAGCTTCCACACGTTGGTCCTCATTATCTTGTCGTCCACGGTTTCCTCTAACTCCACGGTTTCCATTATTGTACTCATTACCACCCGATCCTTGATTTCCTCGGTTCCACGATTCCCTACACTCATTCCGATAATGTCCCTTCTTTCCACATCCATAGCAAGTAACACTTGCCTTGCTCATAGTTTCAGGAGTAGCTTGAACTATAGCGAGAGGTCGAGCTCTACAATCCTTAGCTATATGTCCCATCTTAGAGCAATTCTGGCACATTATAGTACATCGACCAGAATGATGCTTGTAACACCGGTTACATTTGGGTGCATCTCCATTGTAGTTCTTCTTGTCTCCATCTCTCATGGCATAAGCTCTAGTAGTTAGTTGTCGCTTGTTTCGACGATCATTACCCTTAGAGTGATCGTCCCTCTTTCTCTTTCCATTCTTATTTTTCTCAGCTTCTTCCAATGCCAAAGAATCCATCAATTGTTGAGCGATAGTAATAGCCTCATGAATGTTCGCAGGCTTAGCAGAAATCACATCGTTCCTGGTAGCTATCGGCAATCCATCGGTATACCTCTCGATCTTTTGGGTCTCAGTCCTAACCATATCGGGACAGAGTAAGGCTAACTCTCGATAACGGCGATTGTAAGTTGCCATATCGGTACCTTTCACTTTGTGATTCCAAAACTCAATCTCCAGCTTCCTAATCACATTCCTTGGGTAGTAAGTCTAAATCGGCAAAGACTTGAATTGCTCCCAAGTCATAGCATAAGCTACATCACTCCCAACTGCATTTCGGTAGTTGTTCCACCAAGTCAAAGCTTCCTCCTTGAAAGTAAAAGAAGCAAACTTTACCTTCGCATTCTCCGCACAACCACTGACATTAAACACTGACTCAGTCTTCTCAATCCATCTAACTAAGTAAACCACTCCCTCATTTCCACCAAACTCAATGGGTCCACAAATCTTGAATTCCTTATAATGACATCCATTAGCACGAACAGGTGGAAAAGTTCCAGCAGAATTGTTGGAATGATTTGACTCAGCGAGTAGTTCAGCAACTCTTTGCTCCACGAGTTGGTTGATCATTGCTTGATCCACAGTAGGTGCATTAAGTGGAACATGACCATTGTCTCCCTGAACATCAACATTTTGATTCCTGTTGTTACGGTTAGTGGTGTCCAAGTTGTCAGAAGTAGGGGTTTCAACATTTCGAGTAGGTCGACGACCTCGACGAGCAGGTGTAGGAGTAGTCACAGCAGGACCAGTCCTGGTAGACCTAACAGGGTTTCGACGGGGTGCCATTGATCTGTAACATCACACAAGTTCATGAATCTCCATTAGAACTTATCGACATGCTCAACAAAACATCTCAATGAAATCAAGTCATAGCAAGAATGGCAACGACACGCTATGTAATAATAAGCGAATAAGGACTCAATTTCCATAACACCCAAAATCACATAATACCATATACTAACAACCATCAATCATACAATAGCGATCTAACATCGTTCCAACCAACGGATAACACCAAACATACTAATCGTTCCAAAAGAGACGAATACCAAACAAAATACATCAAAATATGATAACTAGCTTTTCTAACCGAACACTCCTCGGCTAAGAAAGCAACAAGATAATATAACTCAAGTAACTAGCCACGGGGCTGACGGAGAATCCTCAACTCCTGCCTCAAGCCATCAAGATCCCTCCATAACGATCCTAACTCCACGCTATGGGTGTCTCGGTCTCTCTTGAGGTCAGCCACCTCCTTCTCTAGCTCGGCATTCCTTTGCCAAAGCTTGCGGTCGGCCTCACGAGCAGTAACGAATCCTCGCTGCAAACTATCGATATGCTCATGGACATCCATCATAACTCTCCTCAACTCAGTAGCCCTGCCCACAGCGACAGTCAAATCAACTCTCAAATCTGCTAGAAACTCTCCAATAACTCTCTCAAGTCGATCAGATACACGTGCAACCCTGTCACTAAGCTCAGTAATCCGAGCCCACAACCTGCCAACCTCACCCAACTCTGCATGCTCAGCAGAAACCTCAGACGATGCATCCGACTCAACGGGACTACCAGGTGGCAACTCAAACAAGAACGGATGATCAGGTGAATCGGGCTCAATCGGGTGCACAGGTGAATCAGGCTCCTCAGCCTGAGCTGGTGGTGCTAACTCATCATCATCATCATCAGGCATCTCATCCTCCTGAGGGTCATCCTCCTCCTCAGAGTCATCATCATCACCATGCTCAGCCTCCTGAGGGTCATCCTCCCGCTCAGGGTCATCAGCCTCATCCTCACCCTCGTACTCCCCCTCCTCATCGGAAGAGTACCTCATCACTCGTCGTCTCCTACTAGGTGAACCATGTGGAGATGTAGTAGGTGATCTAGGATGACGACGCAATGATGTGGGTGGCGCCTCAGACAGAAGAGAATGAGCATCAATCTGTAAAGGTGATGGAGTAGGGCGTACCGACATGCGTGCTGTAGCTCGGTGGGCAAAGCGTGGTGCCACACGAGCCAAAGCCTGATGAAGAGTAAGCTGCCTCGATGTACCAGGGAGCCCTAAAGAAGATGAGGGTCCCTGCGTAGATGCAGCAGGTAGTGCTGAAGTAGAAGCTGCCTGTGATACAGTAGCTGAAGACATGACCATCTGGTAAGGATCATCAGATGCCATAATGAACTGTGCAGGTAAAACCGGTGCAGTAAGAATGTCCTCGACGACATCGGGCGTATGGGAGGCCATAGTTTGTGACAACGGCGTAGGGTAGGTGTAAGTGTTTCAAAAACAACTTAAATCGCAACTCATAATACCATACTAAAAATACTCATCAAATAATTCCATATATAATCTCAATAAAAGAATTTCAAACACCGCATTACTAAAATGTTTATAAAACATATAGACCATATAAATCCTCGAGAACGCCATCTTATTACTAAAATCCATAAACCTCAAGTCATCTCAATAAGTCTCAAATATCTCATAATACCTCAAATAATAGAAGATGCTTCGGCTTGGCGGGCTGGCGGGCGGTAGTCAAGGATCATTTTCTATAAAAGTACGGTTATAGTTTAGGCGTTTATTTACCTAGTTCTCTATAACCTTGGCTCTGATACCAATCTGTAACACCCCCAAAATTTGATACAGCGGAAGACTCAACAAGCTTTCGGGGTGCTACGGGGATTGGTATCCAACACAAGACAATATAGAACGAGATAAAGTAAACATAGTAAAAACACAACCAAATACGGGGTTTTAAGGTTTACATTTATCCCAACATCATTCAGAGTTAGGCCCAAAATAAAATAACAATAGGTCCAAATTTAATTATCAGAGTTTAGAAAATATAGATCCATAACCGTGTGCCACAGCCGAGCCTTCCAATCCAAGCATGCACCTCAACACTTAATTACCTGAGAAAACGTGCTAAAAGTCAGCTTTCGCTGGTGAGATCATAGGTTTAAGTTCAACTAATAATATAGTGGACATGTACGCAAAACGCTTGCTAGCTAGACTAAGGATTCGCTAAAAACCTGCGGATACCCTCCGCTCTCAACATAACACACGGAAACCCTTCCGTAATAACCAAAACACACGGATACCCTTCCGTAACAACATAAGTATTCGGGTAACCCCCGCAATACCAATAAATACTCGGATAACCTCCGAAGTATTAATAACCTATAGGTGCACACTACAGTATCTAATAAGTCAACCTTGAATAGTACACACTAACCGTGTGACTAAAGCTGACAATAACAAATAAGCCAACCTTGAATAGTACACATAAGGAGTGACTAAAGCTGACTATAGATCCTAGTCCATACGCATAGCAAGTTTAGAAATAATATAAAAGCGATAATAGTCCACGTAAAATGATTTGCACGTTTCTCACCCCAATCGTTGAAAACATAGTTCAAGAGTAAAAAGTGGGGCTATGACTCACCTCAAGTCCAGAAATATAGCAAGACGAGGTAGGTAGCAATAAGATGTATGATAACTCACGAAACAGCAACTACGGACTTGGCACGACCTAACAATATTAGCTCTTTCAGAAATCATTTCCTCAAATATATAATATTCCCAAACCCGGACGAGAATCCGTTTAATTACCGAAAATCCATTTCGTATTAGTTTGGTGTATTTGCGTTTGGTATCCATACGGGTGGTGGGTCGACTCAAAACAAACCAACAAGATCACACGCAGAACATATAATAAACTATGGATCTAATATTAGCCCAATATATCATTTAAATAAATCGCCAAAGTTTACCAAATCCGTCGATTTGATAATCATCACATTTATTTACGTAATATACCGTTCCAAGATTACACCCAATCTAAAGCACATATAAAACACATAGCACATAACTACTATATAGTATATATCATAGTTTAATAAATTCCTCGTATATATCGTCAAATTGGCCAGATTTCCCGATATATACACTCGCAATCTATTACCCTTTACATATACTACAACCTATGGGCGTCGTAGGAGACGATGCCCACTAATATATCCGTTTCATATAACTAAACAACCCGGCTCAACCTTACGGTTGGGTGGTTATTTACTTATAGAAAACGTCTATATTAGTCGTCATATATCCGAGACAACACGAATGTCGCAAATAACTTACTTACCTGGACCCGAGTGACGACAATTTCGCCTAACTCAATAAGTTTATCCGTTATATATCCAAAACGACTTTTTATTTAACGTTTCATAATTGTCGGGAGTTTTCCCGTTTATAACACAATTTTTAATAATAATAATACGTTTAATAATATTACGCCACTTTCGTAGCCTAATATGTATCTAATCGTATTATTTATAATACGACTCGTGATTATTATTATTATTAATATACGCGTTTATATAGTTATATATACGTTATTCACGTATATACTTTCGTATAAACGTTCATATTACTAATAATTATTATTACGAGTTTTATTATTCTCGTTTTATTTTTAATATTTATTGAGTTACACGAAATGGTCATATGTCCGAGTCATGACTCTCGGCTCATTGTCCAAGTCCAATAACGAGCAAAAGTCATAAA
Source organism: Artemisia argyi (assembly GCA_030686995.1). NCBI lineage: Eukaryota > Viridiplantae > Streptophyta > Magnoliopsida > Asterales > Asteraceae > Artemisia > Artemisia argyi. Next base: position 212,042,486 of record CM060685.1, read on the forward strand.
ATAACCAATCTCCGTCCAAACACAATCTCAAACACGGGCTACAACAATAAGGTCCGACTACGGTACCCAACTAACCTATCTCCGTCATCTAACGACCGTCTCACAATCGGTCCCCAATCACTTTCGTCAACAACTCCTCAATTACCAATAATAATAACCAATGTCGAGACCAAAAACGGTCTCGACCCAACCAAAAGTATACGGCCGAAATGAAATACCACAACAATACGAAAATTAAGTTCACAATTATCACAAAAGAAAAATAACATTAACCATGTTAATGTCCGGGTCGGTTTACCAAGCCAACACCCGAGCCAAGTGACCCACTTGGGTCTCGGCTGAAATTACGAGTCAAGGAGGACTCGACCAAAGACCACTTTGGTCTCGGCAATGCTCAAACGAGCCAACCAAACACCCTTTAGGGTCGCGACTCCAAGCAACAAGGACAATACAAATTGGTAACCAAACTAGCCAAATAGCAAACCATTCGGACCAATGGTTACATAAGGCTCTCAACCGAGCCGAGGGGTAATATTACACCGAGACCATAGGGTCTCGGTTAAGCTCCATCGAGCCAAAACATCACCAAACGTGACCCAACATCCAATCGAGCACCAAACTAGAACAACAAGGATTCCAAGGTCGAAAACCAAGAGAAATAACGAGCCGAGTGGCTCGTATCCACATCTAGCCATGAGTCTTCGACTCACGGTTCATTCGAACCCACAAAGAAGCTAAACCCCGGATACCAAACTCGTTTTTTTAGTAGCAATTCGTTATTTTCCAATCATTTTAATTCGTCACCCTTAAAAACCATCCGTGTAGCCACGGAGTTATCACCAATTCGTGGTCCCCAAGAACCAAAATCGATTTTACTCACCTCCAAGAACCTCCAAACGGTTAGATCTAGTAAAACAACAAAAACTCGACCGGATCTTTAAAGATTTCGTGATGTTAAGGGTTGTTTTAGGGCGCGTGTTATATGTCAAATGAAAGAGAAAAAGATAAGGAACAAGATGGTGGTGTTTGTTTGGTGATGAGGGTGGCGGTGTGATGGTGGTGGCCGGAACAGTGGTTCGGCGGCTAGGGCTAGGGTTTGTGAAGAAGAGAGAGTTTGAGGGAGAGAGATGAAAGAGTGAGTGTTGGTGTGTGTGGGTGAAACCGGATCCAACACCCCTTTTAGTATTAACTTTTCATTTTTTTTTTTTTTTGTTATTTATTAGTTAAAGTTAATAATAATAATAATAATAATAATAATAATAATAATAGTAATAATAATAATATTATTACGGTTGAGCGGGTAATATGGGTAAATGTAAAACACGTGGCCCGAACCCGAACTCATTTTAAAACTTTCGTATCACTCGAGAACTCTCGTAAATAAATAAAAATATATATCGGACTCGTTAAGACGAATCATAAATTATGTTAGGTAATCCTAGTGCCAAAGTCAACGTAGTACCAAGTGAGAATTCAATTATACATCACCGATCACATAATCAAAAACGAATTATGAACATAATTCACGAATACCATAACATTATTAAATAAAATTTCCATAAAATAGGTCTTACAAGTTCGTTGTGAAATGAAAATTTCAAATAAAAATTATAAACGAACTTATATCGAAATGCGGATTTTTAAAATGGCTCCCTAAACTGCCGGTTGTCACAGAATCATTAACCCATATTATTATGCTCTGCAGCCTTAGGTAGCTAGTTTAAAGTCTGATGATTCGGATTTAGTATGAGGTTTGTTTGTGAACTGTGGTTTTTCAGCAACATCAAAGTTCTGTATTTCTGTATTGGAGTTGCATAATTGCATTTAATATGTTGCACCTGGACAGCAACTTTTAGAAATCACAATCGTTGTTAAATTTTATGTCTTTCAAAAAGATGCTAGGCATTACTCCATTGTCAAAATGAGCTTGTTAACATTCATATCAGGAATCTACACTCATTTTGCCGATCCCATTATATTTGAAAATGATTTGCACACTTTTTTTCTTTGTTTACAACACATCAATGTACAAACATAGAAAGTAGGGTAGAGATATAGCACAACCTTTTAATGCATAAGTTGGTGTGAATCAATCAGAAAGTTACGTGTGCAAATCATCTTCCGTTATATTTGTCATGAAACATAAATAGATAAAAGAAATAACTTATCAATATAAATCACCTAATGTACACACGCATAAAGAACATGAACCTTCACAGTTCACACTTACATGATTTATAACTATTGAGGTTTCACAGAGCATCTTTCTGATACTCATAGTAAAAAACGAATGTTAATGAGAACAGGGAAAATTCTTTTACACCGGTCGAAACTCGAGGCCACATACAATTAAGCCAGACACAGTTCCTTCATGACTTGTAAATTTCATATCAATAGAAAGAGAGCCATCCTTGAATTCATGAGTTGAGTTAAATTTCCACACTTGAATCTCCATCCATCCATCTTCCCTGTGTTTTGGAACCCGAGTGATACCATTTATGTTCAACGGGCTTGGGGTTATAAAATAAACAAATTCAGCCTCATTGTTTTCTTTGTGGAGTAGGTCTCGTACTTTTACTGGACAATGCAGCCCCTGGCAGTTTTCTGAAAGCTTGAACACAAGGTAACACACGTATTCTGTATCTTGTGACAACATTTGACTTTTGATCATGCAATTAAGATGAAATATGTTTTGTGGTAAAAGCTCAATCACCTCTTGAAATCTGCATGTAGGATAGATTAAGAACGAAGTTATATATAAATTAAAAAACATTGGGTAAGAAAATCTAGTTTTTTCGTGTGACATTATGTACAACAAAAAAAGTTTAGTGGTTGAAGGTACGGCTGGCAATACATGTGGGATTCGGGTTATTCCTCAACCCGAACATGACATGTTTAAGTAATTGGGTCAGACTTGTCAATCCCAACTTGTTTAAACATAACTTGAACACCACCCATTTAGCCCGCTTATCTAACTCGGTTTCCGGTTTAGCGAGTTACACTGGTTAAATATGTTAAATAGGTTGGCAGGTTGCACCTTTTAACCCATTTAACCCATATAGCACCTTTAAACAACTATAAAATTAGTATTTTCTTTCAAAAAAAACTTAAACGGGTTGTTGGGTCAACCTATTTAACCCAACCCAACCCAAACACAACCCGAAACCAGTTGACACTCAACCAGAACCCGTTTATTTCTGTATCGGTCTCGGGTCGTGTTTCTTGTAGCGTCAGGAATTGCCGCCTCTAGTTAAAGGAAACTGTAATAAAAATAGCTATAATGAAGCAAACCTGGAATCAGCTAATGGTTTTGAAGTAAAAAGATCCACATTAGAGAATTTGTATAAAACTGCCTTTGCGGAAAGCACAAGAAGTTTCTTTTCGCTGACCTTGCCCAACCAAAAAAACTCGTCATAGTTTCTGCATGTCTTAAATATTTCTTCAAAGTTAGTTGGCAATTGTTGTACCTGATCCACATTGAAGTTTGATTTCAAGACTTGTTGGACTTCCTTCAATTTTCCGATTTCTTCATGTTTCACCTGTATACAAGCGATGTTAAATATGCAATACAGAACATGGTTTTTAGTTTAATTTTTTGGTATGCACCTGACCTCTTTATATAATTTAAAAACCACGAGATATAATTGCAAACTTACTTTGTCAATTGCTCGAAATTCAATGCCTTCAACATAAACTGCAGTTTCTCCACAACAGTATGATGAAAAGCTCTCAAGTAGAAACTCAAAAACAACATCTTCATTCTGATTCAAGAATTGGTACAACTCAATCATCATCCAGTCCTTGTCTCTCCATGTTGCGAAATATGCATGTAGACTTTCAAGTCCCTTACTATACTTTAGGTTAACACACATCGGTTTACTTGAAAATTTTCTTGAATCACCAAGTTTGAAGACTAAATAGACCCCATAAACAACATTTGGAGATAAAAGTTGAGCGTTTGTCTTTATTTCGATGTTCAATTTGGAAATATCAGACATCTCCACTACTGTCTCAAACCTGCACATATCACATTCATTATAACGGGGGACCCAAAATAGGGTATAGCTCTACCACCGTTGAAAAGAAAAATCCAGTTACGAAACTTCAAACAACAAGTGATATCAAACATAATACCCATATACCAAATATGTGACTATATAATTAGTCGAGAAAACACTGAAACCATGTTAGATATCTACCATCTTCATGTAGGAGTCTAAGCAACAAAGAATTTGATGTTGTTCCACTCGGGTTTATTTACCCTTTAATAGTATTATACATAAAGCACCGAGTTTATCAATATGGGCATTTATAACTCTCTTGCTCATCAGAAGGACTAAGAAATCCAGTTCATGAAAAGAAGATATACTAGTTTATTTTTTTTTTATCAAAATTTAAGAATTTGTCAAATCCTGACATTTTGACTAGCGAAAAAGTAACTTTGTTGGAAAAAAATTTCTGTTATATAATACACAACACTGCAAGAAAAAAGAATCACAATGCAAGTTCAAAATACATAGGTCGGCGGTAAACTAATTATTATGCTCCCGCAAATAGCTTGTCATGCATAAACCAGTAACGTAACTACACTTTTTCAAAGAAAAAGAACTATATATACATGTAAGAGCAATGCATATAATGCTTATCACTTATGTAGTGATAAATTTAGAGAGGTAAAGAGAATAACCTCGATTCTTGAAGAGATTTCCACTCATGTGGACAACTGTTTGTGTAAGAAAACATTGTCGCTGATACCATTTTATTTCTTTCTCTATTACCATCGAATGACAGCAACTGTTACATAAAATAAATTATAAATCAGACTCAACTTTTATCATGTGTAAACGCATGTGTGATCTCAAATTATCCATCAAAAAGGAAAAGATATATAGAAAACTGGAAAACACCAAATAAACGAGATACAAGATGAACTGATTACCACTTTGTCTTCTTGAAGGAGGATTCCATTCGAAAAAATGTTGTAAAGATCCTCTTTCTTAGTGGTAGAGTAGATTTCAGGGCATTTTGACATCTTGACTATTTCTTTATAGTCTGTAGGCAATTTGGGCTCCCATTTCTCATAATCCTCCTGCTTATACATTAATCAATTAATAAACTCATGTTTCATACAGTTACTTTCTTACAGTTTATAAAACAGTTTAAGGCCATGGTTTAGATATATATGAATCAAAAGTTAGCCAATTTTGTCAAAATATAGATACTTACCTGGAATTCCAATGCTTTCTTGAGTTCTATGACCACTTCATCAGCTGTTGGCCGACTTTCTCTCCTGTGATGCAAGCATTTAAGGGCAATCCTTGTAAAGATAATATATGACTCTGGCACAATTTGTTCTTTGATACCCTCGAACACTAACTCATCAAGTTTTTCTAAATGATAGTGTTGTTTAGCCAAAAAGGGTAAATAAAGATACTCGTCATCTAGTTTTACGGATGATAGTTTCCCACACAATATGTCAAATAAGACCGCACCCAACGAGAATATATCAGACTCTTTGGTTAAGATGCCTGTTTTCGAGTATAGTGGGTCACTATAGCCATCAGTGCCTGTAACATTGTCTATGACATAGTCTACATCCTGATTTGTTGGACATACTAAGGAAAGCCCGAAATCACTAATTTTTGCCTTCCAATCATCAAGCAGTAGAATGTTGCTGCTGCGGATGTCCCTGTGTATTACCATTTCTGGACTTGAATCAGTTCCATGAAGAAACACCAACCCGACTGCAATATCGATGCATATTTTAAGCCGCATCACCCACATAAGACTATCATTGCTCACGTAATGATCAAGACTTCTTCTGGATGCATATTCATAGACAATAACTTTCTCATCCTCTTCATCACAGTAGCCTACAAGACCAATTACATTTTCATGTTTATACTCCATAAGGATTTCAAGCTCTGTCACAAATTCAGCTTCTCCTTCAGCAGATTTCCTACCCAACTGCTTTGCAGCAATGAAGTTATGCCCATGAGTGTGACCCTTGTACACATTCCCAAAATCTCCTTGTCCAATGAGATTGTCTTGATTAAAATTTTCTGTGGCCAACTTTATGTCTTGAAGTGACAGTTTGAGGCTGTCCTTGTGGTTCTCCTGCGAATCATTGGACAATCAGTCTATTTGATAAGTAAAGAATAACTGAACTATTTGCCATCTAAAACTCCTTCGAAGTCTCAAGGTTCAGGGTTAGCGTTGTAAATCAAGCTTGGTTGTTGCATTTTAGAATTAAATAAGAAATTTATACGTCACACTCAGAAGGGGAGGGGGAGTGAGGAGGTTTACTGGCGAATTGGTGACATGGTAAAGTTTAAGATTGAAACAATACGTCACAAAAGTTAAGGACTAAAAAAGTTAAATGGTAAGATCATTAATTCAGTAAAAGTTTGAGGTTTTTTATATTAGTTACACAAAGTATAATGTATGAAATGTCACATACTACTATGAATAATATATGAGGAGATTATAGAGTTATTCAAAAAAAAAAAAAAAAATATGCACCTGACAGTATATGGCTTTTTTAAGTTCATTGATGACAACATCTATTGATGGACGTTCGACTTGAGTCACTGCTAAACATCGAAATGCAATTGTTGAAAATGTGTCCAAGGATTCTACATTGGGTCCTTTACTTAGAGAAAAGACATGTTCATCTGTTTCTTCCTTGATCTTATGATCAACAATTTGCATTAGTGTTCCCTTCTCAAAATGATGTCGCGCAATGAATGCAATCCCCTTCTCATTCACCTTGGTGTATATAGGATCATAGGCCAACCTACCAGTGAAGATCTCAAACAACACAACTCCAAAAGAGTAAATGTCTGCTTTTTTATTTAATCTTCCAGAATCTTGATATTCTGGATCCAAATACATATCTGTACCTGCAATCGTACTGGCATTGAAAGTACTGGCATCTTCCAGGTGAAATTTGGACAGCCCAAAATCGGCAATCTTAGCCACCCAATTATCGTCCAATAGAATATTCGCGCTCTTGATGTCCCGGTGTATTATCTTTTGCTTGTCTTGATCTGTGTTAGTGTGAATGTACTTCAAGCCATGTGCGATACCAAGACATATTTTCAAGCGTTGCATCCAAGTAAGATTAGTCATCTTATCACTGTTTCCCAGATAATCCTCAAGACTCCCTTTAGAAGCAAGCTCATAGACAAGAATCATGTGATCACGATCTTCATCACAAAAACCAAGAAGAGAGATTATATTCTCATGTTTACAGCTAGTCAGAATCTCAATTTCTGCAATGAACCCTTGTTCTCCTTCTCGATTGTGAATGTGTTTTATCGCTACCGTGCTACGTTTCTTGGGAAGATCACATTTATTCTTCCCTTCTATGGAAGATAAATTACTGCTATCAAAATGTTCGAGTTGGGCCTTGTATACCATACCATATCCGCCTGACCCAATGCAATATTTGTCGGCAAACTTCTCTGTTGCCATCTCGATATCGTTAAGTCCAATCTTCAAGTGTTCCAAGTTCTTCAACTGCAACATTGTGGACATTCAAAATACAACATACTTAAATTAATTATTGAATGAAAAAAAATCACAATTTGTACTAATTGTGATGTTAATAGAAAAAAGTTATACAACACTTTATTCTCAGCCAACGGATTCCATTAGCTTCTATATCAGTTACTGTTTTATGTTTAAAAATGATTTGTGATTTTTGACTAGTGTGCAGGTCCATGATAGTTGGTGCAGATGGTGTTTTGATTTCTGGTTTTTGGGTGTTGATCATGTGGTGTGGAGGTGGTCATCTCAATAAATTTATAGATGTTGTTTTGATTTCTGTCCCCATATCAATAAATTTGTTCACAGTTGTTTATCATTTTAGACCGCCACGAATCAAATGTAATATGTAAAAAGCCCCTAACCACATAGACCATTCATGTAATTTACTTTTTTGTTTACTAATTAGGATGACCAGCTTCGAACTAAAACTATAAAGAAGTAAATTACCCTCAGGTGATTGGATGATGTACTGTCAACTGCACTCCTTGGAAGTTCCTAAAATAATATTTGCAAAAGAATAGGAGATTAGTAGATTAATATAACAGTTATTATCAGATAAAGTTGATAAGCAAGTTGAGTTTCTTACCGGATTTTCATACATTGATTGAAGTTTCAACGCTTTCTCAAGTCTTTTAACAACCTGATCTATGTATGGACGATCTGCTCTTTCCTCTTTTATGCAGCAATATGCTGTTTCTGAGAAGACTTTTAATGCTTCTTGGTCCATCTGCTTTCGTAAATGCGGATCGATCATATCCTCCATATGAGATTTTGCCAACTGACTTAATAACCCCTCTCTCAACTCATCCTCAAGTTCATTTTCGCCTTCTTCTTCATCTTCGTCTTTGTCATCGTTCGCACTCCTTCCGCACAAGACTTCTAGTAATACAACACCAAATGAAAACACATCTGACTTGTGGGTCACACTGCCAGTCTTTTCATATTTTGGGTCCAGGTATACATTCTTAACAATATCACGAGTAAGAACAAGACGGTGCTTCCGACCTACTGTATTTTTCAACGAAAGTTCAAAGCCAGATAACTTGGGTTCCCATTTGTCATCTAGTAAAATATTCGCGCTCGTGATGCTGCAATGTATGACACTAAAATCTCGTCCAGGATCATAATGGATGTAGCTCAATGCCTTCGCAACAGCAACACATATCTTCAATCTTTGCATCCATGTGAGGGTTGGGTCACTTAGATATGTTTCGAGACTTCGGTTGGCATCCTTCTTGTATATGATAATCTTATCCTCCTCATCAACATAAAACCCAATAAGAGACACTAGATTTTTATGTTTGAGACTAGAAAGCATCGAAACTTCTGTCCAAAACTTTTTGCTCTCATCTTTTACATATTTTCGATAGAACCACTTTACAATAATATCGATGATTTGTTCAGAACGTAAGAGACGGCCTTTGTAACAGCAATATCGCTTAAATTCTACGATAAAATTCTCAGGAGCAAAATTGTCAGTTGCTGAGTTTAAGTCATCGGCACTGAATTTTAAGTGAGAAAGATCAGTGAGGAAAGACTTTGTCTCCTTGCTGACATGGGACTCAACACATGTAGATATGGAGGTCAATGATCCCTATATATACCAAACAAGACAGCATTACCAAGTGTTTCAAAAATGACACGTGTATATATGGAGTTCACTTTTCTAAAATTCCAATAACTTGCAACAATAGTAATAAGTAAATAATTACCTTGTCATGATTGGGTGATGCATCTTCAACTTCGGTCGCAACTATTGAGTGTTCCTTTAATATCATATGTACAGTAATAAGTAAATAATTTTACATGTGTTGATATTAAGATTATCAATAAATAGAGATTACTTATTATAAAAGAAAGATGAAAGAAAAAAGCGTCTTACAACATTTTGACGTTCCATTTGAAGTTTCAATGCGTTCTCAAGTCTTGTGACAACCTCACTTATATCCGGCCGTCGAGATCTTTCTTCATTCAAGCAGTCATATGCTATCATCGCGAAAACGTTGAATGATTGCGGATCCATTTGTTTCCGTAGAACCGGATCAACTATTTCATCTAGTGTTTTCTTTTTATAATGAAAAAAGACTAGTGTAGCCAAATGCTTATTATCTGGATGCTCACTTATTGAATTCCTACCACACAGTAGTTCAAATAATACAATCCCAAAGGAGTACATATCCGATTTGTGGTTCACACTTTTAGTCTCAATATATGTTGGGTCTGCATACCCTTTCACACCGTCAAGTCTATTAGTATGAAATGAATGGTGCCTTCGAGAAGCTTTAATCTTCATGGAACATCGAAAATCATATAACTTGGGTTCCCATTCATCATTTAATAGAACTACGTCACTGTGGATCCTCCGGTGTATTACGCTGAAATCGCGTGGCTCGTCATAATGAATGTAGCTCAATGCATGCGCAACACCGATAGATATCTTCAATCTTTGCATCCATGTCAACAACATCGGGTCACTTAGATAGTTGCTGAGACTTCCCCTGGTCTCACGTCTGAAAATGATGATCTTCTCATCATTCTCATCACAAAACCCAACAAGAGAAACCACATTTTTATGCTTAAGACTTGAAAGCATTGAAATCTCCATCCAAAACGGCTGTTCTACTCCATCAAATTCTTTATTTAACCTCCGAGCTTGTATATCAATCAACTCACCGGACCAAAAGAGCTGTCCCTTGTAACTCTTATCAAACCCACTACTTTCTCCGATGACATTTTGTTGAGCGAAGTTATTGGTGGCAGATAGGATATTTTGAAGGGGGACTCTGAGGTGAGCAAGTTCATTCATTATCTGTAAAATAGTCAAGTTAAAATGTGAGTTAGAAAAAGGAAGTATAATAATGCCTACAAAGTGTTTGATAAAATTCCTGAACCATGTCTAAGTGATGTTAGGTCTAATTCTGCATATATGTTGTAGTTTATAGTTATTATGTTTGTGGATAGTAATTAAAATACTTTTAACATTCTTTAGAAGTTTAGGAAGTGGTCAAGTGAATGATTGTCTTATTAAGTTGAATCGGTTTGGTTAGTGACTTCATGTTGAGATATAGTCTTAGTTAATGTAGTGATCAATATTTGCTCCTAGGGTGTTTTTAAAGCATTTGGTCGGTGTAAGTATGGACTACATGGGTGATACTTTGTCTACCTGATGCAGTTTTGATTGGAATTGTCTTGTTTTTGCCTTGTGGATGACAATTAAGGGCAGGTTGACTCATAAGATAAGTTCATAAAGTGTTATTCAGAAAAAAAAACTATGGCATGTGCTTTTTGTGTAACAGTAAATTGTCTAACGTTGCAATATACTCTTGATTAGTGTTGATATTTAGTCATCTGAAGTTAATTTGAAGTTGTTAGGATACTTTATTTGATGGGATAATTTGGATTGAAATTGTCTTGTTTGGCATTCAAAGTGGTATACACAAAAAACTATGGCATGTTGCAATATTGAAAGGAATGGAGAGACATAATTAAATGTTGTAATGGAAACTTTAAAAGCCAAGTTGCTGATTTTGAAAGGGAAGAACTCTCCTGCTATGGAAAGAAAACCTAGCAGTAAAATGCTGATATTTGGTTATCTGAAACTGAGTGTATATTCAAGGGTTGACAAGTTTAAATGTTTAATATCAAGATGACTGTATATGGAATTGGAGAGCAGTGAGACACATGAATATGTTGGAAAGTATAATTCTATTCCAGGTTGATTGATGAATTTGAAAAGGAGGAACTTGAATATTAAACTGTTGAGGAAGATCAAGAGTTTGTATCAGTTCGATCTCTATGGAACTCATTTATGAATGATTTTTTCCTTTACCATTAGCGGAATATGGAAATATGTTGAGTTTGAGTAATCTTTCTATAGACTTTTTGAAATAAAATGATAATGCTATTGCTGTATTCATTCCAATTCTTATATACTACTCATTCTTGTTTCAGGCACAAAATGATTTTTCCAAAGCGTATGAGAAGGGGGCCCATAAAAAAAAGTCAACTGCTTATATAACTACTTTTAAAAATTTGATTTTACTTTGTAACTCAGCGATCCCCTGGTTTCTAATTTTAATCATCTACCAGGGACACTCCCCCCAGTTCACAAATATTTGCAGACATCAACAAGTACTTTTACTATTCCACTTTCCTTTTATTCAATGTTTTGAAAGCCGGTTCAACCGCAGTGGTTTGACCCGTTGAACCAGTTCTGGCTTAGATAACGGGTCAAAAGGAACTGGTTTTTAAGAATTCAAAACCCAGTGTGACCGGCCGGGTTTTACCCGTTTCTATTATTCCAGCTGGGTTTGTCAATAAATCTCTTATATGTGTTCCACATTGCTTTTTACAAGTTTTTAAAGGCTTTAAAAGCTGTTTAGACAGGTTTTTATGGTGTTTTAAACACTTTCTATATGCTATTTATACAGCAGAAAGATGGGCTGTTTGGACAGGCTTATATGCTGTTTTAACAGCTTTTATATGTTGTTTGGAAATAGCCTTTACATGGCTGTTTGGAAATAAGTTTTTGCAGCAATTACATGCTCTTTTTTTTAAAAGCAATTACATATTTGTATGTTGTTTTTTAGCAGCAATTACAGCTTTCATATGCTGTTCCGACACAGTTTTTTACAGCAGCCATGTTTTTTGGAGCAATTACATGTTTGTAGGTGACTTTGGTTTAAGACTCTTGCTAACCAAAAACAATTAGTTGTTGCTTTAACTGATACGTGTGTTGGCCTAGCAAGTTGCTAAGCCGGTTGTTTATGTAAAATGGGTGATTAACAAATAAGCTTTGGTGTGGGTGGTGGGTCAAATAATATGGGTTTGGATTACGTTAACCATCCATATTCATATTCTCTTTCTTATTCTTCATATACAACTATTTTTATATGTGTGTTGGCCTAGCTAGCAAGTTACGTTAACCATAAATTTTTGTATTTTTATTTATAATTATATATAATTCATAATGGTCATCTAGGTCAATAACTATTTTTATTCATACAATATAAAATGACAATTACACGAAAATTTAAATAATAATTCGGTAATAGAATAAGGCTAATTATCATTTTTTTTTAATTCATATGAAAAACTTGTCACTAACTTACATAGTATACTTATTAGCCAATTTACAAACATTATCACCCATCCCTCATCGTCTTCGACAAAAAAAGGCACAGGTAGGGCTTTCGAAAAAAATATATATAGCGACAGATTTAATCATTTGATATATGCTAAGCTAATTAACTAGCTAGGATTGGTAGAATCGACGACTTTAGGAGAGTGGGTGACGAGTTAAGAGTCTTTTGATCGGTTTAGTGCCACTAGCTAATTACGTATAATCAGTTTTATAGAGTCTAGCTAAACTCTAAACTGAGTGAAGGTGTATACTCAAACAAATAGATAGTAGTAGTACTTATTATTATAAAAAGATGGAAGAGGAAAAACCGTCTTACCTCATTCTGATGCTCGAGTTGAAGTTCCAACGCTTTCTCAAGTCTTGTGACAATCTCATCAATATTTGGGCGCTGAGATTGTTCTTCGTTCAAGCATGAATACGCCGTTTCAGCGAAAACGTTGAGCGACTGTGGATCAATTTGTTTCTGTAGATCCCAATAAATTATCTCATTTAGTTTTTCCTCTCTATAATGGAGAATGACTGATGGAGCCAAATACTTATTACCCTCATCGGTGATTATTGATTTCCCACCACACAATAGTTCAAACATTACTATTCCAAAGGAATAGATATCTGATTTGTGGCTTACATTGTTAGTCTCTATATATGCCGGGTCTGTATACCCCTCCCTATCCCAAACTTTATCAACATGGAATGAATGATGCCTTTCAGATGCTTTAATCTTCATGGAAAGTCTAAATTCAGATAACTTGGGTACCCAGTTATCATTTAATAGAACAGTATCACTGGCGATGTTCCGGTGTATCACGCTAAAATCACGTTGCAAGTCATAATGAATGTAGCTCAATGCATGAGCAACACCGACACATATTTCCAATCTTCGCACCCATGTCAACAAAATCGGGTCACTTAGATAGTTTACAATACCAAACCTGGTCTCACGCTTGATAATGATGACCTTCTCATCATTCTCATCACAGAAGCCAACAAGAGAGACCAGATTTTTATGCTTGAGAGTTGAAAGCATGGAAATCTCCATCCAAAACTGTTGTTCTTTTTCATCATCCCATTCTTTAGTAAACCTCTGAGCATGGATATCAATCAACTCACCGGACCACAAGAGCTGTCCCTTGTAATAGATTCCAAATCCACCTCTGGCGGATTTTTCAGCGAAGTTGTTGGTGGCGGATTGTATAATTTCAAGGGGGATTTTTAAGTGAGCAAAGTCATCATGATTGACTGAAGACGTCATGTATTTATCTGAAAAAAAAAAGGGTGTGTGGGTTGTTACAAAGAAGAAGCGAAGGAGTGTGTGTTTGGGTGATATACATAAAAATGTGTTCGGTTTGTGTTTGTATATATACAAGATGTGGATAATGTGGGGTTCCTTGTTATCTTCAATGTATGGACTATATATGGAGGTCTGGTAGCTAGTTGCATTATTATTGTAGTAGACTTGACTTTTTGACGTACTACTAGTATTAAGTGCACGCAAATTTTCTATAGCGTATTGAAAACTGCCCTTTTATTGAATAATTCAAAAGTTTGAAAATAATACAGTAAATAACAAAACAACAAACATCATGGCACCTTCTCACCAAATTGTCATAGATGTTAAATTGGTCGTTAAAGGCTGCTGCTAGTGCCTAGTGGCAAAAGAATGCAGCACGTGATTGGCATTACGGGCAAAGTAGTGACTCAGATGAAAGATTTACGTGGTCTTACATTTGATGAGCGTCTTGTGGCGATGTCCGTGATTGGTAGCAGTGAGCCACTTTCTGTGATCGGCTGGATGAAGATGGAAAACTTCGTATGGCACAAATGTTTGTAGTTGGCCAGTGTGATAAGCTAGTCATAGTACGTAGTATATGTTTCATTTTGTGGCATCAAGTGAATGTTAGTATTTCTTTTGTTTGACATTTTGTGAATCTTTGTGACTTATATAATCGTGTTAGGCGTGAGACTCATTAATCCGAAGATTATGGTCTGCAGCATCATGTAGTTTAATGTCTTATTACTATATATATAATCTAAGGGCAAATACGAGACATGGGATGTCCTTAATTGGTAGGAGTGAACCACTTTCTATGATGTTTGATCAGTTGGATGAGGATGGAAAAGTCCGTATGGCACAAATGGTTGTAGTTGGTGTGATAAACTAGTCATAGTAGTATGTTTCTTTTTGTGGCATCAAGTGAATGTTAGTATTTCTTTTGTGTGACGTTTTGTGAATCTTTGTGACTTATATAATCACGTTAGGCTTGAGACTCATTAACCAGAAGATTAACCAGAATGTCTTATTACTCTAATGCATTGGTGACATCCCATAGCGTGTTTGTTACAAATCTATGTATGATAAAATCTGAAATTTCATTGTTTTTCCAAATGCTGCTCAGAATCAAGTTTGTGCAGCATCCCTTTTTGTTTGTTTCTCGAAGAAGTCTTTAATCATCTCCTTCAAATGCTGTGAACAAACAAAATAGTTGTAATTAGCTTAGGATATGGAGTTGCGTCTTAGAGAATAGATTCATTATAGTACATTAAAGTCCCACTAAAGGATTGTTATTGGCAAAGCTCGTTTTGTAACATGAAAATGACTCATTCGACCATTGAAGTCAACGAGGTTGTAATCCCGCGCATTGCCGCGGGGTGTTTCCATATGGTAGTTGGGGTAAAAAAAAAAAGGTCCGGAGTTGAAGCAATATATTTTCGGAATCAACATAAATGTATCTTTTTTTTGGCTATTGTTGGTATAAACTTTGGATCTCAAAGTCAAAACAATAACACTATAGTAGCAAGCAGAGCATATAAATTGACAGTTCCACCATGCGCATATTTGAAGTGAATGAACTGTTGCATACCAGAAATAGGTGTTACATTGCAAGAATGTTATATGAGTTAAATAACTTACAAAATGTAGTATCTAGTACGATGCCATATTTTGCCACAGAAATGGCTATACTCTCTGATGTAGCCAGTCTAGTGTTTAGCATGCATATCTCTAAACAAACAGCCCACAAAAACGATAATCGTAAAGTATTTACCTCTATCCCATGCAAGTCATTAATTTTATTTTCGTAAACGATAATCGATAATCTTAAAGTAAAGTATTTATCTCTAAACTTCGTGTGCATCTGTTGCCATTAATTTTACTTTCGCTACTTCGTAGTCTATTCTCATCTTCTCTTTATTAGCCCCCTCCATTGTCTTTTACTGTCCTCTTTCGCCTTCTAAAATTTAGTGCCAAGACACGGGCTGCTTTCACCCATCATGTTTCAGCAGGCACAAAAGCAGTCCAATCCTTATCGCCTGGAAAAAAATTGCCACACTCAATACCCTCACCAAGAATATTATATCAGTTAAATTGTGTAGTCGAAGTACATTTGGAGGCAACTTAGGATCACGACTTTTCGATTCAAGTTTTTGTTTTCCTTTCGTATTTCAATATAACAATACAGGGGCCTATATTAGATTATTATTATTTCACCCACTTACTTTGTTGGACCTATTAAGCAGTTTTATAAAATGGGTGCCTTTGTAAGTATAAGATTGCAAATGGGCTGTGACTAAGAAGTAAACAAAGTAACTGAATTTAGATTTATCGTCTTACGCTTTTAAACATAAAGAACTAAAGAAAGTACCTAAATTTTATGCTAAAGTAGTAACTTTTTCTATATCCATATACTTCTATAATACACCGTGAGCACCACCCTGATTAGTATGTTTACTGTTCAAAAAACTTTGTTTGCACTTTTAAGTTTTTTTGGCAGGCTGCAACCACATTTGTAACCTCTTACACCACCTGAAACTATATTTGTAACCTCAAAAAGGTAATTATGTTCTTTAAGTTGTATAGTTTTCAAAATGTATCCTCATTTACCTAGCCTACTGAACTTAAAGAAGAACAGAGAAACATACCTGATGTCTTGTGTTTACAACCCACAATGGGTCTGTGATTACTGCAGTTGGCTGCTTTGAGTAGGACCAGGATGCCCTTTTACTACTCTCGGTTTGTAGATTAAGAAAAGACATAGGCACACTCTATTGTTCTGCAAAAAAAGGTAAGAAAATTGTGACTATATAAGTTGCAGCACGAATTCGCTACACTATATTTGTGACGTATAATCTAACGACTCTTTTACACCCCACGACTAATAAGTGACAGGAAGAAACATCTAACAAAACTTGCAAAACATAAGCCAGAAGCCTAAGGTAAAACAAATACCACTGATATTATGCAAATGTAAGATAGCCGAGAAAACAGAGTTTATTTTTAGTCAGATCTACACTGCATTGTTAAAGTCAGTGAATCGTATATATATCTATAATTATAGTGGACTTTCAAGTGTTTGCATAAAACTTGTTATCCGCTAATTCTACCAGCTTTTTATACTAAGAGTCGTTTCAAATAAGGCAGTCAAGATCTAACTGCTATGCATAAGCTGTTAGTTGCTTTTTGACTCTCGCATTAACCTAAAATCGTAAAACCATTATCTGTCCATATGAATACTGAAACTGATTCTCACTAAAGAAATCATAATAAGCAATCCCAAACACCCCCGTGAAATGGAAGACACAAAAGCACCTTAATGACTTATCATAAACTTACCTGTTATACTAAGAGTCGTTTAAAATGTATCATCTAACATTATAGCAATGTCATCGAAAACACACATCCAGACACCCCATTATTTAAAAAAAAAAAAAAAAAAAAAAAAAAAAAATTAGATGCTCATTCTTTCAACGGAATGAGGAGTACATAGGTGCATACCTTTTGCAATCCAAGCATTTTTTCCGTAAACTCCATCATTGCACTCCTGTATTAGGAAACCTACAAAATTTTCAGCAACTGAATACCTTAGAACGCGTGGGTAAGTAAAAAAGGACAAAAAAAAAAAACTTCAAAGACCAAAAGGAAGGAATCTTAGCATACCTGAGTTTTCAATAACAAAAAACACTGCAACATGTATTGACTATGTCTGTCAATGGGGCCGACAGATCAATTATAAGCCACAAATCTCAACTGATATGTTCTCATACTATCATAATCAGAGTAACCATCATTGTCATCATTATGATTAAGCTCATAGTGATATGTTCAAAAGTCGATACATGTATATCAATTATAACTCACAAATCTCAAGTGATATGTTCTCATGTATCGACTATGTCGCCAAATTTTTTTGAAGATGTTTGTGCCATTCTTTTTTGGGATATCACAGCCAGTATTTTTTCTCTAGATTTTGCTAGCTTATTCAAAAGTTTTTCAATGTTTTTTTGCAGCAATGCACAGGCTCAGATATAGAAATTCACCACAATTATAAAACTCCCGCTATGGCTTCAGCCACATCTCTAGTGTGGATGTGACGCCAAAACAGAGTTAAGCAAAAGGTGGTGATCATCATTGCCTTAATGGTCATATTTAAAAATTCCACGTGAGTTAGTGGAAAGTGAGGTTCAGATCTGCCTTTCCTTGGGCGACTTGACACACCCGCAATGGCTGCACCCACGTAACATTCGTGGTTACCCCGCCACGATACGGGAATGTGTCAGCCACACTCATGGAGGAGTTAATTTGCAGAAACATTCATCATCGCCCCGGAAACATAACGTTAATGAGACGCCCAAAGGTTGATGCTTCAGACATGATCATGCATACTCGATTTTAATCAGACATCATAAATATAAAGAATGGTCAACCCGAAAAGACGCCTCAATTTTAAGCAGGCTGAGATCAGCGACAATGGAAGTGGTACCCGAAAAACGGCATGGCTGCAACCATATGGTCACCCCGCCAAAAAAACACAGCCGTAATTTTCAAATTCAGTATATTTAGAGGATAAACCCGGAAAGGGATGCAAGCATAGCAAGCTTGCCCCGGCACAAATAAATGCGCCTATGAGGCTCAGATAGGTTGATAATGGAAGAAAGCGGATACATCCACCATGGCTGCAAATGTAATAATTTGCCCTGCCAAGACACGGACGATCACAGCTTTAATCGACAATCACAGCTTTAATGATCTTTTTCATATTCATCATAGCCCCTTATAACCATCATTACCATCATTTTCATGTCACCATGGCTGCAAATCTGACACTTTGCCTCGCCATGGCTGCAATTCAGTCCAATTGATTCCGTGGGCTGCAATCACAGCGGTAGCAAACACCTGCAATGGATGCAATCACACTATTAGTGTGACTGCCCAGCCAAGATATGGGCCTACAAACGCAGGTGCAAAAACGGAATAGCAGCCCATAGTTGCACCCACAATTCGGATCATTTTGCCTCACCAAGATAATGAGCTTCATAAATTGCAGCCTGCCAAAATACTAAAATACTGTCATTGATAAATCATAATCATAGAACATATAACCGCAACGATAAAAGCTATAACTGAATAATCTATTGAAGGCTATATTATGGGGGTGTTTATGTATCTAACTGTTTCACTTCCGAAAGACATTATTTAACTAAACACGGTTGCAGCTATTACGAAAATTAAACGAACTACAAACATCACTTGACAACTGATCAAATTTCACTTTGCACTACACAATCATAAACTGTTTTGAGTAAATAATTTAGGGGAATTCAGCTAGACAATTGCCAAATCTTGTTCCTTGTTTGTTGCAGTCACAAACTCCCACGACACATTACATATTAGGTAAATGGTTGCTGAAACTGGAACTCGGTTTACCTGTGGCTGAGACGCACTCCAAAGTCCAATTGCCAACGATGAATCTCTGACCAACATTATCACTACCACAACTGGGCCAATTATTACCCCTGTAAATCAAAGGTTTTCAACCGCTCATAAGCCGGGAAAATAAGCTATTCCAAAAATAAGAAACAACAATCAAATTATTTCAGACCCATAGAAAGGCACTGTATTCTACTTTTTAGATGTCCAAGTATTCAGTAATATGCAGTTATAGCCTTTAAATAAGCTTCAACTATAATTTTTTTTCCTGTTAAATGTAGCCACGGTACTGGCAGAAACTTCAAGTTTATCTCAGCTAATAAATTTTCATTTTCATTCTGGTTGAACAATTTTATCAATTTACATTTTTGCTCAACCTTTTTCAAGCTAAAAGTATCGATCTCAACCTCTTAACGCAAGTGAAACTGAAGTATCGATTGTTTTATTTTGAAAAACAATGAACGAAAATGTAAAACAATCAATTTTCATTTTCATTCTAGTTGAACCAAAATGAAAATTTACTGTTTTACATGTAAAGTATCGACACTTCATTTTCATTGTAGCTGAACCATTAAAACAATAGGATTTGAAATTTGAAACATGTAAAATGATCAGCATGTTTCAAATTTCAAAGTATCCAATACCTGAAATTTCAAAAAACAAATTTTCGATATAAAACTAAGACCATAATCCTGACAAATAAGCAAACGCAAACATCCCCAACAATTAAATAATGACCTCCGAATCCTGATAAATAAGCTTATTTGTGAAATTCAATTTGATCACTTGTCTGGTCCACCAGCCAAAGAGTCAAATTTCAAAACATGTATTAATATAGTGTATAAGCACATGCAAGTGATCAAGATTACTGGCCTGTCCAAACGTAGGAGTACGTGGCTGCAGTTACACTATTGCACTATTGCCTCCGTCCAGGATACGTTGAACATTGATGCAACTGCAACTGCAGCAACGTGTCTTGCGAAGATATTGGTCATCTGACCTTTGTCTACTCCACCTAATGGTATTCCAACATCACATGTGTAAATTAACATATCTGCACAAAACCACATAATTTCGCCATTGAAAACCAAAATCACAAAACTTGTACCTAAGAATGATACTCTAACCCATAAAATTGCCTCACGGCACACTCCAGAGCTGCAATGACACCCTGCTCACTTGTGACGACATTGCCAAACTGTTTCGGCATCTTAACAACCTCATCACCATGACTCATTCAAAGAACCTGAAAAAAAGTGTAGCGTAAATCGAGCTATTTTTTTTAAAAGGAAAATCTTCTAAAGATAAATTGAACCAACAAACTTACGTGCCCTCAGAGAAACCCATCAAGAACAAAGTGACACCCTCTTGCTTCATCATCCTGGTCAGACCAACTGCTGTATATTTGTAATTCCTACGTTCATCCATACCCACATTATTTATTTTGTTGAGCAAAGAAAGGCGCGGAGCCATCTTTTTCTATGACCAACACCTCCAGTTGTGCCAAATCTGTTATAAGGACCTGCAACATTAATAAAAGCATTGTAAGTGTAAAATCCGAAATGAGGGGAGCAGATAACCAATCCTAATAAGCATTGTAAGTGCCAAATCCTCTTAAATGGCATAACTCAATAAATACAGAAATCACCATAGGAAAATTAAGAAGCCTTACAACAAAGCAAAGATTTCCTCTTAATAAATACAGAAATAAGCACATTAAATTTAACAAATCAATAAATACATAAATCAAGAACCATAACAACAAAGCAAACATGTTGTAATTTAATGGTGCATATTCATAAAAGAGCAACAAAAACAACCTAAAATAACTGGGGAATGCAATAATGCGAGGAAACAACATGTAATCGAAGGTAAAACGCAACAAAAAGGAACCTGGTCAAAGAGGGTCAATCGTAAGCCTCCAGGAAGAATAAAAGTAGCAAATGATCCAGAAAATGGTCTAAAAGATAAGGCAATCCCAATTTGTGGCTGGGAAAATGGATTAGCACACTTGGCAAGAAGACAACCACAAAAGAAAGGCCTCTCACAAACCCATTTAAAAATTATTTCTCTCGCTCTGTAGCAATACTCAGAGTCTCTACTGTAGATATAATTTTTCAGATCGGGATAAGCAGATCCATTGGATTATTTTTCCGGTGTCGGAGCAATAAGATAAGAGAGGAGTGAGAGGAAAGTGTGAGTGAAGATCCGAATAAAGTAGGAGCATTTTTTCGGGTTTGGGATAACCGCAAAAAGTGGTTGCCTAAGAGTCTATGGTGAACAGTCCACGGGGTTTATACTTTAGTTATAACATGGGAGTCTTAGTGTTTAAAATAGAGTAGCAAATTTAACACTGGCATATGATGAAAATTTGGGATCGAGTGGTTAGATAGAAACCCGCAGTTCGTGATGAAGCACAACACGTCTTCTTCAGTCGTCTATTTTTCTGCAACATCAAACAAATACACAATTAAGACTAGAAATAACAGAAATGTTAAAAAGTTAACAGGAAATCATTTCTACTAAAATGCAGTATGTCTCTAGGAAGAACACAAAAGCAATTGAGCAGAGAAAGCTAATTTCCATGGGACAAAATTTGGAAAACACAATCCATCCCATTATCACGATATTTGGAAAACATAACTCATCGGATTGAACATAACTCGTTATAAGCTCATCGGATTGAACTAGTAGAGGGCTGAGGCAACTTATTAGAATTAAATAATCCCATTCTCACAAAATACAATATCATACCACAATCGAATGCGGGCAACAAATTCATCAACGCCACACCCCTCAATCTATCCTCATCAAGAACACAGTTAACATCAGCACTCCCCTCACTATGAACAATCACCACTTTACCACACCCTTT
Source organism: Artemisia argyi (assembly GCA_030686995.1). Classification (NCBI taxonomy): domain Eukaryota; kingdom Viridiplantae; phylum Streptophyta; class Magnoliopsida; order Asterales; family Asteraceae; genus Artemisia; species Artemisia argyi. The sequence continues at coordinate 212,064,758 of CM060685.1, forward strand.
AAACGCACACTCAAGTACCTTGCAAAACCCAAGTACCTTTCAAAACAATCCTAGCCAACAACTAAAAATCAGCAAAAAACGCACGGCCAAATGGAAAGATAAAAAATAAATGGGTTGATATTGCCACCTCTAGTTTACAGCCTATAGAACTTCTTTATTAGAGTAAACTGAGTCGTTAGTTTAGAACTACTTTATTAGGTGTGTTAGCCCTACCCTGCCCTACCCAACCCAACTCATTTCACCCGTCCTATAAAGTTACCCATTTTAGCCCGTTGTTTGACCCACCCCCTTTGCCAGGGCAATTATGAAATTGATCAGAAAGGCTGAAGGAGAACATAAAACAGGGAATATACCTAACTAAGTCTCAACCGGTGGCTGTCAGGGTAATGGAAGAACCGGTAAAGGGCTGCAAAACCAAGCAGTTTTTTGTGGAATGTCCTGTTGATCATTTTTCTTCTCAACTAGAAGATACGTACACCTGCCAGTCGGGATCAGTAACATCAATGGGATTGCTACCTGATAGAGAAACAGTTGAAATGGAAAATTTAGCTCTAATATATGCAGATAGCATGCAAAACCACATATTTATTTATTTATCGAGAGCAGCTGAATGTTACCATCAACAAGGAGAAGGACAAATGCTACCAATCAACAGTAAAGAAGACCCATAGATTCGCCCTCGACGCAGACAACCTAATCATAGTAACAGATAGGATTGAGCAACTGCATCTCAACATATTAAGACATGATACATGCAAATAAAAAACGACTTTTCAATAGACACTAAAGACCTCTATTATTTACTCTGTAATACGTGAATCAGAAATGGTGGTAAACATGACATGACCTTTCATGTACATGGTAAGCGTAACACGCACCCAAGCTCATCTGCTTTCAAATCCTTTAACCCCTTGCTATTCACAGAAGGCTGAAGTATTTTCCAATCTTAAATCATACATCTGTACATCGACAAGCATCAAAAATCAACCACGATATCAAAATAAAAAGGGTGATTGGAATCAAATTAATGAACCCACGGAGACACTTTACATACTTGATATACTGATTTTCTGTGGAAAACATTTTGAGGAAGTCATCTTTTGTCTCAGCAAGATTATCTGCAAAAATATTCTGCACCGAAGAAAATGAGATGGTCATCAGCATTGCGCTACTGCACACAACTAACAACCAACATGCAAAATGTGTAGGATGATCACCTGAAGAGAAGTTTTCAGATCCGTGACTCCTTTCTCAGCCTTTACGAGTGACATACAATATCAACCATTGAAAAGACACGAAATCAGATTTATACATACAGAAACCAGTCATTAAAGAACGGAAACATGATTCAAAAAAATATAGTACACAATGTGTACTTACATCAGATGTGCTCTCAAAAGAAATATCAGCATACACATTAAATGATATGCTGCTGATCCAGACGGTGATATGCATTAATTTTATACAAGCAGCATATGCCAGAAACCACTTATTAAATAACTTAAATACCGATAAGTTGGATAATAACGATATATACCTTTAAGCCTTGGTAGCAGTATATTTTTCCATCTTCTTCAAAAAAGATACTTAGGTCAACAGGTTCAATGGGGAAGCTTTCCGAAGATCCCTCTTCATTAGAGACTGAAATTTAATATACAAAGACATCAGAGATGGTCTTTTGTCATCTTTTGAGGAAGTCATCTTTTGTCAAGCAAGATCATCTGCAAAAATACTCTGCACAGAGGAAAAAAGAGATGGTCATCAGCATCGCGCTGCTGCACACAAATAACAACCAACATGCACAAGATGTGTAGGATGATCACCTGAAGAGAAGTTTTAAGATCCGTGACTCATTTCCCAGCCTTTACAAGGGACATAGTACACAATGTGTACTTACATTAGATATGCTCTCAAAAGAAATATCAGCATATGCTTCAAATAATATGCTGCTGATCTGCATTAAGTTTTTAACATTAATACTAAAAACTAAAACACGATTTCTTCGCACAATAGAAAGATTATGAACAGTGACGATCGAGGAGCTTTGACTATGCATGCACTAACATAGCAAATACACTTTCTCTTCTTTATTTCTCTCTCTTATTAAACAAGTGCAAAGACCCCCAATAATATATGAGTAGCATATGCCATAAACCACTTATTAAACAACTTAAATATCGATAAGTTGGATAATAATGATATACACCTTTAAGCCTTGGTAGCCGTATATTTTTCCATCTTCTTCAAAAAAGATACTTAGGTCAACAGGTCCAATGGGGAAGCTTTTCGGAGATCCCTCTTCTTCTTCTTTAGAGACTGAAATTTAATATACAAAGACATCGTCAGGGCTAAGACACGCTCAGACAGAGTTACAAACTACGAAATCCACTTAAAAACAAGATAAACAAAAAGATACGAAGAATAAACACATCTTTAGCCACTAAGCAACTAGCCAAACATACCAATAGTCACATTTATACCTCTATACTTATATACATCATGATAAACAAACTTCTATTATTTAAGAACAACAACTCTAATTAAAACCTTGAACATCAAAAAACTGTATCAATGCACCAATTCCAAATTGACAATTGCCACAAAATTATATTGAAAGGGGGTGGTCGTGGATTGCAAATTTTCAGCTTACGCTCTATAAGCACTTCAAAATAAGCACCTACCAATGTAATAATTGCATAATCCCACAGCAATCCAAACACTTAAAGAGATGTATTTTCACTTTTAACAACACAATATGCATTCCCAAACACCCTCTAATCAAATCTAACTTCATATCAACTCTAAAAAGTAAATTTTCTTTAAATTTAAGTATCTTCTTAGTCGTAATATTATCAAAACCTCGATACCAAATTTACATTTTGAAAGACTACTAACTATTCCAACTTGGGGAATAATTTACAGCACATCCAAACACTCTGTATAGTATTATCCGAAACAATTACTGGTTTTATAGTTGGTAATGATAATTATGTAATTTTACATCTACTCTATAAAGTCATTTTCCTCCGGATTCAACCAACTTAGACCGGTAATTCTACGCTCAAATATTCGTTAATCTGTTTCACTACATTTAATTTTCTTACTAATTCAAGTATTAATAAGCACATATATATACAGAGATGTAAACAACATGAGTATCTAATCAGCAGAAAATTCAAAATGATATGTAAACAACACATAATTCAACAGTTGTATTATACCTAACTTGATAATGGCGACGACGATTGAAGATGGTTATGGTGATGATGGTGCCGGAGTTAGGGTTATGGTGGTGGTGGATAACGACGGTGGAGATGATTAGGTTGACGACGGAGTTAGGGTTTCGATTGGCGAAATTACGGTGGTGGTGGTTGATAAAGACGGTGGAGCGATTAGAAGAAGAGAGGGACAAACTTTACTCTTAGTATTTTATTTCTACTTTAAAAACGTTGACTAATAATCAAATTCAACTATTAATAACCACATGTTTTTCTTACATTTCAAAGTATGCATTTATTAAATATTATTTTAAACTATAAGTTATTATAATTAATTACATTCACTAAGATTAATTACTATATATACTAAACTAATTAAATATTATTTATGAAATAACTCAGCGCCACGTCAGCGCAACACCAAATAACATAACACCAAAAAAACACCAGGAAATCATTACACCCAATAATACCACATTTTTTGACCACTTAAAAAAAATAATGCAAACCATAATAACTTGGTATAACTCAAGTTATACAAATTTCATTTGAGCAAGTGAGGATGTCGATCAGTGTCTAGTAATGTTACTTTTCGACATTGCTTTGGATTTTACTTGGCAACTTTAAGTAAATTTACAAATCAGTTGTCATTGTCATTGTCACTTTAAGTAAATTTACTTGGTAACTTTGGTATCGATAGGTGCCATTGTCATTACACGTTTTTGAAGTAAATTTACAAATCAAAATCAGTTATTAGAAAATCGTTTACAAATGTAAGTATCTATTCACATGTCAAAAGTCATCACATTGTCATTACTTGTATACATATGCACTTTGTAATAACATTCAACTTAGTATTCAAATTAAAACAATTCTTTAATTAGTTTCACAATGTCTGGTAAAGCTCCATCTTTTTCAGCTATCGTGAAGCCTGGCTCTTCTTCTACTTCCTCCAATGTTGATACTCATAACAATAAACCCGTATCGACGCAGTATAAGCTAAGCGACGGGCCTCCAAATATTTCGGATGCTGATCGACGTACAAAGAATTCGAACGTTGACCCAACTAAAGAAGCTGAACCCCTGGATGATAAGCCGACCTTCCATAGGAACTTTTGGTCGTGGTGACAGTAGCTGATGTTGTATCTTTCTAAGACTTGATAGTTATGATTGTGTTGTTGTGTTTGCATCTTCATGAAGCACAACACGTCTTCTTCAGTCGTCTATTTTTCTGCAACATCAAACAAATACACAATTAAGACTAGAAATAACAGAAATGTTAAAAAGTGAACAGGAAATCATTTCTACTAAAATGCAGTACGTAATGCTCTCTAGGAAGAACACAAAAGCAGTAGAGCAAAGAAAGCTAATTTCCACTGGACAAAATTTGGAAAACACAATCCATCCCATTATCAGGATATTTGGAAAACATAACTCATTATAAGCTCATCGGATTGAACTAGTAGAGGGCTGAGGCAACTTATTACGATTCAATAATCTAATTATCACATAACACAATATCAGTACTACAATCGGATGCCCAACAAACAACAAATTCATCAACACCACACCCCTCAATCTCTACCCTCATCAAGAACACAGTTAACATCAGCACTCCCCTCGTCACTATACAATGACAACCCAACTTGCAAAACCCAAGTACCTTTCAAAACAATCCCACCCAACAACTAAAAATCAGCAAAAAACGCAGACGGCCAAATGGAAAGATAAAAAATAAATAGGTTGATATTGCCACCTAGGGGTGTTAATCGGGTCGGGTTGGTTGGGTTCGGGTCAAACGGGTCGGGTCCAAGTCGGGTCGAGACTAAAAATAATATACCCGAACCCGACCCTATTTAAGGTCGGGTTAGTCGGGTTCGGGTTAAATCGGGTTGGGTCGGGTTCGGGTATGTGCCATTTACAAAATCACATTTTTTTTAACTTGGTAGCTAAAATGCTTATGAAATTAACCAAAGCCTATGAGATAAGCCAACTAGCCTGCTTACAACGAATAATAGAGCATATTGTTGTTTTCGTGACTACTATATTAACATACATTTTAGACTACGAAAGAGATCCTGTTGCTGACATAGTAGATACAGGTTCAACATGATGCACATGTTCAGGTATCATCAATTCATCATGCCCAATCATACACACTTTTAATGATCATCTCACTATCAAATTTGGTAACCAAACTTATATAGCCATAGGCTTAGTTTCAATGAAACAACGTGCAGAATTGGATTGCATTTCACTTGTAGGCTTGTAGCATACTAGTATAAATGTATGGCAGTGACTCACTTTTACCATGTACAATATAACTTAAAAATATACATAGTCTTATGAAAGGACTCAATCAAACAACATATATCTAACATGAATTTACTCAGTTACACTTTTACCACATGTAACAAACACAATGATACAACTTGCAGACTTGTAGACCTACAGACCATGTAACATACACAATGAATATGATGCAATATATGTAAAAAACCAAAGATACAAGTACTAGAACAACATCAGTATGCAAATAATAAAACAACATGTAATAATTGGAAAATATATCCATTCATATTACAATACTTAAACAACATAAGTACTTCAGTTTAATATGCAACATCAGTCAGTAGGCAACATCACAAAATACAATACTAACAATGACAGTAGGCCTTTAATAATTAAAGATCGAGTACAGTTATAAAACCACAGGAAGAAAAAAAAAAAAAAAAAGCCGGGTCAGTCAGGTTGACCCGAACCGAATTGACAAAGTATTTTGAACCCGGTACCCGACCCTACTTCGTACTCGGGTTAATCGGGTTGACCCGATTGACCCGAGTTAGATTTTGGACCCGAGTAACCCGACCCGATTATCCTTATTCGGGTTCGGGTCCGGGTCGGTCAGGATTAATGACACCCCTATTGCCACCTCTAGTTTACAGCCTATAGAACTGCTTTATTAGAGCAAAGTGAGTCGTTAGTTTAGAACTGCTTTATTAGGTGTGTGTGTGTGTGAGCCCTGCCCAACCCAACTCATTTCACCCTTCCTATAAAGTTACCCATTTTAGCCGTTGTCTGACCTACCCCCTTTGCCAGGGCAATTATGGAATTGATCAGAAAGGCTGAAGGAGAACATAAAACAGGGAATGTACCTGACCAAGTCTCAACCGGTACCTGTCAGAGTAATGGAAGAACCGGTAAAGGGCTGCAAAACCAAGCAGTTTTTTGTGGAATGTCCTGCTGATCACTTTTCTTCTCAACTAGAAGATACATCTGCCAGTCGGGATCAATAACATCAATGGGATTGCTACCTGATACAGAAACAGTTGAAATAGGGAATTTAGATCTAATATATGCAGATAAGCATGTATAACCACATATTTATTTATTAATCGTGAGCAGCTGAATGTTACCATCAACAAGAAGAACAAGTGGTACCAATCTACAGTAATGAAGACCCATAGATTCGCCCTCGATACAGACAACCTAATCATAACAGATAGGATTGAGCAACTGCATCTCAAGTTCTCAACATATTAAAACGTGATGCATGCAAATAAAACACGATTTTTCAATAGACACAAAAGACCTCTATTATTTACTCTATAAGACGTGAATCAGAAATGGTGGTAAACATGACATGACCTTTCATGTAAACGGTAAGTGTAACACGCACCTCAACCTCATCTGCTTTCGAATCCTTTAACCCCTTGCTATTCACAGATGGCTGGAGTATTTTCCCATCTGAAATCATAGATCTGTACATCGAAAAGCATAAAAAATCAACCAAGATATCAAAATAAAAAGGGTGATAGGAATCAAATTAATGAACCCACGGAGACACTTTACATACTTGATATACTGATTTTCTGTGGAAAACGTTTTGAGGAAGTCATCTTTTGTCTCAGCAAGATTATCTGCAAAAATATTCTGCACCGAAGAAAATGAGATGGTCATCAGCATTGCGCTACTGCACACAACTAACAACCAACATGCAAAATGTGTAGGATGATCACCTGAAGAGAAGTTTTGAGATCCGTGACTCCTTTCCCAGCCTTTACCCGTGACATACAATATCAACCATTGAAAAGACACGAAATCAGATTTATACGTACATAAACCAGTCATTAAAGAATGGAAACACAATTCAAAAAAATATAGTACACAATGTGTACTTACATCAGATGTGCTCTCAAAAGAAATATCAGCATACGCATTAAATGATATGCTGCTGATCCAGACAGTGATATGCATGATTTCTTCGCACGATAGAAAGATTATGAAAAATGACGATCCAGGAGCTTTGACTATGCATGAACTAACATAGCAAATATAATTTCTTTTTTATTATTTATTTTTTTGACGTTTATACAAGTGCAAAGACCCCCAATAATATATGAGTAGCATATGCCAGAAACCACTTATTAAATAACTTAAAAACCGATAAGTTGGATTATAATGATATATACCTTTAAGCCTTGGTAGCCGTATATTTTTCCATCTTCTTCAAAAAAGATACTTAGGTCAATACGTTCAATGGGGAAGCTTTCCGGAGATCCCCCTTCCTCTTCTTTAGAGACTGAAATTTAATATACATCATCAGAGCTAAGACAAGCTAAGACAGAGTTACAAACTACGAAATCCACTTAAAAACAAGATAAACAAAAAGATACAAGGAATAAACACATCTTTAGCCACTAAGCAACTAGCCAAACATACCAATAGTCATTTATACCTCTATACATATATACATCATGATAAACAAACTTCTATTATTTGAGAACAGCAACTCTAATTAAAACCTTGAACATCAAAAAGAGTGTATCAATGCGCAACTCCAAATTGATAATTGTCACAAAATTATATTTCAGCTTATGCTCTATAAGCACTTCAGAATAAGCACCTACCAATGTGATTATTGCATAAGCTCATAGCAATCCAAACAGTTTGAGATGTATTTTTCACTTTTAACAACACAATATGCATTCACAAACACCCTCTAACCAAATCTAACTTTATACAAACTCTAAAAAGTAAAATTTCTTTAAATTTAAGTATCTTCTTAGTCCTAATATATCAAAACCTCAATACCAAATTTACATTTAGAAAGACTACTAACTAATCCAACTTGGACAATAATTTACAGCGCATCCAAACACTTTGTATAGTATTATCCGAAACAATTACTGGTTTTATAGTTGGTAATGATAATTATGTAATTTTAAATCTACTCTATAAAGTCATTTTCCTCCGGATTCAACCAACTTAGACCTATAATTCTACCTAGAGGTGGCAATTTGTGCCCAAAATCAAAAAAATCGGCTAAATGGGCAAATTTTTAGAAGATTTGGGCACATTTGAGCCCCCTCTTTTTTATGAAATGGGCATATCTTGCCCATTTAGAAGTTAAATGGGCATAATGGGCACATATTTTTCTCTAAATTGGAGAACATTAAATTATTTTTAATAAAAAACTTATGGATACAGTATATTTTAGTTACTTAAATATAAATGAGGTGTTACGTTTGAGGTCTTTTCTAAAGCGATTCGGATAATATGCGCTCATTTTGCCCGCGCCCATTTAGCCCATCGCCCGTGCCCGCCCGTTTTGCCACCTCTAATTCTACGTCAAATATTCGTTAATCTGTTTCACTACATTCACGTTAAATTTGAAGCATCAACCTCAATTCACTTCAACTACAACAAATGAACATCTAATTTCTTACTAAAATTAAACTATTAATAAGCAGATAATCAGCTGTAAATAACATAACTAGTAATAATTAAGCACATAAAATTTTCTTACTAAAATTCAACTAATAATAAGCACATAATCAGCTGTAAACAACATAACTATCTAATGAGCAGAAAATTAAAAATAATATGTAAACAACACATAATCAGTTGTATTATACCTAACTTGATAACGGGGAGGTGGTGCCGGAGTTAGGGTTTCGGTGGTAGTCGATAACGGCGGTGGAGATGATTAGGTTGACGACGGAGTTAGGGTTTCGATTGGCAAAATTATGGTGGTTGTGGTGGTGGTCGATAATGATTAACGGTGGTGGAGCGATTAGAAGAAAAGAGGGACAAAGTCTTTACTTTACTTTTATATTTTGGTGACTTTATTACTGTTTTTTTTTTAGCCTTGATTTGTTGACTTTATTATTTTTTTTTTAATAGCTTAAATTTCCAACTAAAAAGAGTGGAGTTATAAAATTGACCCTTTATATTTTCTTGTTGCTTTTTGTTTTTAATAGCCTAGATTTGGTGACCTTTTTTTTTTTTTTTTTTTTTTTTTTTTTTGGTATGTATGTTTAGAGCATAAAGATTCAGGTGCTTTGAAGAGGTTTGCTCGTTATTTGGGTCTTACTGGGTGTCACATTATTAATACTCACACTTCAAAATATCGCCTCATTAATAACCAAGGTTGCAAAAAAACGATAGGTGCTAGTCGGGCGATCGACCACCGCCTAGCGCCTAGGGGATTGACTTTTTCTATATAAAAAAATTTAAAATTAAATGTATATTAATAAATTTAAATATATTTTAACATAAAACACTAAGCTTCACATAATTGATGTTATAGTAATGCATTATTTATTGTTGTTAACATCTCATGTTCACATTTATTTCACTAAAAATAAAACACACATGTTGACAACAACTCAATTGAACAAACACATAATGATAGAATGTCAAACCCACAAGCAAAATCAAACACAAAAAGGGAATTTAATACTCATTTTGCATATTAATTATGTGTGCGACTGTGACAAAATCCACACACGAAGAAAAACCTCAAAACCCATGTCCCACACATGAACAAAACACCAAAAACAATCTAAACTAAAAATACGAAATCTAAACCTCCACATATTAAGTTCAGATGTATGTGATTTTGGAAAACAAAGAGGGGTTTCAATTAAAATAATAGCATGCCTTCAAATCTTTAATAATATGTGTTTTAAATTTTTAATTGTGAGTGTTGTGTTTTTATCATCATGAATAGTTCCAATTGTAGATTCAAATGCGTATTTGGTCAGAGTGTATGAAAAGAGGGGTTAATTGGGGTAAAAAAAAAAAAAAAAAACCGCTAATTTGAAGTTTTTTTTAAGTGTTGACCGCCTAGCCCGATTTGACCCGCCTAGGCAGGATGTTGACTGCCTTTTGGCCAAAACGCCTAATTCGTCTACCTAGCTTCAAATCGCCACAGTAAGTGACCGCCTAGCGCCTAGGCCGTTTTTTTCAACATTGTTCATAACACAAAACAACTAAGTCATTTGTGCCCCACTCACTCAATATAAAGCACACACACTCACATACCCAACGGATAGTTTCAAAGTTTTAGTGAGTATTTGTCATAAATTTTGTAGTGATGTCTGTATGCTATTATCTTATTAGTCTACTATTGTACAAATCTGTGTATGAGAGTTTCGCATAAAGTTTGGCACTCACTATCTGACTTGTTGCTATTTGTGTCTCGCGCAATTACCAAGTCTTATTATAGGATTAGGATTCATCCTAACCTCATAACTTGGAAAACAAATCAAAGAATATGTCTCCCTTCTCCTCTCCCGAAAACCGGTAGAACAAACACCCCTCTCTAGTGTTTCGGTTTGGTTTTTCTAAGTTTGACAAAGGGTTGTGCTAGACAAGATCGTGACTGATGTTTGAAAATCAAATATATAGTATAGTTTTCTCAAAGGAATTGCTAAGGAGATAAGCAAAACCCGATGTCGTAGTCCGTGTGAAGGTGTGAATGGAATTCAAAATTCCCGATTAGTGAAAAGTGTAGTGAAGTGAGATAAAAGTGATATTGATGAAATTTAAACTAATAAATATGAAAATAAAGCACAAATAAGCAATTAAGCAATAAAATCTAATTACCAATTTAAACTAAAACTAAAATGTAACGTAAAGTTGAAAACGCGAGCTAAAACGTAATTAAACGCTACTTAAAGGCAAACTAAGCTAGGAAGGCACCTAAAAACCTCAAATTACTTTCTAAAAGTCCTAAAGGGTTAATAAAAATTTCAGGAAAAAGAAAAATATTTTTTTGAATTTTCTTTAATTAATTATGAATTAAAAACTAATTAAAAAGGAAAATTAAGAGAAAAATAGCAAAACAATTTGGAAAATTATGAAAAATTAAAGAAAACTTTTAATTGATATTAGAAACTAATTGGAAAAATAAAATTTGAAAAATATTGAAACCTAAAACACAAAAGTCTCGGGAAATCCCGAGCCCTTTCTGAAATTTTAAGAAAAATAAGTCTAAACTGAAATTTTTTAATTTTCCTAAATTAAACTAATAAAAAGAAATTTTCCAAAAAAAGTTTCACTAAATTTTGATTATTTTTGGATTTTTTATGATTTAATTACTAAAGAAAAGAAAATAAAATGGGAAAAATAGAAACTGAAATCAGAAAAATATGAAATTTTTTATAAAAGTCCTAAATTATAACAGAAATGTATGAAAAATAAGAAAAGTGAAAAAACTATTTGGAATAAGCAAGAAATAAGCTAAACAGTTTGCAAATAAGCTATATTAGAAAAAAGAAAAAAAGCTATAAAAGAAAGGAGAATGCAAGTCTAAATGAAAAAGACCCAATGGCGAGTGTGTGGGGGTGAGCTGGTTAGCCAGGGTTCAAATCCCAGCAGTGGCAATTTTTTTGAAATTATTATTTTTTTATTTTTCTTTTTGTAAAACTTTAAAATAAGCAAAAATAAGAAACTTTAATGAAGGCACCTTTTTTGAAAACTTGAAATAAGATGAACATAAGCTAAACTCAAGGTGCAATTATCTAAAAACTATCTCTATTCTAATAAACTATAATAAGCAGGAAAATAAGCTAGATTAAGCAGAAACTACAGCCAATGAGCAATACACTATCCTACACCTGCTCAGGTATTGCAGGTCTAAGGGCACAAAAAAAGGACCAAAATAAGCAGATTAAATAGGCAGATAGAAGCCAAATAAGCACAGAATCTAAGACTCAGTTGAACAAGCTTCTAATAGCCCCTAAATTCAAACACTTAGCTTAAAAGAGCAATTAGAAAAAGAAAAAAAAACTTGTGAATGCAGCTGTTTAGACAGAACTCAATGGTGCAGGGGATCCAACTGAGTAGACAGGTCACTTTAAGATCAATTTCAGGCAATCTAATGAATAGAAAATTGAGAAATTCTTGTTGTTACAGATGCTCAAGCAACCAATTTACTCAAATCAACAAGCAAAATATATTTCCAAATAATTATGAAGCCTACAAGTGATCTACAAGTTCTGGCCAATTCTGAGTACAAGATTTTTTTTAACTTTTTGATATTTTAACTAAGTTGACTTAATCTAAATTCTAATGATCTAATATGAATTATTATGTAAGATTAAGCTAAAATGCAACTACTATAAGCTAGATAAACAAGATTTGCAACTATCTCTATGATTATTCTAACTAAATACACCAACAGTTAACTGTTATTAAAATATAAGAACAAATTTGACTTTTCTCTAATGAACCTACTGTTTTTATGCTTTATATGACCTAAATGAACCTAGTATGAGTTGTCTAAACTGATTGCAACTTCTGAACCACAGTCAATCACATAAAAATTTCCTGTTCCAAACACCCTTTAACCAACTGTTTTGCAAGTTTTGTGAAGCAATATAATGATTTAAAGTTTAAACCTTAATTCCAACACTTAAGCTTACATAATGATGCAACATACTGATTTAAGCACAAATATTCAGATCTCAAACACAATCAACCACAGATTACCACAATGCAAATATATAGCAGTATTGAAACAGTAGGATCAAATATCATGCAAACAACTATTAAATGATGAAAACTACTACTATTAAGCTATAATATGAATAAACTGAACCAAGTAAACAGTAAACAAACACTGAATTCAAGTCTACATTAATAACTCTAATTATGCAAATTTAAGCATTAAAATGTAAAGGAGAACTCACTAGACCAATCCCAGCTGAACAGGGATACTCTTGAACTTAAGCCTATCTTTAATAGGCTTTAAAACAGATACACGCCACCTTCTGAATAAGCTTGAGCTTATAGAATAAGCTGTTTGACTTTCGTTGACCAAAAGAGCTTTTGAGAGATTTCAACTTTTTATCCTGAATAAGTACTCACAGAAGCTATGTTAAGCTAAAATGAGCAGTATCTAAATAGAAAACAAGCTTATTGAAGCTTGGTTTTGATTAATGAGAACATTTTTTTATATATTTTCTGATTTTTTTTTTTTTATGTTTTTGATATAAGTTGAACAAAAATCAAATAGTAAACTTTAGATAAGCTAATATTAATGTTTATAAGTTAATGAAACAGTGAATGAGCTTAAACAACAAATGAAAAATAAATTTGAAAATTAAAGGTAACTTAATAACACAAATTATGAAAAGTAAACTATAATTATATTAATTGAAAGATTGATTACATTACTTGAACTGAAATTACATTTGAGAGAATAAAATGGCAGCATAACACTACATAAAAACTACACCCTAAACAAGTGAGATGAGAGGGGTATTTATAGTCGTGTGGGGTGAGGTCTAGGGTTTCTTCAGAAGCTACTAGATCCTCTCAGGTGTGCTTTCTCTCCATCAATACCAGTCATTTGGATTTAGCTCTAATATATGCAGATAAGCATGCAAAACAACATATTTATTTATTCATCGAGAGCAGCTGAATGTTACCATCAACAAGAAGGACAAATGCTACCAATCAACAGTAAAGAGGACCCATAGATTCGCCATTGACGCAGACAACCTAATCATAACAGATAGGATTGAGCAACTGCATCTCAACATATTAAAGCGCGATACATGCAAATAAAACACGATTTTTCAATAGACACTAAAGACCTCTATTATTTACTCTGTAAAACGTGAATCAGAAATGGTGGTAAACATGACATGACCTTTCATGTAAATGGTAAGTGTAATACGCACCTCAAGCTCATCTGCTTTTGAATCCTTTAACCCCTTGCTATTCACAGATGGCTGAAGTATCTTCCCATCTGAAATCATACATCTGTACATCGACAAGCATCAAAAATCAAAATTATGCTACTGCACACAAATAACAACCAACATGCAAAAGATGTGTAGGATGATCACCTGAAGAGAAGTTTTAAGATCCGTGACTCCTTTCCCGGTCTTTACCAGTGACATACAATATCAACCATTGAAAAGACACGGAGTCAGATTTATACATACAGAAATCAGTCATTAAAGAACCGGAAACACGATTCAAAAAAATATAGTACACAATCTGTACTTACATCAGATGTGCTCTCAAAAGATATATCAGCACGATAGAAAGATTATGAACAATGACGATCCAGGATCTTTGACTATGCCCTCCAATAATATATGAGTAGCATATGCCAGAAACCACTTATTAAATAATTTAAATATCGATAAGTTGGCTATAATGATATATACCTTTAAGCCTTGGTAGCCGTATATTTTTCCATCTTCTTCAAAAAAGATACTTGGGTCAACAGGGTCAATGGGGAAGCTTTCCGGAGATCCCTCTCCCTCTTCTTCAGAGACTGAAATTTAATATACGAAGACATCATCATAGCTAAGACAAGCTCACAGACAGAGTTACAAGCTACAAAATCCACTTAAAAACAAGATAAAAAAAAAAAAAAAAAAAAAAAAAAAAAAAAAAAAAAAAAAAAAAAAAAGATACAAAGAATAAACACATCTTTAGCCACTAATCAACTAGCCAAACATACCAATAGTCATTTATACCTCTATACGTATATAAATCATGATAAACAAACTTCTATTATTTGAGAACAGCAGCTCTAATTAAAACCTTGAACATAAAAAAAGTGTATCAATGCACCAACTCCAAATTGATAATTGCCACAAAATTATATTAAAAGGGGGTGGTTGTGGATTGAAAATTTTCAGCTTACGCTCTATAAGCACTTCAAAACAAGCACCTACCATATACCAATGTGATTATTGCATAAGCTCATAGCAATCCAAACACTTCGAGATGTATTTTTCACTTTTAACAACACAATATGCATAAGTATCTAATCAGCAGAGAATTAAAAATAATATGTAAACAACACATAATTCAACAGTTGTATTATACCTAACTTGATAATGGCGAAGATGATTGAAGACGGTTACGGTGATGATGGTGCCGGAGTTAGGGTTTCGGTGGTGGTGGATAACGGCGGTGGAGATGATTAGGTTGACGACGGAGTTAGGGTTTCGGTGGTGGTAGTGGTGGTGGTGAAGCGATTAGGTGAGAGAGGGACACGGCCCAAGATGGCTTTATATTCGGTTTTAAGTTATCTCACTCAATAAGTGAAGGTATATAGTCGTGAACATCCTGTTAAGTAGCATGTATGTGTTAGCTTTTAAAGAAAATGAACATAATGTTAGTAGGTGATTTAATAGTATACATGCTTGATTATATGAAAAAAGTAGATTAATGTATGGTCTTATTGTCTATGTTTAGCACAACATCGATAACATAGTCTTTTATAAATTATAGTATTAATGTATGGTCTTAACTCTTAACTCTAAGAGCTTCGGGTAAGGTAACTCACTGTCAAAAGTTAACACATTGTCACGTCAGCGCCACATCAGCTTTTACCTTTTAACTTAACTCATGACTTTCCACACCGGTAACATAACTTACATTTAACTCACCTTAACTCACTTTTACCCCAATTATTTTCAATTTCAGCCCCAAATTTCAACAAACACTTCATTTATTTTAAACATAACATAAATTCTTAAATGCTCCATGTCCGGTTCGTCATCATATGCTCTTGTTGTTGTTCCAATTGTTGATGCTTCTTGTTGTTCCAATTATTGATGATATTCAAATGCGGCTATCATATGCTCCATGTCCAGTTCGTCATCTATATCGGAAAAACTTCGTTCTTCTTGGTTATTTTCATTCAGATCCATTGTGAGCAAGAAAGTTTTGGGTGATTTTTTTTTTTTTTTTTTCTTATAGAGAGGAAGTGTATAGATTGAATTTGAGTTTTGTAAATGTGAAAATAAAATGTGTATGAGGTGAGTATTTATAGTGGTAAGAAAATGGGTTGGATTTTATTTATTTTTTATTATTATTTTTTAAGTATATAGCCGTTATTAACAGTTATAAAGTATAGGGGTGTTAATGAAATTTTTTTTGAACTAAATAGCCGTTTGAGTGGGCTCGGTGTATTTTTTTTTTTTTTTTTTTTACTTTAACGTGTGTTAAGGGGTTAACGCACCCTTTTAACGTGCAAGTTAACGCGGGACACGGTAAGGTAACGCATCCCATTTTGGAGCTGCGTTAAAAGATAACTTGGGTTGTTACTATTGTACTCTATAACATATCTTTGCCAAAACAAGACACATAGTGCCATGGGAGTATGGGACTTAATAGTATGGCACTATTCACTTTTTGAAAATCTAGCACCTACCCTAGCTCAATACTCTTTGAGTCTTTTCACCATTCTATGGCAAGCCTAAAATATACAGTAACACATATCTGCCATCAACACCAACCCTCCATACTCTTTTCACCATTCTACAAGCTAAAGAAAAATGTTGACCTTCTCTCACCATTCTACACGTAATAGTGCAGTGTGTGTTTTTTTTTTATATACTATTCTACTCCATTATTTGTTGCCTCCATTTTTTTTCCTTTTGTGGAAGTTTCATTCACCGGCATATTTTTAACTTGTTACTCACTATTATTGAAAAGTTTTGATCTTTATACAAAAATACATGACCTGTTACGAATGGATACATTTTCATTCCAGAGGTATTGTCTGATAAAAAACGAATGTGTTCCATAATCGATACAAAAAATACATTAACATTACTAACAACTTACATGATACAGTAGCATAATTACATACAGCGTGACATGGGCTCCGTCTATAAACCCATATGACCTCTTTCTATCAACTCTTTATCCACACATTTCGTCACCTCTTTTCTCTTTCTACTACAAGATTTTATTATGGGTTTATTAAATAATTTTCCTTGTGAATAGATTCATCCCATTTTTTTATACCTGAAATATGCAATAACATAATATACAAAATAGAATATAACATAATATAAAAAAATAAAATATGTGACTTGTATACACTACTATCAGTAAAGATGATGACACATGACTATCTATACTACTTATAAAGAGAAAATGGTCAAA
This sequence comes from Artemisia argyi, assembly GCA_030686995.1. Classification (NCBI taxonomy): domain Eukaryota; kingdom Viridiplantae; phylum Streptophyta; class Magnoliopsida; order Asterales; family Asteraceae; genus Artemisia; species Artemisia argyi. The sequence goes on from CM060685.1 coordinate 212,082,190, forward strand.
GTGGAAAAGTGAAAACTTAACTTTTGGTCAATCCTCATAATGCCCTTATTAATTAAAGAAACTTGAACAATCTAATTAATACTCTAATTAAAACACCCCATTACTTAAAAGTACAATAATTTATTCACATTGTACAACCAATTAAAAAAACATATCTATCAAATTAAATACAACCAATTAAAACACAAACCGGGTTGACCCGGTAATTTGACCCTTTTTCGACCCAACCTAGCAAGTTAACCCGGTTTAAATCGACCAATTTTTCGATCGGAGCGGTTCAACCGGTTGAACTACCCGGGTCGAACCGGGTTTCAAAACATTATCCATTACTTAAAAGTACAATGATTTATTCACATTATACAACCAATTAAAAACATATCTACCAAATTAAATACAACCAATTAAAACACAAACCGGGTTGACCCGGGATGCTTCAAACCTGGCCGATTGACCCGGTTTAATTTGACCCGTTTTCGACCCAACCTAGCAAGTTGACCCGGTTTAAATCGACCCATTTTCGACCGGAACGGTTCAATCGGTTGAACCACCTGGGTCGAACCGGGTTTCAAAACATTATCCTTTACTTAAAAGTACAATGATTTATTCACATTGTACAACCAATTAAAAAACATATATACCAAATTAAATACAACCAATTAAAACACAAACCGGGTTGACCCGGGACGCTTCAAACCAGGCGGATTGACCCGGTTTAATTTGACCCGTTTTCGACCTAACCTAGCAAGTTGACCCGGTTTAAGTCGACCTATTTTTCGACCGGAACGGTTCGACCGGTTGAACCACCCGGGTCGAACCGGGTTTCAAAACATTATTTTTCGTTTATAACCTATAAATTTTTTTATCAATAAACTATTTGTCGTTATAAAATCCTGTTGCTATGCACGGGTACTCGTCTAGTAATTTTACAATTGAGCTTTATATTATTGGAGTTTAAAATAAATTTCTAAAAGGTTTAAAACGATGTATCATTAATTATGTTCTTGAAGAAGCTTATAACCAACATCTTTTTTACTTTCACCACCACTCCTGATCAACAACATTAACTCGGTTCATATCTAATGAACAAAAAAAAAAAAAAAAAAAAAAAAAAAAAAAAAAAAGGAAACGTAAATCAAAGCATATAATGAAACATAATATAAAAGAAGATATAATACAAATATAATTTAAAACAAAATGGTGCTAAATGATAACCCACTTCACAAGAACCTCATGAGAAAACCTGTAAAATTTAAAGATGACAAAGATAATGGCGTTATCATACGTAATGGGAAATCGATGGAGACCTTTCAGATCCAAAAAAAAAATAGAAGTGTCATGTAAAGAGATGTAAAGTTATTACTTCTAGAGATCAAGAAAAAAAAACTTGATCAACTTACATTGACAAATTTTTTATATTTTTTATTTGAAAAGAGTTACCTTCATTTTCTTCCTTGAAATACGCATTACCTCCACCAGTCTAGTCTAACACTCCATCATTATGGATAAATATGAAACAAATAATCAGCAAATGTAACAATTCACATTTTCAGGTTAACTTCTATTCCCGAAAATTTATTCATTTTTACTATTCACTTTTCCGAAATTTGATTTTTATTTCATAATCTCATATGATAAATCATTTCTATGGCAAAATAAAAGTTTGACACTCATTAGATCATTTTCGCGAAAGTTATTAAGGAAATACACGTTTTAGGGTAAAACGTCATTCAAAAATTCTACGCACAACGAAACTCGACCGCGTTAATTTTCCCCGCATCAGAAAAATGTTTGATACACTCATGATTTATTTGAGAATTAATCATGACTGAGAAAAATGTGACCAAATAAACCTCGGCCGTGAGAAACAGGAATTTTCGTTTGTAAGCACTTTTACTTAGCTGTAACCTTAGCCTATACCTGCACCGCATTTCTAAGACGATTTGAGTTTTCACTTTTTTGGAAAAAGTCAACATATTTTTCCCTCCTCCTTTGACCAAAAATCATTCCTTGATTTTATAAATCATTACTTGATTTTTAGGCTTACGGTTTTATGTCTAAAAGACATTAAATACCAATCGACACTAGACTGAGCCAGTCTAGACATTATAAGTCATTTTAAATCATTATTATCATATTAGAAAAGTAACATTTTACTTTTCTCAATTTTACACAACATTCGTACGTTTTACGTATTACGCGTTTTAGACCCGTGTTTTCAGTTTTAGCAGGGTTTGAGCACCCCAATGGAACCTACCACTCATTTTATATTTTATTATGGAGTATATTGACAAGTTTAGTCATTCTTCCAAGTTTCACATTTTTACGATACCCGGTTTTACATTTTGTTGCTTAACCATTTACGGGTAGCAATTTACGGAGTCAAAACTAACTACATAAGTTAGATAATATCATCAAAGACCAAGCCATCCTATCCTTATCCATGTGAACTGCCTCTAGGGGGGGGGGGAATCACCCATGTGGCTTGATCTCATGCTTAGAGCCTTAAGATGCATACATGTGTACAACTTAGGCTCCAAGTAAAACTTGGTCACCAAGTTTAGGAAATTTCCTAGTTACTTCCTAACCTCCTCAACTCACTATAAAAGCCCTCTCATTCCCCTTTGTTGCCGTCCACCATCACACACACAAACATCTCATCCTTAGCAAAATTTATTCCAATTTTATGCAAGAATCAAGTGCTACAACTGTAGGGGATAACAATAACGAACACAACCGGATATATTTGAATCTCTGAAAGGCGTGTAAACACTTTCAGATCGAATCAATTCGGTGGTTCTCCCGAATTATTCAATCTGATACAATCCAGAGATTGAGAACGTTTTGTATGGTTTTTGTTTGAAATCTTATGAACCAGAGAACCGAATGACCAAGAGAAAAACGTTATATGTATGAAAAACGGGATTAGGGCCTTCATAACCGCCTTTTTGGCAGGTTTCAAAGTTGTCAAATTTAGTCCCTCAATTTTCGAAAATTTGATTTCCTGAGGAATTTTTAACATAGCAACTTAATGGAAATAAAGGCGGTTATTTTCCTTACATGTTACTTACCTTTCTTTATTGAAAGCCAAAAGTTGTAAGCAAAACCCTAACATACTACTTGTTAAATATCATATTCATGCTATTTACATATCATTCATGCTATATTTTGTCTTGTGATTATGTCCATAATGTTTAAAAATGAGTAAAACAAGTATTGGTATATATATGTTAACTTATGTTATTTAAACAAGTAAACTAGTGACTTTCTTGGTGAAATCTAATCAAAATGGTATAAATATGATATTGGACAATTACATATTGTAGTAGAGTACTTAACAAGGAAACAATAGCAATTTGAACCACTTAAAATGAGTACATGAGTAAAAAGTTATGACCATTTGAAGTTACCAAAACTTTGCGGCAAAAACTGCCAAATGTTTCTGTAACAGAATTAAACACACAAAAAGAGGCCCTTCTGCTCTGATTCATCAAAAAGTTAAAACATGAAAGTTGTCCGGAATCACGTTTTCTTCAAAAACTCAAGGGCACGTATCCAGAAAACCAATAACGAATGATATTTTCTTCAGTTTCTTAACAGCTATTTTATATACCAAAGTCACTATATAATAGTTATGGTTTAATAAGACCAAGAGGTCTAATGACCTAAATTCAAGACCACAACCACGGCTAAAGCCAAGGTTGAGTCTCAAGACCATGGAACAATGACCAAAGGTCACGGCAAGGCCATGACTAAATGACCATATAAACTTACTTAGGCGAAAACATGAGCTAAAGAGTTAGCGATAACTTAAACATACAATTTGGATCTACTCCATCTAAAGAACCATGAGATCTTACAAGTAGTTGTCATACAAGATTTAAGAAACTCATTCTAATAACAATCTTCATGTAAAAGTAAACTTTCCTGTGACAACTGGCAAATAAGGGAGTTATTTTGAAAATCCGCATTACATTAAAGTTCGTTTATAAATTTATATTTGGAATTTTATTCGTAACGAACTTGAAAAACCAATATTTTGGTTGATTATATCTAAAAATTTTATGGAATCAATTTGGATTATCGATGTGATGAGATTTAATTTGAAATTCTCATTTGGCACTACGTTGACTCCGGCACTAGAATAACCTAACTAAAATTTTATGTCTTGAGTTTACGGACTCGACTATATATATTTATTTATGGAACGTCTCGTGGGATATTATATGATTTGAAACGAGTTTCGGGTTTTGGTCCGTGTAAATTACACCTAGCTACCTTACCCTAAATATTAATAACACCCTTATTAATATTATTATTAGTGTTATTATTATTATTGTTAGATTTAAAAGAAAAGAAAATATTAAGAAGAGTGGACTACAAAAATCGTCCTAGTGGTTCCTGGTCTCCACACAAACATACCAACACCTATTCTCTCTCTCTCTCTCTCTCTCTCTCTCTCTCTCTCTCTCTCTCTCTCTCTCTCTCTCTCTCTCTCTCTATTTTATCACCATCCTCATCTCTCTCTCTACAACCCTAGCCGCCGCCCATCTTTGGCCGGCCACCGCCGTCGCACCGCCACCCTCACGACAAAACAAACACCACCACCGTAACCACCATCTTTCGATCTATCTATTGGTGTGCACCACGCGCCTCACAAACATCATAACTCTTGTTTTTAATCACCACCGCCACCTAAACACCACTATTCCCGTCGTTTCATTGTTGGGTTTTTGAAGAAAACGTTATTTGGAACCGTTTGGAGGTGAGTGGCCACAGTTTCTTTGTCGTGTGCCTCTATTCAGCCTAGATCCGTGGCTCACGGGCTATTTTTCTTGTTGGGTTTGATGATTAACGAATGGAAAATATTGTTTTTGATAATATTATCGCGTTTGGTATCCGGGTTTTTGGTTTTGTCGATTGGGTCGAGGCACGACCGAGAGCCAATGCTCTCGGCTTGTGTTCTTGTTGATTAATCTTGAGTCTTGATGATTATATGGTCCTTGAAATTGATTTATGGATGTGTGGATTGATGTTTTGATTTTGGATGACTTGGGATGATTGGAACATCCATTTTTGTTGGTTGTCTTGAGGCCGACGACCCCTATGGGTCGGTTGGATTTTTGGTTCGAGCTCTCAAGAGCTAGCCGAGACCATAGAGGTCTCGGGTGGGACCCACACGAGTTGTGGTGAAGCCTTGACTCGGGTTTGACTTGGTAGGTCGACCCGTGAGATTGGTATTTTGATAAGTGTCGCGTTATATATTTGATGGTTTATATTATTGGCGAATATTGGTATGGTCATTAATATTATTTTGAAGTGAATGACGAGTTAATATGGGCTCGTGATATATTTTGGAGTTGTGTTGACGAAAGGTGGTAATGGGGACCGATTGTGAGACGGTCACTAAGAATGACGGAGATAGGTTAGTCGGGTGCCGTAGTCGGACCCTATTGTTGTAGCACGTGATATGGGTATTGTTTGGACGGAGTTTGATTGATTTATTACGATTTGGTTATTTCTATTTTGGACTTGGACAATGAGCCGAGAGTGATGACTCGGACATGTGACCATTTCGTATGACTCGATAAATATTTATAAATAAACGCAAATAATAAAACTCGTAATAATATTATTAGTAATATAAACGTTTATATAAATATATAGACGTGAGTAACGTATATATAAATATATAAATGCGTATATTAATAATAAAACGATCATGGGTAACATTATAACAATAACGTAACGATAACTATTATACTATGAAAGTGGTGTAATAAATGTCGGGAGCGTTATTATAATTAAACGACTATAAATAACGATGAAATCTTGACGTTAAATAAATATTAAATAAAATAATTTCTTTTAAATAAATAAAGGAAACTATCGAGTTATACGGGGTCGTGGTCACTTGAGTCCAAGTGGTTTATTATTTGTGACGTTCGTGTTGTCACGGATATATGACGATTAATACATTCACTTTCGATAACTACGTAACTTATTTGATCGACGGGTTAAATAAGAGCTATTTAGTTATTTAAATTGAGTATATTAATGGGCATCGTGTCCTACGACGCCCATAGGATGTGGTATGTGTACGAGAATAATGAATTACTAAGTATCTCGTGAGGTTGCCAAATTGACGAATTTGGTAAGCTTAACGGCATAATTAGAGAATTTATTAAACTTTGATATATACCATATAGTACTTTATGTGCAATGTGTGACCTAGGATTCGGGTATAATCTTAGAATGGTATATTAAGTAAATAAATATGGGGGATTACCAAATCGACGGATTTGATAAACTTCGATGATTTATTTAAATAATATATTGGACTAATATTGGACCTATAGATTGTTTTATTATACTTTTGTTATGACTTCTTGGTTTGAGTTGTGTCGACCCACCACCCGTATGGATACCAAATGCCAAACTCCAAACTAATACGAGATTTATACGAGAAATGGATTTTCGGAAGTATAATGGAATACGTTCGGGTTTGGGAATATTTGATTTTGAGGAAATGATTTCTGAACGAGTTGATAATGTTAGGTCGTGCCGAGTCCGTAGTTGCCGACTTTATCGCCTTGTGGTTCGCCTGCTCGGAGATGACGAGTGATGGAGTACCCCTTCGACGAGGAGTACGCGGGTGAGCAGAATGATAACCCTCAAGATGAGGAAGAGAATGATGACCCTCAGGATTGGGAAGAGGATGATCCTCAGGAGGAGGATATGCCTGATGATGATGGGTCGCTAGCACATTCAGTTCATTCTGTGAAGCCCGATTCCCCGATACATCCGTTAGAGCCGGTTTCACCTGATCATCCGTTTTTGCTTGATTCACCACCTGGTAGTCCCGTGGCGTCGGATGCACCTTCTGAGGTTTCTGCTGAGCATGCAGAGTTAGGTGAGACTGGTAGGATGTGGGCTCAGATTACTGCACAGGGCGAGAGGATCTCGCGGATGTCCGACCGACTTAAGATGGTCATTGCTGAGTTTATTGTTGAGTTGTTGCGGAGTGGAAGAGTCCACGCCAGCATCATGGCTGGACCGATTTGGATTTGTGTTGCTTCTTAAGCCAGGGAGTGATTGGTTAGGAGAGTTGGTTATTATATCTCTTATGTCATGATATTCGGATTGTACATTCGTCTCGTATGGAACGATTAGTATCTATTATGCCTATTGGTAGTATGGAACGATGTATTGATCGCTACTTATGGACGATGGTGAGCTCGTATGATATTTTACGATTTTTGGCGTACATGGAGAATTGTGTCTTATTTGCGTGGTTGATATTGTGTTAGTATTATATTAATGGCTGTACGACGAAACCCCGTTAGAGCTACCCGAACTGGTACGGCAGCGACTACCCCTAGTCGCCGAGGACGCCGTCCTACTCGAAATATTGAAAACCCTACTCTTGACAACCTGGACACCACCAACCGCAACAATAGGAATCAAAATGTTGATGTTCAGGGAGACAATGATCATGTTCCACTTAATGCACCTACTGTGGATCAAGCAATGATCAATCAACTTGTGGAGCAACGAGTTGCTGAGCTACTAGCTGAGTCAAATCATTCCAACAATTCTGCTGGAACATTTCCACCTGTTCGTGCTAATGGATGTAACTACAAGGAGTTTAAAATCTGTGGACCTACTGAGTTTGGTGGAACTGAAGGAGCGGTTAACTTGGTCAGGTGGATAGAGAAAACTGAGTCGGTGTTCAATGTCAGCAATTGTGCAGAGAATGCTAAGGTAAAGTTTGCTTCTTTTACCTTTAAGGACGAAGCTTTAACTTGGTGGAACAATTACCGTAATTCGGTTGGGGAGTGATGTGGCTTATGCTATGACTTGGGAGCAATTTAAGTCCTTGCTAATTCAGACTTACTGCCCAAGGAATGAGATTAAGAAGCTGGAGATTGAGTTTTGGAATCACAAAGTGAAGGGTACTGATATGGCGACTTACAATCGTCGTTACCAGGAGTTGGCCTTGCTTTGCCCCGATATGGTTAGAACTGAGACTCAAAAGATTGATCGGTATACCGATGGGTTGCCTGTGGCTATAAGGAATGATGTGATTTCTGTTAGACCTGCAAATATCCATGAGGACATCACAATCGCTCAACAATTAATGGATTCATTAGAATTGGAAGGAGCTGATAAGGATAAGAATGGAAAGAGAAAGAGAGACCATCACCCTAAGGGTAATGATCACCGAAACAAGCGACAAGCTGTTGCTAAGGCTTAAGCTATTGGGAATGGAGATAAAAGGAATCAAAATGGTGATGCACCCAAGTGTGGTCGTTGCTACAAGAATCGTACAGGACAATGTACTGTGATTTGTCAGAGTTGCTCAAGGAGAGGACATGTAGCTAGGGATTGTAGAGCACGACCCCTTGCTATAGTTCAAGCTACTCCGGGAGTGAGAAGTAAGGCGGATGTTACTTGTTATGGATGTGGAAAGAAGGGACACTATAGGAATGAGTGTAGGGAATCATGGAACCAAGGAAATCAAGGATTGGGTGGTAATAGGTACAATCATGGAAATCGTGGAGCTGGAGGAAACCGTGGACGTAAAGACAATGAGGACCAACGTGTGGAAGCAGGAGCTGCTCATGGGAGAGTGTATGCACTCGGGAACGAGAGAGGAGAAGATCCGAACGTCGTTACTGATACGTTCCTTCTCAATAATCGTTATGCTTCCATACTATTCGATACTGGTGCCGATAGAAGTTTGTGTCCACTACGTTTGCACCCTTATTAGAGAAACCCCCGATGGCCTTAGGAATTGGTTATGATGTAGAGTTAGCTAACGGAAACATAGAAAGGATTAAGACTATCATTCGCGGTTGCACGTTAAATTTCTTGAATCACCCCTTCAACATAGATCTTCTACCCGTCACGTTAGGAAGTTTCGATGTCATCATTGGTATGGATTGGTTGTCGAAGTATCGTGCTCACATACTTTGCGATGAGAAGATCGTGCGAGTGCCTTACGAAAAGGAGACTCTAAATATACAAGGAGATCGAAAAGGTTCGAGGAGCCCATCCCGATTAGCGACCATTTCTTGCACTAAGTTACCGAAACTAATGGAAAAAAGATGTTGCCTTTTCTTAGCTCAAATCTCTGAGAAAGGAGGGAAGGAGAAGAAGGAAAGGTGCATTGGAGATGTGCCTATAGTTCGTGACCTTCCTGATGTGTTTCCCGATGATTTGCCGGGAATCCCGCCGACTAGACAAGTGGAGTTTCAGATTGAGTTGATACCTGGTGCTGCACTTGTAGCACGAGCGCCTTATCGTCTTGCACCTACTGAACTGGAAGAGTTGTCGAAACAATTAGCAGAGTTAGCCGAAAAAGGATTTATAAGACCAAGTTTTTCGCCTTGGGGAGCCCCAATCTTATTTGTGGAGGAGAAGGATGGATCGTTTCGTATGTGCATTGATTACCGAGAGTTGAACAAATTAACGGTGAAGAAGAGATACCCGTTACCTAGGATCGACGACTTGTTCGATCAACTTCAAGGATCGAGTGTGTATTCGAAGATCGATCTGAGATCGGGATATCATCAACTTCGAGTTCGCGAGGAAGATATTCCGAAAACGGCTTTCAGAACCCGTTATGGGCATTACGAGTTTCAGGTGATGCCGTTTGGGTTGACTAACGCACCGGCGGTATTCATGGATCTCATGAATCGGGTGTGTAAGCCTTACTTAGATAAGTTTGTGATTGTGTTCATCGATGACATTCTGATTTATTCGAAGAGTGAGAAGGAGCATGAGGAGCATCTAAGACTTATCTTAGAATTGTTTAGGAAGGAGAAACTGTATGCCAAGTTTTCGAAATGTGAATTTTAGATTCCGACGGTGCAATTTCTGAGTCATGTGATTGATAGACAAGGAGTCCATGTGGATCCTGCTAAGAATGAAGCGATTAAAGATTGGGCTGCACCTACGACCCCAACAGAAGTTCGTCAGTTTTTGGGATTAGCCGGTTATTACCGAAGGTTCATTGAGGGATTTTCGAAGATAGCAAAACCGTTGACCAAATTGACTCAAAAGAGCGTTAGGTATGAATGGGGAGATAAGGAAGAGGAAGCATTTCAATTACTTAAGGAGATGTTGTGTAGTGCTCCTATCTTAGCGTTACCTGAAGGTAACGAGGACTTCGTCGTCTATTGTGACGCTTCTCATAAAGGTTTGGGAGCCGTGTTAATGCAACGAGAGAAAGTGATAGCTTATGCTTCCCGACAGCTCAAAAAGCATGAGAAGAACTACACCACCCATGATTTGGAGTTAGGTGCTGTGGTTTTTGCTTTAAGGATATGGAGACATTACTTGTATGGAACCAAGTGTGTAGTGTTTACTGATCACAAGAGTCTACAACACATTTTGAATCAAAAAGAGCTTAACATGAGACAGCGACGTTGGATTGAGTTGCTAAGCGATTATGATTGTGAAATTCGTTACCATCCTGGTAAAGCAAACGTTGTTGCCGATGCTCTTAGCCGAAAGGAGATAATACCACCGTTACGAGTTAAGTCATTGGGAATGACTATCGTATCGCCATTACCGTCTCAAATATTAGGAGTTCAAACGAAAGCGTTGAAAGCAGAAAATCTACCTGCTGAGAACATATTTGGGATGGCAGAAAACGAGAAAGGATTTGTTAAGCATTCTGATGGAGTATTGTGTTTTGGAGAGCGAAGTTGGGTACCTTTGTATAGAGGAATTCGAGAGTTGATTATGCACGAGTCGCATAAGTCAAGGTACTCTATTCATCCTGGGTCTGACAAGATGTACCAGGATTTGAAAAAGCTATATTGGTGGCCAAATATGAAGGCAGATATAGCGTTGTACGTTAGTAAGTGTTTGACTTGCTCTATGGTTAAGGCAGAACACCAAAGACCGTCAGGATTATTGACGCAACCAGAACTTCCAGTCTGGAAATGGGAGCGGACTACTATGGACTTCATTACCAAATTACCGAGGACAGCTAGCGGTTGTGACGCTATCTGGGTAATTGTGGATCGTCTGACAAAGTCTGCCCATTTCTTAGCAATTAGTGAAGATGATAGCGTGGATAAACTTGCGAGGTTGTATGTGAAGGAAATTATTTTGCGTCATGGAGTCCCGATATCTATTATTTCGGATCGCGATAGCCGTTTTACGTCAGCTTTGTGGCGATCACTTCAAACGGCTTCGGGGACGAGACTTGATATGAGTACTGCATATCATCCCCAAACCGATGGTCAAAGTGAGAGGACCATTCAGACGTTAGAGGACATACTTCGTGCATGCATCATAGACTTTGGTAAAGGCTGGGAGAAGTACTTGCCCCTTGCGGAATTCTCCTATAATAATAGCTACCACACAAGTCTTAAAGCTGCACCATTCGAAGCTTTGTATGGCAGAAAGTGTCGTTCGTCTATTGGTTGGGCAGAAGTTGGAGATAGCCAACTCACAGGCCCTGAGCTGATTTTGGAAACTACTGAGAAAGTAGCTCGGATTCGTGATCGGTTACAAGCAGCCAGAGATAGGCAGAAAAGTTACGCCGATCTGAGACGTAAACCCCTAGAGTTCCAGGTTGGAGACAAAGTAATGCTGAAAGTCTCGCCTTGGAAAGGTGTGATACGTTTCGGGAAACGTGGGAAATTCAACCCACGCTACATTGGACCATTTCTTATTTTGGAAAGAATTGGGCCCGTGGCTTATAGGTTGGAATTACCACATAAATTGAGTAAAGTTCACGATGTGTTTCATGTTAGTAATTTGAGGAAGTGTCTTTCTGATGAGATGCCGGTTATACCGATGAAAGATATTCGTGTTGATGAGAAATTGAACTTTGTGGAAGAGCCGATTGAGATTTTGGATCATGAGATTAAGCGACTCAAGCGAGGTCGCATTCCACTCGTCAAGGTTCGTTGGAAGTCCCGACATGGACCGGAATTTACGTGGGAACGTGAGGACGAGTTCCGAAAGAGATATCCGAAGCTTTTCACTTCGTAGATGGATTGTTCCGAGAGAAACCCGGGACGGGTTTCTTCTGAGGCTGGGAGGATGTGACAACTGGCAAATTAGGGAGTTATTTTGAAAACCCGCATTACATTAAAGTTCGTTTATAAATTTATATTTGGAATTTTATTCGTAACGAACTTGAAAAACCAATATTTTGGTTGATTATATCTAAAAATTTTATGGAATCAATTTGGATTATCGATGTGATGAGATTTAATTTGAAATTCTCATTTGGCACTACGTTGACTCCGGCACTAGAATAACCTAACTAAAATTTTATGTCTTGAGTTTACGGACTCGACTATATATATTTATTTATGGAACGTCTCGTGGGATATTATATGATTTGAAACGAGTTTCGGGTTTTGGTCCGTGTAAATTACACCTAGCTACCTTACCCTAAATATTAATAACACCCTTATTAATATTATTATTAGTGTTATTATTATTATTGTTAGATTTAAAAGAAAAGAAAATATTAAGAAGAGTGGACTACAAAAATCGTCCTAGTGGTTCCTGGTCTCCACACAAACATACCAACACCTATTCTCTCTCTCTCTCTCTCTCTCTCTCTCTCTCTCTCTCTCTCCTCTCTCTCTCTCCTCTCTCTCTCTCTCTCTCTCTCTATTTTATCACCATCCTCATCTCTCTCTCTACAACCCTAGCCGCCGCCCATCTTTGGCCGGCCACCGCCGTCGCACCGCCACCCTCACGACAAAACAAACACCACCACCGTAACCACCATCTTTCGATCTATCTATTGGTGTGCACCACGCGCCTCACAAACATCATAACTCTTGTTTTCAATCACCACCGCCACCTAAACACCACTATTCCCGTCGTTTCATTGTTGGGTTTTTGAAGAAAACGTTATTTGGAACCGTTTGGAGGTGAGTGGCCACAGTTTCTTTGTCGTGTGCCTCTATTCAGCCTAGATCCGTGGCTCACGGGCTATTTTTCTTGTTGGGTTTGATGATTAACGAATGGAAAATATTGTTTTTGATAATATTATCGCGTTTGGTATCCGGGTTTTTGGTTTTGTCGATTGGGTCGAGGCACGACCGAGAGCCAATGCTCTCGGCTTGTGTTCTTGTTGATTAATCTTGAGTCTTGATGATTATATGGTCCTTGAAATTGATTTATGGATGTGTGGATTGATGTTTTGATTTTGGATGACTTGGGATGATTGGAACATCCATTTTTGTTGGTTGTCTTGAGGCCGACGACCCCTATGGGTCGGTTGGATTTTTGGTTCGAGCTCTCAAGAGCTAGCCGAGACCATAGAGGTCTCGGGTGGGACCCACACGAGTTGTGGTGAAGCCTTGACTCGGGTTTGACTTGGTAGGTCGACCCGTGAGATTGGTATTTTGATAAGTGTCGCGTTATATATTTGATGGTTTATATTATTGGCGAATATTGGTATGGTCATTAATATTATTTTGAAGTGAATGACGAGTTAATATGGGCTCGTGATATATTTTGGAGTTGTGTTGACGAAAGGTGGTAATGGGGACCGATTGTGAGACGGTCACTTAGAATGACGGAGATAGGTTAGTCGGGTGCCGTAGTCGGACCCTATTGTTGTAGCACGTGATATGGGTATTGTTTGGACGGAGTTTGATTGATTTATTACGATTTGGTTATTTCTATTTTGGACTTGGACAATGAGCCGAGAGTGATGACTCGGACATGTGACCATTTCGTATGACTCGATAAATATTTATAAATAAACGCAAATAATAAAACTCGTAATAATATTATTAGTAATATAAACGTTTATATAAATATATAGACGTGAGTAACGTATATATAAATATATAAATGCGTATATTAGTAATAAAACGATCACGGGTAACATTATAACAATAACGTAACGATAACTATTATACTATGAAAGTGGTGTAATAAATGTCGGGAGCGTTATTATAATTAAACGACTATAAATAACGATGAAATCTTGACGTTAAATAAATATTAAATAAAATAATTTCTTTTAAATAAATAAAGGAAACTATCGAGTTATACGGGGTCGTGGTCACTTGAGTCCAAGTGGTTTATTATTTGTGACGTTCGTGTTGTCACGGATATATGACGATTAATACATTCACTTTCGATAACTACGTAACTTATTTGATCGACGGGTTAAATAAGAGCTATTTAGTTATTTAAATTGAGTATATTAATGGGCATCGTGTCCTACGACGCCCATAGGATGTGGTATGTGTACGAGAATAATGAATTACTAAGTATCTCGTGAGGTTGCCAAATTGACGAATTTGGTAAGCTTAACGGCATAATTAGAGAATTTATTAAACTTTGATATATATCATATAGTACTTTATGTGCAATGTGTGACCTAGGATTCGGGTATAATCTTAGAATGGTATATTAAGTAAATAAATATGGGGGATTACCAAATCGACGGATTTGATAAACTTCGATGATTTATTTAAATAATATATTGGACTAATATTGGACCTATAGATTGTTTTATTATACTTTTGTTATGACTTCTTGGTTTGAGTTGTGTCGACCCACCACCCGTATGGATACCAAACGCCAAACTCCAAACTAATACGAGATTTATACGAGAAATGGATTTTCGGAAGTATAATGGAATACGTTCGGGTTTGGGAATATTTGATTTTGAGGAAATGATTTCTGAACGAGTTGATAATGTTAGGTCGTGCCGAGTCCGTAGTTGCCGTCTTTTGAGTTACTTTACATCTTACCTCTACCGATTTCTTATTGCTGATTTCTGGACTTGAGGTGAGTCATAACCCCACTTTTTCTTGAACTATGTTTTCAATACTTGGGGTGAGAAACGTGCAGATTATTTTATGTGGACTATTATCGCTTTTATATTGTTTCTAAGACTTGCTATGCATATGGACTAGGATATATTGTCAGCTTTAGTCACACATTTTGTGTGTACTATTCAAGGTTGGCTTATTTGGTTATTGATGGATTGTCAGCTTTAGTCACATATATGTTGTGTGTACTATTCAAGGTTGGCTTATTTGGTTATTGATGGATTGTTAGCTTTAGTCACATATATGTTGTGTGTACTATTCAAGGTTGGCTTATTTGGATATTGGTGGATTGTCAGCTTTAGTCACACGGTTCGTGTGTACTATTCAAGGTTGGCTTATTTAGATACTATAGTGTGCACCTATAGGTTATTGATACTTCGGAGGTTATCCAAGTATTTATTGGTATTGCGGGGGTTACCCGAATATCTATGTTAGAACGGAGGGTATCCGTGTGTTAGGTTGGAGCGGAGGGTATCCGCAGGCTTTTAGCGAATCCTTAGTCTAGCTAGCAAGCGTTTTGCGTATATGTCCACTATATTGTTAGATGAATTTAAACCTATGATCTCACCAGCGAAAGCTGACTTTTAGCACGTTTTCTCAGGAAATTAAGTGATGCTCTATGGATGCTTGGATTGGAGGCTTGGCAATGGCACCGGTTATGGATCTACTTTTCTAAAACTCTGATAAACTATTGTGGACCTACGTTTATTTCTTTTGGGCCTGACTCTGAATGAATGTGTTTTTCTTAAAAACCCGTTTTGGTTGTGTTTTTCTTATGTTTACTTTATCTCGTTCTTTCATGACTTTGAATGGATACCAATCCCCGTAGCACCCCGAAAGCTTGTTGAGTCTTCCGCTGTATCAAATTTTGGGGGGGTTACATTTCCTAAGTTTATTCAAATATTGGACATGTAACTTTTCGGATCAAAACTTATATATATATATATATATATATATATATATATATATATATATATATATATATATATATATATATATATATATATATATATATATATATATATATTTTATCAAATACTACAATAGTAGGGAGCCTCATGTGAGGAGTTCATTAAGTAAGCCGTTGAGATGAGTTGTGGATTTACGAATTAAAGTGTCCTGGCTCCTCGAACGTTTACTACATGACTTCTGAATTATGTCGGCCCGAACGGTAGTAAGCGATATATAAACTATACATGTTTCATAAACCATTTCTTTTCAAAGACTTACACTATACTAAGTACTACATCATGGACTAAATGCAAGACATATATGGGCAATTCTTCATATTCTTTACTCCAATCCTAAGTCGCAATATTCTATTATAGGTTGCTCGTAGAAACCTTCGCGATTCGACCATCACATTCACTACTTACTACATAACTTAAGGTGAGTTCGTAGCCCCACTTTCTATTGTTTAACTATTTTACAAACCCAATGGGGGGATACATGCTACTATTTTTCTACTCGAACACAATGCTTTCTACTGTATGCTTACCCGACTATGTTTTATTGTCACTAAGTAACGATTGCCATGTTCGAAGTCCCTATATCATGAACCATTAGTCACTAGCTATAGTGAGCGCGAATATTGTGAATAGATCTATTGGGATTGACGAATCCCATTTGTGTTGAACAACTACGAGTTCAAACAAATGCACTATATTTGAGATTTAGTGGTATAATGGCAATATTACCTTGGTAGGGCTTCTACAATGCCAATTTTTGGTTCGATGTTAATGCTTTGGTTGCATGAGCTTAGTGAAATAATAACGACTTTTGTTTTCTAACTATGAATGTGTGATTAATTACCTCACATTACGATTATTGTGTTCAACAATTTAACTACAAACTCTACGAATTCCACTCAACCTTTGTGTTGACTGTTTTAAGCATGTATTTCAGGTCCATGATGATCAAGGATGGCACGGAAGGGCACGGATATTCAAGAGGGCTATAAATTTTATTATCATTCGAAAACTCATTTAAAGTAAATTGTAAACATGGAACCATCAGGGACCTCATTTTGTAATCTCTGATAATTATATAATTTGAATGATAAATCTTTTAAAACGACTCAATTAGAGTTCGTTTTCTATTATTGTGACTATTGTGCCGTCAAGTAACACCCAGTTTGAATTCCGCTGCATCCATGAATTGGGGGTGTTACAGCAAATTCAACACTTTACATCTATCATCAAAGCCATAAAACGACACAAGAATATGTAAGGACAGGAACATACCAAAATAGCATGAGAGATTTAAGGCTAGCTTGGAGTAATGCTTGGAAGTAATGAATGAATCAATGCTAGCTTTAGAGATTTCCCAGTTAGAGAGAGAGAGAGTGAGAGTGAGAGACCGTGGAAGATGTTTACTTGGTTGAGTAATGAAGTAGAAAAGAAGTACCGGGTATATATTTTTTTCAACGCTCAAATAGCTAGTGTAACTATTGGTTGCTTAAGTGTCTTTTATTTGGCTGCTGACGTGTCATATCCTTGGGGTTCTACTGCTCTGATGTGTCATCTCCTAAGTAAAATGACCCTTTTTATATAAAAGGTAGAAAACATATATTAATTTTATTTCAATGTTAAATATAAAGAAAAAAGAGCAAAAAGAAAGATTAAAAAAAAAAAAGAAAGTTGGTTAAGTATGTGGACGAGAATGATACAGAAGTGGGCCTTTGTCAGAATGACTTTAATCCTTTTTCAAAGCCTATCATATTCATGATGAATCACATTTAAAAGTGTGATTGCCATTTTTCAATCTAAACCACAAACCAAACTACATTTTACCATCACATTAATCTAAAACCCAAACCAATATGTCAAAAGAAAGGCCACCTTAGTGCGTATTTGTCATAAAATTTGTAATGATGTTTGTTCAGGAACAATCCTACTAGTCTACTACTATACAAATCTATGTGTATGAGAGTTTCACATGCTTTCATAAATGGTTTTGATATTAATCTATTTGATCTTAGCAATAAGATCAACTCATCATCTAACTTGTTGGTATTGGTGTCGTGTGTAATTACCAAGTCTTATTATAGGGTTAGGATTCATCCTAATCTCATAACTTGGAAAACAAATCAAAGAATAATTCTCCCATCTCCTCTCCAAAAAACCGGTCGAACAAACACCCCTCTCTAGGATTTCGGTCGAACAAAAAACCGATTGTGAGGTATAGATAACTAGCATTCAGGTGATACACAGTGACGTGTAGTCTAAATATCTATAGAGGCAATCTCCTTTGATTGCTCTAAGAGGTTCGTGGTTTCAAGGGTGAAATAAAGAGTTCGTTTTAAGCTTCGTTATATCTACATATCACACATCAAGAGGTAATAATAATTGCTCTAAGGGTTTCGTAGGTGTCATTGGTGACATTTTCCGTTGCTATTAAATGTTTTTTTTATATGATTTAGATATAAAATCACCAACGGTTTTTGGCCAACCCAAATGTTTATATTTGATGGGTCACAACATTGGAATTAAGACACCCCAACAACATTTTCTTTTTTTGGGTAAAAGGTCAAAAGACCCGGTAAATATATTACTCGAAAAAACGTTTAAGTACATAGGATATAGGTGAATCCTATATCTCAGCCCGTTACATAGGCGAACTCTTACATAACAAGATAGTATCAATTCTCCAAAAGGAAAAGAAACCAATACTCAAATGATGACAAAAGACAATGAAAAAATAAATTACTTCCTACGACCTTGAAGCTTAGTGCCGTACATGGCATTAAAAGCATCCAAATTCCCTGGAAGATCATAAACCTGCTGTGCATAATCATCGTAGTCATATCCATCAGAGTCATATCCATCATACTCATATTCACGTTCGTAACCCCCACCAAATAGATTAGCGGACTCATCAAACGTGTTAACAACCTCCTCATCATCACTATCAGTCACAACAACATCTCCCACTTTAGAAAATGGGTTAACCCTCTTAGTAGACGAAGTAGATGGAGAGGAAAATGAAATAGGCTTAGAAGTCCCAGCCTGTTCCTTTTCTGTCGAATCACGCACAAGGGGTTCTTGTGATGTAGTAACAGTCTTTAAAGATCCATCCTCATTAGCCTCCTTAGTACTTCCAGACATCACCTCCAAAGTCACTTCCTCAGTAGGAATACCAAAATCATCAGTATCAGCCATATTAAGTGCATCAAACTTATTTAATGTAACAATCTTAGCTCCACTAGTACTCGGCATATCAACATTCTTCTTCTTATTGGCATCCACTTTCATGGGTTCCGGCTGAGGTGCTTTGGGTCTATATTGCATCTTCTTACCCACACCAAGCTTTGTAAAACCTCCTTTAATAGGACCAGATTGACCATCACTATTACTCTTCTTATTATTAGTAACCGTTTGGAAGCCATCATTAACTCTCGGTTTAGGTTGAGTAGTAGTTGGTACAAAATTAGGGCAATTAACAAGAGTATGACCAAATACCTTACATTTATCACAACGAGGCGACCCCAACAACATTTTCACGACATTCTCATGACTACTTTGATAGAAAGTACATTTTTGCCAAATCATATGTCCATGTCAGCAACACAAAATATATATGTCATAAAAAATAAATGTGTCGTCAAAAAAGGCTACAAAAATTTTAAAATTACAAAAAAATAAAACATTTGTGAAAGTTGAGTGGTTAAACCTTACAAAAAAAATATGAGTGACAAAATTAAAACATTAATGAAACTTCATTACCATTTAGTGACTTTTCTCTAAACTAATATCGTGAAAATTAGGATATTACAAATTTATTTTATTTTTATTTAATAAATATATTATTTAAATTGTTTCCTATTTTTTTTTTCAAATTAAACTCAAATTCAAATCTTATTTCAACTCACCTATAAAGTAATTAAACTACCCTCTATTTGCAATGTAACTTTAGTAAAAATGAATAGTACAGTTTTTCCTAAAACACAATTACTATTCAATAATTTTTTTTAACGACGAGTTAGTAGTTAGTGATTCCAGCCCACAGTGACATCCAATTGGGCAATATGCAAGCATCGAACCTTTCTCCTTAGGTGATAAACCCACTCCTGCTTCTATGTTTTCGGGCACCTGAAGGTCCATGATGAGACTCGAACGTGAGACCTCTTCAAGGATACCTCCCCAAAGTTATCCTTGGTAGCCAACAATTAACCAACTTGCCCAAGAGACCAATCATTCTTCACTAAAAAAAATAATAAAAATAAAAATAAAAATAAAAAAAATATTTCCCTCTAGAAAAACCCCCGCAATCCAACAAATCCCAAAACCAATTCAATTTCCCTCTGCTTTCCCCCCAAATCAAAACCCTAACTTTTCAATCCCACAAAATTAACCTTCAATTCACAGAAAGTTCACATTTTTATGTAATATCTCCAATCTTTTCACAAAACCCATTTTTTATTTCCATCAATTTCATCAATTTATTAAAAAAAAAAATGATAATTTATTAAAAATAATAATTGATTTTTTGGGTGCAGGTGAGATTGATAATTATGGGTAGTGAGGATGAATCAGATAGTCGTACTACTTGGGATTTTTATGTATTCTGTTACTGATTGTATGCTACAGTCAATTGCGCCATCAGGAGACCAAATGATGGGACGTTATATGGTTGCAATACAGACTATGTAGGCGCTATTTCTGCTATCAAGGATAGTCTGCGAGGTTTCTTTCTGTACATTCTAATTTCTATTAGAAGTGATAATATGGGCGGTTGGGTCAAAACCGTGCCTTTGCTCGAAAGTTATGATGCGACTATTGCGTAACGTGTGTCAACACTGTTATAGTAATTTGATTACCCCGGAAAAATCTCTTACATAATACATACGATCATTGTCTTTCTATCTTTATATGCTCCATAAATCTTATGGAGATCTTAAGAAACTTGATAATCTCATTAAGCAAATAATGATTAGCACTACAACAAATTTGTCGTTTTTAAACACTTTTTTCTTCACACTTTATAAAGTGTGAGTTTTTTTCTAAAGATATTCACACTTAAGAGTGTGAATAATTGTTTCAAAATCCTCACACTTAAAAAGTGTGGAGAATTTTAATCTCACACTTAAAAGTGTGAATAATTATTTCAAAATCAAATCATCACACTTAAAGTGTGAAGAATTATTTTAAAATCAAAACCATCACGCTTAAAAGTGTGTAGAATTATTTTAAAACCCCCACATTTAAAAGTGTGAAAAATCTTCATAATACTTCACACATAAAAGTGTGAATAATTGGTTCACACATCTACTAGTGTGAATTTTTTTATTTTTCACACTTTAAAGTGTAGCTACATGCTCTAATAAGTATGAATATATTACTATTTTGTAGTAGTATAGGTATAGTCAACTTTTGGATGCAAATCATGCAATCAAGAAAATGTTGTAATATAAAATACCACTAAGGCTTAAAAGAATAGATTCACAAAACATACTTTTGTGAAAAAATGGGTTACATAAACGTTCTATGTTTTATATGCTTACAATTCATTAATTCAATAAATTAATTATTTTTTTTCGTGTGTGGTAGGATACTTTTTTTTTTTTTTTTTTTTTTTTCTTTTTCTTTTCTTGACATCACAACTTTTATAACATATCATAATGTTAATTCTAACATAACACTATTTATATACTAATAAAGTCATTTTTTTAACCATGATTTTCGACCTTTTGGCCGACTAATCTATGGAATTTGAACCCACCGTCACATAGACTCAAAAAAGGAAGCGGGAATTGAACTTGAGACCTCACACATTTTAAAGTGATTGTCACAAGCCCTTTGCCACTAGGCTACCCTTAAGTGGTTCTAATAAAGCCATTCTATTGAATAATATTGTCATGTTGATTGTAAAACAAAAGGATAATGTATTATGAGGCCAATCAATCTTTCAGTTTTGATTATATAAGCTACTCATTTATAAAAATAAATGGGATAAGTTATAAAGACCCCCAAAACTACAATTGATACCTCTCTATGTTTATATTATAAAACTGTAAAACGAAAAGTGCGGAACAAAAAATATAAAGTTTAACAAGTCAAAAGTATTAAACTGACAAAAAAGTATGGAACAATGAAACTGATAAAAAATTATGTTCTACTGTAAACAGAAAATAAAAAGGGAGATGATTTGTACACCATTTTTTTCCCATCCACCATTAAATTATGCATAGCGGTGTTGTACTGTATGCATAACTGGTGTGATTTAGTGATGTATAACCAAAAAAAATAGTGCACAAATCATTTCTCAATAAAAAAATTGAAAGTTGACTTTATTGTATTAATTAATGAGCCAGGAGGGGATCAACTATTATGTGTTTGCTTTTGTTTAGAAACAGGTGCCAAATCAACAAATCCCCCAAATTAATCAATTTCCCTCCACTTTTCCCCCAAATCAAAAACCCAAACCCTAACTTTTCAATCCCACAAAAATCAACCTTCAATTCAAAAAAAGTTCACATTTTTATGTAATAAATCCGATCTTTTCACAAAACCCATCTTTTATTTCCATCAATTTCATCAAATTTATTAAAAAATAATAATTGATTTTTATTGTTTTTATGGGTGCAGGTGAGATTGATAATTATGGGTAGTGAGGATGAATCAGATAGTCGTACTACTTGGGATTTTTATGTATTCTGTTTCTGATTGTTTAGTTTGAACTTGTTATTGTTGGCGTATTCAGAATCATAAGTACGGGTGAAATGAGCTATTTTGGTTATTG
The DNA here is from genome assembly GCA_030686995.1 of Artemisia argyi. NCBI lineage: Eukaryota > Viridiplantae > Streptophyta > Magnoliopsida > Asterales > Asteraceae > Artemisia > Artemisia argyi. The sequence goes on from CM060685.1 coordinate 212,104,764, forward strand.
TTACCGATAGCAAAGGTATTATTTTTTTACACTCTTGATGTCTCTGTTAAGTATCTCAAATAAGGTAATATTAACAACAAAGCCCTCTGTTTGAAACTAGTATTCATAGGAATTATGGAATTTTTTTTTTGATATGATGTGATCTGATTGGTTAATGATATATTTGGAAAGTGTGTAGTTAATAATTTGCTCCATGTGTATCATTAACGAACAGGATAATATGTTAAAGTGAGTAGTTAATAATTTGTTTTATGATACTGAAAATCTAACTGTGAAGTGTGCATCACTGGTTGTACAGTTTGAATCTGAGAACTAGTATGGATGAACAGGTTGTATAATAGGAGTTTAATATAACTAGTTAGTTTAGGAGTGTTTTATGATATCAAACGATCTTACCGGTTAATGATGAATTTGAAGCACTTAATTTAAATTTGCTTAGTGTGCGTTACTGGTTGCATGGTACATATATTGCTGCACGTCCGGAATAATTCAACTCTGAGAACTGGAAACTAATATGGATCAGTTTGATATAACTTGTTTAACAAAATAAAACCCCAATTACACGAGTACAAGCTATCTGCTATTAAAGTAATATGGATCAGTTTGGTATAACTTGCCACTGCCTTCACTTGTCATGCTGCTGCACCCTCACATAATAAGATAAAAAGAAAGATAACTGGCCAAGGATTTGAACTCCAAGATACCAGCCATCTGCTGTTAAACCTTCTACCAAACATCCCAAAAACCAATTTTGCAGGAAACCTACTTTATGCGCCATCTGCTGTCAAAATGTAACCTCAAAAATTAGTTTGTTACATAATTTTTTTTAGTGATGGGAAGATATTAAAAGCAGCAACCTGTAACTTAATAAGGAGCTTAGTGGTGACTTGATCAATGGAGTCAAAAAGAGAATCAACTTTAGAAGTGCAAGTCTTAAACTTGGAAATAAGCAAAGAATAAGCTGATGAAGGGAGGGAAGGAATATCTCTCCATTCGCAATAGGATTATGAATCACATATCTACAAAACAAATTAAAAACTAGTAATGAATTAAACCAAACTTTTTTAATTAAGAAAAATAAATAAAAGTTGAAATAATTACTTCCAAATAGAAGGGATGAAGTTGGTATTAATTCCAGCTTTATCGAATTCAGTTCGAATGAAGGTGGCATCAAAAACAGCTCGAAACGTTGTCATATGTATCAAAGTGTTTGTTCTAATTTAGGGTTCATGAATGAATGATGTGAGATTTATGTGTCTGTAATTGGGGTTTTATTTTGTTTCAGTTGGGCCACTAAGTACTTGATATAACTTGTTTAACTAATATGACCTATGTAGTGTTTAGCAATACACGAGCATAGTACTTTAAACACAGACGTAGGATCATCAAGCAGTTACAGTTTACAATCTTTCCTACTCTAAATTCTACCTTTGCCATCATACTGTAAATGGTTTTCTAGAAGTTGACGTTTAGGGATCGGTGGTGCTTACCCCTTGTTGAATCTCAGTATCAAGTGCTTTAGGGTGTGGTGACTGTGGTCTTCTTTGCATACCCAGGGTATATATTTTAATGCTTTTAAATTTATATGTTTGTTGATGTTATTTGATATTGACTGAATTCATATTAAGGGGGGTGTTTGGGACTCTTGCTTTTTTTTACTGAAACTATAGTACTACCCTGTTTTTCAATAGAAAGTAGCTGCAACAAAATTGAATTCTGATTATTTCGAGATTCTTACACAAGTGAACTACTATTGAATTTTGAAGAACTTTAAGTAGTGAAACTGAAGCATAACAACATTACTTGTATTTAGTTGTAGCTTGGTAAGAGGCTGAGAATTTCAGCCAAAGTTGTCAAAGGGTCTAGGTGCACTAAACAACGTTAAGGATATAGCTATATTTTCTCTGATTTCCCTCAAGTAACTAGATAAGTTGGCAGTTGTAGGTAGTTAGTAGAATGGTTGTAAAAGCACCAGGTTTACTTATATTTTCTCTGATTTCTCTCAACTAGATACGTTGTCACTTGTAGGTAGTTAGTAGAATGGTTGTAAAAGGACCAGGTTTAGCTATTAAGTTGAGTACATAGCTCTGTATCATGGGTCGCAAACTGTAACGAAAGTTAGACAAAGATAACACCTTAAAATCACATTGATTGATAAGTGATCTTAAGGATCTTATCTGTGTTTAATCTTTTATTTATCTGAAACTTTCTGTATGTATGCCTGTGTTTTTCTTGGATGAACCAGTGGATGCCTGCACTAGGCAAGTAGGCATCGGAGGTTACTTCCATACACCAATCTTAGTTTATAGCATTTTCGTGTATACTTTTTTCATTGTAGTAAAGTTACTGCTATAAGGGTCAAGCATCACTTAATAGAACAACTTAGGATCTGCATATATACATTCATTCCTGTGAATCTGCTGGTGTTCAATATGTGTGGCATCAATTGTAGTGTAGTGGATTCTTTTTGTTCTGATCTACTTATCTGTACAGCAAGTTCGTTGATGACCTGTTTATATAAACTTATCTTTGTTGATGCCAGTTTCATATCTTTGTTTCTAAGTGAAATTTTCAATACCTCAAATTGACTTAACCACAAACAGTTTCATATAACAGTTTTAACTATAACTTTTGGTTTTCTTTTTCATTTTTTAGGAGATTATGGTCTGAAGCGTCACGTAGTTTAATGTCTTACTACTCTAATGTGTTGGTACTTGGTGACATCCCATAGCGTGTTTATTCAGGACCATCAAAGTCTGTATGCTATTAACCTTCTAGTTTCCTACTGAACCTTGTCACACACTTAGCATTTCATTAATGGTTTTGATATTAATCTATTTGATCTTAGCAATAAGATCAACTCATTATCTAACTTGTCGGTTTTTAGTCGGTTTCGTCGGGTTTCGACCCGAACCAACCCGAACCGACCCGACATGTCCGGAAAAGTGCAACCCGATACAAAACCGAGTTTCATTCGGTCGGGTCGAGTCGGTTCGGTTTCAGACGGGTTTTCGGGTCGGGTCAGGTTCCCAAAAGCTCAGCCCTATCGTGAACAACTTGATAGATTTGAGAATTTGGATGGATTGGTATGCCCTTTAACATCCACCAAATAGACATTTTTGTTTAAAGAAAACTTATAAACCACTAATTGTCAAGTGTGGTACTTGCATGTTATTGTAGTAGACTATTGACTTTTTGACGTACAAGTTCACACAAATTGTCTATAGTGTATAGTAACCATACCTTTTATTGAATTATTTAAAGTTTGAAATTAATAAATAACAAAACAACAAACATGAATATGATATGCATGCACCTTCCCAGCCTAGTGGTCTTTGAAAAATGATAAATATTAAACACGTCTTCAAGGGCTGCTACAGCCTAGTGGTCTTAAACTAGCAATGGAGATATTCATTGATTAGTCACTGCATATGTGCATCATTTGCTAAACTGTTTTTGTAAAGTTCCTAGCAGCAAAAATGGTTGACCAGCAATAAGATCATAGCAAAGTCAGCAAAGTGTGGATCAAAAAAAGTGCCAACTTGAGTTGAGAAGTTCCAACATCTTTCACATTTTGAACCTTTCGCACGTGAAACACCGATCCTAGGTAAATCTGACCAGAAGCATGTTGACTCCTAGGTTTAGAATATTGACGTAAAAACATGATACACTATAGAGGTGAAAAAATGCGCTGTGTAATGGGGGCTGAAACAGGCTTCATATGGGTCAACCCGAAACATTTTTTTGTCAAATTTCTAGAATTTATAGATAATTAGGGTGCGTTTAGTTGAGGGAAAACACCCTTGTTTTCCACAAAATGTTTTGTGGAAAACAAGGAAAACAGAGATCGCGTTCAAGTTAGTGTTTTCCAATAAAATTCTCTACAAAACACAAAATTCCTATTTCCAACTTTAATACACAAAACTACAAAACAATTTTTTTTTGTTTTCCCCCTACTTTCCATTACCCCAAAATCCGTTTTCGTCAGTTGTTTTACCTTTTCGATTGATTTTTTACGTTTTCTTCTATTTTTTTACGTTTCGTCAGATTTTTTACATTTTCGTCCGATTTCTTACGTTTTCGTCCGTTTTTACGTCTTCGTCAATTTTTTTACGTTTTCGTCAGTTTTTTACGTTTTCGTCCGATTTTTTTCATTTTCGTCCGTTTTTTTTACGTTTTTGTCCCATTTTTTACGTTTTCGTCCGTTTTTTACTTTTTCGTCCGTTTTTTTACGTTTTCGTCAGGTTTTTTTTAAGTTTTTGTCCGTTTTTTTACGTTTTCGTCAGATTTTTTACGTTTTCGTCCATTTTTTTAAGTTTTCGTCAGATTTTCTTCGTTTTCGTCAGATTTTTTTCGTTTTCGTCAGATTTTTTACGTTTTCGTCTGTTTTTTTACGTTTTTGTCAGATTTTTTATGTTTTCCTCAGATTTTTTACGTTTTCGTCCGTTTTTTTTACGTTTTTGTCTGATTTTTTACGTTTTTGTCAGATTTTTTTCGTTTTCGTCAGTTTTTTTACGTTTTCGTCCATTTTTTTACGTTTTCGTCCGTTTTTTTACGTTTTTGTCAGACTTTTACGTTTTCGTCAGATTTTTTACGTTTTCGTCAGATTTTTTACGTTTTCGTCCGATTCTTTACGTTTTCGTCTGATTTTTTACGTTTTCGTCCGTTTTTTACGTTTTTGTCAGATTTTTTATGTTTTCGTCAGATTTTTTACGTTTTCGTCTGATTCTTTACGTTTTTGTCCGGTTTTTTACGTTTTTGTCCGTTGTTTTACGTTTTCGTCAGATTTTTTTACTTTTTAGCGAGACATTTTACGTTATAAAAAAACAGATGGAAACATCCAAAATCAAACAAAAAAGTAAAAAACGGAAAAAAACGTAAGAAAATAGACGAAAACGTATAAAAACGGATGAAAACATAAAAAATTGGACAAAACGTAAAGAGTATCGAAAACGTAAAAAACGGACAAAAACGTAAAAAAGAAGACGAAAACGTAAAGAAACGGACGAAAACATAAAAAATCAGATGAAAACGAAGAAAAATGGACAAAAACGTAAAAAATCTGACGAAAACGTAAAAAAAACGGACGAAAACGTAAAAATTGAACGAAAACATAAAAAATCTGACGAAAACGTAAAAAAAACAGATGAAAATGAAGAAAATCGGATGAAAACTTAAGAAACCTGACGAGAAAGTTAAAAACTGGGCGAGAACGTAAAAAACAAACGAAAACCCAAAAAATAGGACGAAAATGTAAAAAAACAGATGAAAACGTAAAAAAGCTGACGAAAATGTAAAAAAAGGGATGAAAACGTAAAAAATCAGACGAAAACGTAAAAAAACAAAAAAAAAGGAAAAATATCGGACGAAAACGTTATTTGATATTATATTTTAATTTTTTAATTTCTTTATTTTCTCGTATTAGATTTTTTTAGTTATTTTATAATTTAGTTGGTTAGTTTGTAATATTTGTTTTTGTGTTTTGATGATGTTTTTATAATAATATTACTAGGGTGAATGGTGAATTGAGATATAAAACAACAATACTTAAACATGTTTTCTAGTTTTGGAAAATGGAAAACAGAAACACATGTTTCTCAGACTAAACGTGTTTTCTAAATTTTTCATTGTTTTGTGGAAATCAAACTCCCCTCCCTTTTTCTACAAAACAAGAAATAGGAAATGAAAGAAAATGTTTTCCAACTAAACGTCACCTTAGTGTCTATGATTAAGAAAACTGTATTTGTATATCAATAAATAATCCCAATTTTATTAATAAAATGTTTTATAAAGTTTGATGCATTAAAGTTATCGTTTGGGAAACCTTCGGCCAGTTTTCTGACCCGTTTTGTTCTATGAGACCTCTTTTAATTAACCAGATTTATCCATTCATAAGTCGATGGATCAAAATTGCCATGTATAATAAAATTATTCTTTTTCTCAAGAGACTACCTGGAGCACAAGTCACAGCTGCAAGAGCACGACCCGGTTGACCAGCAATAACATCATAGCAATGTCTGCAAAGAGTGGGGTGATTAAGAAAAGAACCAGCTTGAGTCAAGAAATTCACAATTTGAACCTTCTGCAAATCCATATTTTCTTAATAAACATATTTTTTTAAAAGAAAATTATAAACTACTACGGAGTAATTGTGAAGTGTGGTAGCTACATTATTCTTGTAGTAGATAGTAGACTATTGAGTGGTTGATGTACTATTAAGTTCACACAAATTGTCTATAGTGTATAGTAACCCATATGATATGCATGAATATGACATGCATGCACCTTCCCAGCCTAGTGGTCTTTGAAAAATGATAAATATTAAACAGGTCTTCAAGAGCTGCTACGGCCTAGTGGTCTTAATTTTATTTCAGGGTTTTTGCGTATATATCCTTTCGAAAATGCATAGTTGCATATATATTCAAAGCATGCATAAAAATCATTGTGTTATGTGTATCAAAAACTTGTACAAAGGATATATATATGCAATTATTCACTTTGGGAGTGATATATGCAATTATGCCTATTTATGTTTTAGGTGATCCTTAAAATATGGTTCCAATTGCAACTAATGAAGTGGTGGTAACTTATACTATACATGACATCCCATAGCGACATAGCGTGTTTGTTAAAAATCCACGTATGATAAAATCTGAAATTTCATGTACATCTGCAATGTAGTAAAATGGATGAAAGCCACAAAGCCACACAGGTTTATAACTAAAACATTTCACTATGTTTTCCTGTTTTTCCAAATGCTGTTCAGAATCAAGTTTGTGCATCATCCTTTTGTTTGTTTCTCGACGAAGTCTTTAATCATCTCCTTCAAATGATGTGTACGAACAAAATAGTTGTAATTAGCTTAGAATATGGAGTTGTGGCTTAGAGAATAGATTCATTTAGTTTGTGTTTGTATATATAGAAGATGTGGATAAGAGGGAAGGGTATGGTCTCGCCGTTCAACCTCGTCGTCCGACGTGGAGCTCGCCACAGCTCGCCACGACACCGGCTGAGGCTCGTCACAACTCGTTGGAGCCTTCCTCGTGCAGACGACGAAACAAAAACCCTGACACCATGTACAAAAAAGAGAGTAGCATACATATTTAATTTACAAACGGTAATATTACCGTTTAAAACAAACGGTCCGTTTTTTTCTCTTTTTTTGATTTTAAAAACTTTTACAACCCCTATAAATACTAAACCATTTTCACATACTTTCATCACTACAATTCAACAATATATATCTTCTCAACTCAACAAATATATAAGTTTCATCACTATGTCTCAAAACCCGAACGAACCCGGTTATTTCACAACTCTCCTAACCTCAAACCAACGATACGGGGGATCGTCAAACACTTCTACTCCCTCGTCGCAAAATTCCCCACAACCTTCATCGCCATATGGTTCACAACCTTTCAATCCGATGGACGTTTATACTAATCAACAAATTGCGTTGTAACAAGCGGGGTTTGTAAGTCATTCTCAACGAATGTTGCCACCACAATTTTTTAACCCGCCTCAACCATCCTCGTTTCCAGCTCATCAATCACAACCGCAAGTCGAACCACAACCTCAGGTTGAACCTCAGTTTAAAGTTCCACAACCACGGTCACCGGCCAAAGGTAGAGGCAAGAAAACCATGGCCGTCAAAGGTAAAAAAGTCGTAAATTTAGATGCCGACGATGACGACGACTTGGAACTTGCAGGTTAAACGCGTGTAAATCGGAAATGGTCCAAGGCCGAAGAAAAGCTTTTTGCGGAAACTTGGATAGAATTTTCGCAAGACAAAGAAATGGGGAACGACAAATCTGACGAACTCTTTTGGAACGAAATTACAGAAACGTTCAATCAGCAAACGCGTATGAATCGGAAATTGTCCAAGGCCGAAGAAAAGCTTCTTTTGGAACGAAATTACAGGAAATGTAGATGCTCATGCTAGATCCCGGCTTGGTTACTGACCCGGTCAGAGCCGAAATCATTCGCAGGAGACAAGCAAAAGTAACGAAGAAATACCAACAACTCGATGAGGATGCCGATGAATAAAATGTTTAATATGCATGTAGTGTCGTTTTTTATATTTTCGTATTGTTTTTTTTTATTTAATTTTCGTATCGTTATTTTTTTTCCCGTATTGTAATTTTTTTAATTTGAAGAAATAAATTTAGTTTGGTGTGTTATTTTTAATTTTTGTGTAATGAATTTAATTTATTTAGTGAAATAAATAAAAAAATAAAGGTGTAAGTGATGGGCCCCAAATGAGTAAGTTAAGATTAGTTATGAGTTGGGAGGGGTTAGTTGTGAAGAGGTATTGGGGTGATGTGGCACCCGTGGCCCCAAATGAGGAGGTAAAACTAGTTACCACACCTCTTGCTCTAAGCGTGTGGGGTTCCTTGTTATCTTTAATGTATGGAGGTCTTTTAGTTGCATGTATTATTATTGTAGTAGACTAGACTTTTTGACGTAGCTAACACCAATTGTCTATAGAGTATAGAAACCATTCCTTTATTGAATAGTTCAAAGTTTGAAAATAATACTGTAAATAACAAAACAACTAACATAATGGCACCTTCTCACTAAATTGTCATAGATGTTAAACTGGTTGTTAAAGGCTGCTGCTGGTGCCTAGTAGCAAAAAAATGCAGTACATGATTGGCATTATGGGCAAAGAGCGACTGATCAAATGAAAGATATCTTACACTAGATGAGCGTCTTGTAGCGATGTCCGTGATCGGTAGCTGTGAGCCACTTTTTGTGATGTTTGATCAATTGGATGAAGATGGAAAAGTCCGTATGGCACAAATGATTGCAGTTGGTGTCATAAACTAGTCATAGTAGTATATTTCACTTTGTGGCATCGAGTGGAATGCTAGTATTTCTTTTCTTTTGTGCATGACGTTTTTTGAATCTTTGTGACTTATAATCGTGTTAGGCGTGAGACTCATTAACCCGAAGATTATGGTCTGCAACCTCAGGTAGTTTAATGTCTTATTGCTCTAATGTGTTGGTACTTGGTGACATCCCATAGCGTGTTTGTTTCAAATCTATGTATGATAAAATCTGAAATTTCATTTACATCTGCAATGTAGTAAAATGGATGAAAGCCACAAAGGTTTATAACAAAAACATTTCACTTTGTTTTTCCTGTTTTTCCAAATGCTGCTCAGAATCAAGTTTGTGCATCATCCTTTTGTTTGTTTATCGACGAAGTCTTTAATCATCTCCTTCAAATGTTGTGTACGAACAAAATAGTTGTTATTAGCTTAGGATATGGAGTTGTGTCTTAGAGAATAGATTCATTATAGTACATTAAAGTCCCACTAAAGGATTGTTTTTGGCAAAGCTCGTTTTATAACATGAAAGTGACTCCTTCGACCATTGAAGTATGTCAATATGGGAGTCTAGTGTTTAAAATAGAGTAGCAAATTTAACGTTGGTATATGATGAAAATTTGGGATCGAGTGGTTAGATAGAAACCTGCAGTTCGTGATGAAGCACAACACATCTTCTTCAGTCGTCTATTTTTCTGCAACATCAAACAAATACACAATTAAGACTAGAAATAGCAGAAATGTTAAAAAGTTAACAGGAAATCATTTCTACTAAAATGCAGTACGTAATGCTCTCTAGGAAGAACACAAAAGCAGTTGAGCAAAGAAAGCTAATGTCCACTGGACAACTTGGAAAACACAATCCATCCCATTGTAACGATATTTGGAAAACATAACTCATTATAAGCTCATCGGATTGAACTAGTAGAGGGCTGACCGGCTGAGGCAACTTATTATGATACAATAATCCCATTATCACAAAACACAATATCAGTACCACAATCGAATGCCCAACAAACAACAAATTCATCAACGCCACACCCCTCAATCTATCCTCACCAAGAACACAGTTAACATCAGCATTCCCCTTACCACGAACAATCACCACTTTACCACACCCTTTTAACGCAAACTCATCACTATACAATGACAACCCAACTTGCAAAACCCAAGTACCTTTCAAAACAATCCCACCCGACAACTATTTTTCAGCAAAAAACGCAGACGGCCAAATGGAAAGATAAAAAATAAATGGGTTGATATTGCCACCTCTAGTTTACAGCCTATAGAACTGCTTTATTAGAGCAAAGTGAGTCGTTTGTTTAGAACTGCTGTATTAGGTGTGTGAGCCCTACCCAAGTACCCAACCCAACTCATTTCACCTTTCCTATAAAGTTACCCATTTTGGCCTGTTGTCTGACCCACCCCCTTTGCCAGGGCAATTATGGAATTGATCAGAAAGGCTGAAGGGGAACATAAAACAGGGAATATACCTGACCAAGTCTTAAACGGTCGCTGTCAGGGTAATGGAAGAACCGGTAAAGGGCTGCAAAACCAAGCAGTTTTTTTGTCGAATGTCCTGCTGATCACTTTTCTTCTCAACTAGAAGATACATCTGCGAGTCGGGATCAGTAACATCAATGGGATTGCTACCTGATACAGAAACAGTTGAAATGGAAAATTTAGCTCTAATATATGCAGATAAGCATGCAAAACCACATATTTATTTTATTAATCGAGAGCAGCTGAATGTTACCATCAACAAGGAGAAGCACAAGTGGTACCAATCTACAGTAAAGACCCATAGACTCGCCCTCGATGCAGACAACCTAATGATAACAGATAGGATTGAACAACTGCATCTCAACATATTAAAACATGATAACTTTTCAATAGACACCAAAGACCTCCGTTATTTACTCTGTGAAACGTGAATCAGAAATGGTGGTAAACATGACAAGACCTTACATGTAAATGGTAAGTGAAATACGCACCCAAGCTCATCTGCTTTCGAATCCTGTAACCCCTTGCTATTCACAGACGGATGAAGTATTTTCCCATCTGAAATCATAGATCTGTACATCGACAAGCATAAAAAATCAACCAAGATATCTGCAAAAATACTCTGCACAGAAGAAAAAGAGATGGTCATCAGCATCGCGCTACTGCACACAAATAACAACCAACATGCAAAAGATGTGTAGGATGATCACCTCAAGAGAAGTTTTAAGACCGGACCGGACTAGACTGGACCGACCAAGACCGAGACCGAAATAGCCTAAAAACCTAGACCGAAGACTGGACCGAATGTGTTCAGTCCGGTCCGATCCTTCGGTCGGTCGGTTTGTATGCCGGACCGGACCAAAACCGAAACAAGGAAAAATCCACCGGACCGCTGGTCCTTCGGTTTGGTCGGTTTTCGGTCGGTCCTCTCGGCCTCGGTCGGTTTTGGGTCTGCGATGCTCAGCCCTAACATACAATATCAACCATTGAAAAGACACGAAGTCAGATTTATACATACAGAAATCAATCGTTAAAGAACGAAAACACGATTCAAAAAAATATAGGACACAATGTGTACTTACATCAGATGTGCTCTCAAAAGAAATATCAGCATACGCTTTAAATGATATGCTGCTGATCCAGACAGTGATCTGCATTAATTTTTTACACATTAATACTAAAAACCAAAACACGATTTCTTCGCACGATAGGATGATTATAAACAATGACGATCCAGGAGCTTTGACTATGCCTGCACTAACATAGCAGCAAACAGAATTTACTGAGTAATGCATAACAATAACATTTTCTTTTCTTTTTTTTTTCCTTACTTTTATGCAAGTGCAAAGACCCCCAATAATATATGAGTAGCATATGCCAGAAACCACTTATTAAATAACTTAAATATCGATAAGTTGGATAATAATGATATATACCTTTAAGCCTTGGTAGCCGTATATTTTCCATCTTCTTCAAAAAATATACTTGCGTCAACAGGTTCCTCTTCTTTAGAGATTGAAATTTAATATACGAAGACATCAACAGGGCTAAGACAAGCTCAGACAGAGAGTTACAAACTACGAAATCCACTTAAAAACAAGATAAACAAAAAGATACAAAGAATAAACACATCTTTAGCCACTAATCAACTAGCCAAACATACCAATAGTCATTTATACCTCTATACATATACACATCATGATAAACAAACTTCTATTATTTGAGAACATCAACTCTAATTAAAACCTTGAACATCAAAAAAGTGTATCAACGCGCAACTCCAAATTGATAACTGCCACAAAATTATATTATAAGAGGTGGTTGTGGATTGCAAATTTTCAGCTTACGCTCTATACGCACTTCAAAATAAGCACCTACCAACGTGATTATTGAATAAGCTCATAGCAATCCAAACAGTTCGAGATGTATTTTTCACTTTGAACAACACAATATGCATTCCCAAACACCCTCAAATCAAATCTAACTTTATATCAACGCTAAAAAGTAAATTTTCTTTAAATTTAAGTATCTTCTTAGTCCTAATATATCAAAACCTCAATACCAAATATACATTTTGCAAGACTACTAACTATTCCAACTTGGACAATAATTTACAGCACATCCAAACACTCTGTATAGTATTATCCAAACAATTACTGGTTTTATAGTTGGTAATGAAAATTATGTAATATTACATCTACTCTATAAAGTCATTTTCCTCCGGATTCAACCAACTTAGACCTAAAATTCAACGGTCAAATTTTCGTTAATCTGTTTGCCTACATTTACTTTAAATTACAAGCATCAGCCTAAATTGACTTCAACTACAACAAATGAACATCTAGTTTTCTTACTAAAATTCAACTATTAATAATCACATATATAGACAGCTGTAAACAACATAGTAACTATCTAATGAGCAGAAAATTCAAAATAATAAACAACACATGATTCAACAGTTGTATTATACCTAACTTGATAACGGTGACGATGATTGAAGACGGTTACGGTGACGATGGTGCTGGAGTTAGGGTTTCGGTGGTGGTGGATAACGACGGTGGAGATGATTAGGTTGACGACGGAGTTAGGGTGGTTTCGATTGGCAAAATTATTGTGGTGGTGGTAGATAATGATTAGGTGAGAGAGGGACAAAGTCTTTACTTTACTTTTTATATTTTGTTGACTTTATTAAGAGTATTTTTTTAAGCCTAGATTTGCTGACTTTATTTATTTATTTTTTTAATACCTTCAATTTCTAACTAAATAGAGGGGAGTTATAAAATTTCCCTTTTATATTTTTTTTGTTGCTTTTTGTTTTTAATAGCCTAGATTTGGTGACTTTATTATTATTATTATTATTATTATTATTATTTTTCTGTAAGTTTAGAGCATCAAGATTCAGGTGCTTTGATAAGGTTTTGCTCCTTATTTGGGTCTCACTGGTGCTACATTACTAATACTCACACTTCAAAATATCGCCTCATTAATAACCAAGGTTGCAAAAAAACTTTAGGCTCTAGGCTAGCGGTTGACCATCGCCCAATGCCTAGGCGGATTGACTTTTTCTATATAAAAAATTTAAAATCAAATGTATATTAATAAATTTAAATATATTTTAACATAAAACACTAAGTTTCACCTAATTGATGTTATAGTAATGCATTATTTATTGTTGTTAACATCTCATGTTGTAACCTTTTGTAAATTTTCCGACGTTTGGTAAATGCTAATTTATAAATAAATGTTATTACGTTATCTAAAAACCTTTTTTACCGGCAACGTTTTTTTTATATTCATGCTATGACAATTTAAATCACAAAATTGTTTGTGATTCATAATTTACCTTGGAACGATGCTCAACACACAAACCTCAATAGTCTAAGATCGCGAATGAATTAAAAACGTTAATATTTACAAATATACGTTTCGTCAAATAGCAAAACACAATTTATAAATTTCCCGAGCTTACAAAAAATTTCCAAATTAATCACTAAACACATTAGGCCTCAACCCATCACAAACTAGGGGTGTTCATCGGTTCGGTTATCGGTTAATCGGTTTATTCGGTTCGGGTTGTTCGGTTAAAAAAATTTTTTGGGTCATAACCGAAAACCGAACCGAACCAAAAATATCTATAACCGAACCGAACCGAGAACCGAACTGAAGTTCGGTTTGGTTATGGGTCAAAACCGAAAACCGATTTTTTTACTTAAATTACACTATTTATATTTTTTTTGAATTTAATTATATATATTTTTGGCAAAAAAAATATTTCAAGCATAAAAAAGTGTTTTTTTATATTAGTATAAAATTTTAATGGATATTTTTTATATTTAAAAGAATATAAATATATAAAAAATATATATTTATATAAATTCGGTTTTCGGTTCAGATAGCTAAACCCATATCCAAACCGAAAACCGAATTTTTAATTCGGTTCGGTTTTAACAAGTTCGGTTCGGTTATATGTTCGGTTCAGTTTTATTTCAGTTCGGTTCGGTTCGGTTTTCGGTTAATTAACCGAACCGTGAACACCCCTCCACAAACTACACCAAATGGACTCTTTAATTTTCTTTATTTTTTCTTTGGGCCTGCGCATCAAACAAGCCCACCAGGCTAAGCCCAAACGTACCCTTATTGTTTTGCAAGTCTCGAATGCACGTATGCTTTAGCTCGTTTACTTGCAAATTCGATACACAACATATCCATTTTATTTTTCAAATTCTATTGTCCACACTACTGAGAATCATGAATGATGATTGTTTTCCATTTTCACGTCCATTTACTGCTCTAAAAGTTGACCAAGCTCAGCTCATTATACGCTTCATTCTAAACTTGGCATAAAATGGTATATCACTCCAAAACAAATCGTATGCATTCAAAGCCTTACCAAAATGCTCCCCAATCCCTGAGTAGCCACGTTTCTCAGTTCTTTTGACCATTTGAGTACTCAACGAGCTAAACACAAGGAGTTGCACATGTCATTTTGTCTCGTATCTTTTGGAGGAACAACCATAGATGAACCATCATCATTAACCACCTCCAATGCTCCTCAATCCTTGAGATACCATGTTTGAAGACTAGTTGACTACATAAATACCCTGGAACGAGATAGCAAGAGTCCTCACATGTTTTTGGCTCGTTGCATTTGGAAGATTTAGAACACATGCACCTCTATAATCATTTGAGATACATTCACACTCCAACTCTCATGATCCCTGCTCATTTTCATCATTAAGTTCATGCACCAAGTTCCCTATAAAAGGGGTACATGCAATTCGATCATACTCACACTCAAGCAATCACATTTCAAAAGTTCCTAAGTCTTCTAAGTCACGAAGTACGCTGAGCTTTGGCAAGATTTTGTGGACTTCGAATCAAGTGGAGAACCAACACTTACTCGTTCCTGTATCCTTGGTGTGCCAAGAAACGACCACAACTCCATTCTCTCTTGTTTACTGTCGAGCAAGAAAGAAGGAGGAGCAAGGCAGTGGAGTGCTTTCACCAAATCTAATGTTGCCCCTTTTAATTTACTTTCATCATGAGCTTGGAGCCTTAAGAGTTTGAACCCCTTCTAGCTCTCGTTCACGTCTACCATGCGAGTCTTCCTCACCACCAGGTACGCTTAGTACGGTAATTCTTCCAAGCTCCATTTTCAATACGTATCATAATGTTTTGGGTCACGTTATGTGGTTCCTTTGCAACCTTGTTTCATATTTAACATATTTTATTTTCGCTATATGGCGTGAAAGCTCACTATAAACATTTCAAAACATATCATTAATCTCGTGTGGCCATGCAACGAAGAAACACAGCAACTAAATCATATGTTAAAGTGTAATAAACTTTGGAAATGATTAACAAGCTGTCGAACGAAAACCAACTCGCATGCATGGAATCCCACGACAATATACATGCTGAGTAAAATTTATACAAGATAGAAACACTGTAACGAGGGCTTAAATAGAGTTTAATGTAAAGGATAATCAAAACCCACCCTAGCTCAGTTGGTTTTGTTTTTTGTGTTGTGAGCTAGAGGTCTCGAGTTCGAGCCTCCGCTAAGGCAGTTTTGCCATTTTTGCTATTTTTCAACTTCCACATTTGACAAGTTCGGACCCTCCAATTTTAGTAACTTGTCATTTTACTTAAAAACTTTTATAAGTTTTATAACTTATATAAATTATTACATTTTCAACCCCTCAACTTTAAACCACTTGACATTTTCTAAAAAAAAAATCTTTATAAGCTTGTAACTTATATAGTTTTTACAACTTCAATCCCTCAAGGTTGAACACTTGAACACTTTTCATCCTAAAACTTTTGTAAGTTAATAAACTTATATTATTTTTACCATTTCTCGCTAAATGAAATTGTCTAACACATATTTTATTTGATGACCACATCCACGTAAACTATAAATAATATATTTACCCAAATATATTATTTAACCACAAATTCTATAAATATATATTTGTACACCTCGAAAACCAAATGTATTTAATAAAAACTAGATGTCTAGTAATTATTTACTCGTCATCAACATTTACGCCAATTAATTTTTGATAAATTATATACGTATTATTATTTAAGACGAGAACAAAAACAATAACGATACTTTATTCTTAAAGACAAGTTATATAGTATATAACTTTGTTCTTGAACTTAAGGCATTTAAACGAACAAGAGTTTCAATCACTATCAATAATCATTATTCGAGATAAAAACTAGACTTAGACTATCAACTAAAATTCACCATATTATTCTAGGTTGAGTGTTGTTGGAGCCGTTTCCTTACATCGTTTGAGTTTACAATACTACCACTACTGTACTACCAAGATGAGTTCGTAGCCCCACTTTCTACTGTTGAACTGTTTTTACAATCCCGTTGGGGGGGGGGGGATGCATGCTACTACTTTTATACTCGAACACAATGTTTTAAACTGTAAACTGGTTCGCATGTTTTATTGTCACTAAGTAACTGTCTGCCATGCTTGAAGTCCCTATATCATGAACCATTAGTCACTTGCGAGTGAGCGCGCATATTGTGAATAGTACTATTGGAATTAACACTCCCGTTCCTATTGACCCAGATAGGGGAAATCGAACGCACTATATTTGGAACACTAGGTAAAATGGCAATTTACCTACTAGGCAACACTGAAACGATTTGGCCAATTTCTATTGGTACGAGGTTTACGCTTTGGTTATCATGAGCTTAGTGAAATAAACACTGTTTTGTTTTCAACAATGAGTGTATAACAACGTAACTCACACTATGATTATTGTGTTCAACGACTTAAACTAAACCTATGGATTTCACTCAAACTTTGTGTTGACTGTTTTAAGCATGTTTTATCTCAGGTATAGCATTTACACAAGGATGGCACGGAGAGGCACGAATACATAAGAAGGCTATAAATTTTCATTCGAAAACCTATTTTATAAACTATGGAACAACTGGTATAAGGAAATAGATGTTTTTGTAGAGATGGATGTATCATTGGTAGAAAAACACCTGTTGAAGCATACGTGTTGGCGTCCGCCCTCAAAGGGTCTACAGATACGTGTTGACTTAAACTAGCCAAACATACCAATAGTTATTTATACCTCTATACGTATATACATCATGATAAACAAACTTCTATTATTTGAGAACAACAACTCTAATTAAAACCTTGAATATCAAAAAAGTGTACCAATGTGCAACTCCAAATTGATAATTGCCACAAAATTATATTAGAAGAGGTGGTTGTGGATTGCAAATTTTCAGCTTACGCTCTATAAGCACTTCAAAATAAGCACCTACCAATGTGATAATTGCATAAGCTCATAGCAATCCAAACACTTGGAGATGTATTTTTCACTTTTAACAACACAATATGCATTCCCAAACACCCTCTAATCAAATCTAACTTTATATCAACTCTAAAAAGTAAAATTTCTTTAAATTTAAGTATCTTCTTAGTCCTAATATTATCAAAACCTGAATACCAAATTTACATTTTGAAAGACTACTAACTATTCCAAATTTGACAATAATTTACAGAACATCCAAACACTCTCTATAGTATTATCCAAACAATTACTGCTTTTATAGTTAGTAATGATAATTATGTAATTTTACATCTACTCTATAAAGTCATTTTCCTCCGGATTGAACCAACTTAGACCTATAATTCTACGCTCAAATTTTCGTTAATCTGTTTTCACTACATTTACGTTAAATTTAAAGCATCAGGCTAAATTCACTTCAACTACAACAGATGAACATTTAATTTCTTGCTAATTCAGCTATTAATAAGCACATACATAATCAACTGTAAACAACATAACTAGTAATAATTAAGCACGTAAAATATTCTTACTAAAATTCAACTGTTAATAAGCACAGCTGTAAACAATATAAGTATCTAATGAGCAGAGAATTCAAAATAATATGTAAACAACACATAATCAGTTGTATTATACGTAACTTGATAACGGTGAAGACGATTGAAGACGGTTACGGTGATGATGGTGCCGGAGTTAGGGTTTCGGTGGTGGTCGATAACGATGGTGGAGATGATTAGGTTGACGACGGAGTTAGGGTTTCGATTGGCAAAATTACGGTGGTGGTGGTCGATAATGACGGTGGAGCAATTAGGTGATAAAGGAACAAAAGCCTTTACTTTTATATTTTGTTTTTATTTTTATCTTTTGTTGCTTTTTATTTTTTTAATAGCCTATATTTGGTGACTTTCATAAATGGGTTTTGATGTTAATCTATTTGATCTTAGCAATAACATCCGATGTTTTAAAACCCGGGTTAACTGACCCGGCCGAGTCATCGGTTCATTGGTTCAACCGCCAGGTCAAACCAGTTTTATACCAAATGAAAAAATTACACATATTTGAATTGTTCCTACAAAAAAACGTATCACACACTTTCGGTTTCCAAAATAGCAACAATACAATATCAGACAAGTTTATATAGAAGTAGTATTCATATATTGTTTTTAAACATCCAACAATAACAGTTGTGCAAATTATTTTTATAGTTTAAAGAAATAAAGACTAATTTCAATAAGCACAATTTAAAAAGTACATTTGACTACAACTCAATATTTCTTTCTTTCTCATTCCAATTTTTTTTTTCTTTCTTTTTTTTTTAGCAATCTTTCATAAACTTCCTCACCCTAATGGCCTGATCGGTGATTCCATTTTCAACCATCACCAGTTCACCACCACGTCATGTTACTCTATGCTAACGTAAAAAAAAAAATTGAAAGTGTCGTCGGTCTATAACAATTAAGGGTGAGCAAACGGACCGGATGGACCGGACCGACCGACAAAACCGATCGGACCGGACCGGACCGACCACATTCGGTCCGGTCTCGGTCTAAGGTTTTTCATAGTTTTGGTCTCGGTCCGGTTCGGTCCGGTCCGGTCCGGCTTAAAAACCGAACATTTAGCCTATTTGGACCAAGACCGGACTGACCACATTTGGTCCGGTCTCGGTCTAAGTTTTTTGCCGAATTTGGTCTCGGTCCGGTCCAGTTTTTCTCGGTCCGGTCCGGTTTTGGACCGATGAGCACCCTTAATAACAATATTAGAAAGCGTTTGGCTCAATTATGCAAACAACAATGTCCGAATATCATCTGTTACATCAGTCTCTTCATGTTTCTTTCATATAAGCCTTGACCCGGGCGGTTTTACAAAACCAGGTCGACCCGGGTCATGAGAAACCCGACGGTTTAATCCGGTTCCGAAACAGCCAAAAACCCGTTTACCTCCGTCCCGGTCTCCTAACCGGTTTCCCTTTCAACATAATCTTAATATAGGATTAGGATTCATCCTAATCTTATAACTTGGAAAATAAATCAAAGAATATCTCTTCTCTCTTCTCTCCCAAAAACCGGTCGAATAAACACCCCTCTCTAGGGTTTCGGTTTGGTTTTTCTAAGCTTGACAAATGGTTGTGCTACACAAGGTCGTGAGGTATAAATAACTAGCATTCAGGTGATATATAGTGGCGTGGTCGTGTAGTGTGGATATCTATAGAGGCAGTCTCCTTTGAATGCTCTAAGAAGTTTGTGGGTTTCAAGGGTGAAATCAAGAGGTTGTTTTAAGCTTTGTAAAATGTACAGACCACACATCAAGAGGTAACTAGAAGGGTACCCGCGCAATACGGCTGTGGGTATCCGGTGACTATTTTTGTGGCGAGCAGATGTTTTTCATTCTAAACTTTCTTATTTAGCATGTCTCAAATATTAAAAAGTAGTATAGATATGTATTTCAAAGTATAACGTCTAAATTATTAATAGTGTAAATGGTTAACACTTTTATTTTTCAAACTTTAGCATTAAATTGGTGGTTATAAGTTTAGTGAGCTATTCTTATAGACAATTTCCTTCAAATGTATCATTACTAGAGGGCGGTTACATATGGTTTAAATGAGACTTAAATTTTCAGATTTTACATTAAATTTCTACTTTTCCTATTATAGTAATGTTTTTTGTCTTAAAATTTTAAAACTTCCTTTTATAGGAAGTCCCAAATGCTTTATAATGTAGTATAGATAGTAATTGCTCTAAAGATTTTGTGAGTTTCATTGATGTCATTTTCCGCTGCTCTTAAATTACATTGGAATTAAGACACCCAACAACTTTTTCACGACATTCTCATGACTACTTTGATAGAAAGTACATTTTTGCGAAATCATATGTTCATGTCAGCAACACAAAATATATATGTCATCAAAAATAGATGTGTCATCAAAGAAGACTACACAAATTTTAAAATTACAGAAAAATAAAACATTTATGAAACTTGAGTGGTTAAACCTCACAAAAAAAAGTATGTTTGACCAAGAAAAGAACCAACTTGAGTCGAGATGTTCACATTTTGAACCTTCTACAAGTGAAACACCAATCCATATTTTCTTCTCTCCTTGAACCAAATTATCTCCGGAATATGGTACTTTTTCAATTCATCAGTTGGTGCATCCTCAAGGTAGAAAGAATCTCAATCTACACTATCGCCAACTAGCAATGGAATATAGTCATTGCAAATTCATTATTATGAAAGACAAGTCCAAAACATAATCACATTTAAAAGAGTCATAATCTTACCACCAGCTCAAGTTAAAATAAACACACTCAGAATACAACAAAATAACCATAAAGTTGGCATCTATATGAGCATTCAAAAATTACCATCTCCTTGATTATTACTAATTTTATTAAACTATAACCACTATGAAAGGAAGTCAGCATATCACAACTCCCTTATATAACAAATAGGTTTCATAGGTGCTACTAGTTTATCCAATTTTGCTGAATAAAAACCAAAACTCCGCTAAAAAAAGGCCATTCTCTTAAAGGCCATTTAAGTCCACAAAATATTTCTATCCAACAACAAGTCTAAAAGATCTAAATGATATGAAAAATTTACACAACTATTGAAGGATACGTCTTTATCAAACAATTAGTTTGCAACTCAGTTAGATCTCAAGTTTCGAAGATCAAAACAATAATATTATGCCAGTTATACATACTTAATACTTGCACCTGAGATGGAGTCCATTCTACTTGATTGATCGCACTCATAGCAGTCTCTCTGAATACTTCAATAGATACAAACCATTGTTTGCCAATCATATGGAAACTTATGCTCTACAAAGATAAAGAATAATGGCATTTAGTTATACTATTTACATGGCATCAAAAAAAAGTAGTTTATTAATACTTCTGGGTGAATGATATGACTTACTATAAGGTTCTATCATGACAATGAATGGAACTTCATCTAAGTGATCTGTCACAGCAGGATTGATGTCACCAAATGAATCACACCCACTAAAGATCCCAGCTTCTTCAGTGAGCTTTTCTTTATCATCGAAACTCAATGATGCTAAAAGAAGACGATTCTGTAGATGATGAACAACTTATCAGTGACAGAATCCGAACACTTTTGTAGGATAAGACTAATGAATAATATGAACATAAGTACTAACAAAAAAATAAAAATATAATACTTTGACTAACTATAAAATTCGATCCAATATTAGATTAAATATCTCATCAGTTTCATGATTAGGATATCGAACATGCATACGAAGATATCAAGAGGACAAGATAATGGTGTATGAGTTCTTCTCAAGAGCATATAACAAGGTCAACAAAGAAATGTCAAAACACCATTACATTTATGAGTATCAGAATCCTACTACGCCGTATCACAGGCTTGTTCAAGTACAAATACAATCAAACAATCATGATAAAAGTATAAACCCCATCTCTCATAAGTCAAAAAAGACATATGAACTTCAAGCACTAATGCCTTAAATCATAAACAGAGCAACAAAAAAAGTTCCGATTATAAGCACTTCAAAATACGCACCGACCAATGTGATTATTGCATAAGCTCATAGCAATCCAAACACTTAGAGATGTATTTTTCACTTTTAACAACACAATATGCATTCCTAAACACCCTCTAACCAAATCCAACTTTATATCAACTCTAAAAAGTAAATATTCTTTAAATTTAAGTATCTTCTTAGTCTTGATATATCAAAACCTCAATACCAAATTTACATTTTGAAAGGCTACTAACTATTCCAACTTGGGGAATAATTCACAGCACATCCAAATCCTCTCTATATTATTATCCGAAACAATTATTGGTTTTATATATAGTTAGTAATGATAATTATGTAATATTACATCTACTCTATAAAGTCATTTTCCTCCGGATTCAACCAACTTAGACCTATAATTCTACTACATTTTTGTTAAATTTGAAGCATCAGCCTAAAAAATTCACTTCAACTACAACAAATGCACATAAAATTTTCTTACTAAAATTCAACTATTAATAAGCACACATATAGACAGCTGTAAACAACATAAGTATCTAATTAGCAGAAAATTCAAAATGATATGTAAACAACACATAATTCAACAGTTGTATTATACCTAACTTGATAATGGTGATGACGATTGAAGACGGTTATGGTGATGATGGTGCCGGAGTAGGGTTTAGGTGGTGGTCGATAGCAACGGTGGAGAGGATTGGGTTGAAGACGGAGTTAGGGTTTCGATTGGCAAAATTACGGTGGTGGTGGTTGATAATGATGGTGGAGAGATTAGATAGATAGAGGGACACGGTCTTTCACTTTTATATTTTTTTTTTTATATTTTTTTATCTTTTGTTGCTTTTTATGATTAGATAAATGATATATTCATAAAAACTTTTAAAAAATGAGGTGTTATTTTGTGATTTGTTTAATCAGAGAGAAGAAATAAAAAGTATTAAAAATGTACCATAAAATGACATCTCATTTTATAAAACTTTTTGTGAAAGTTTTATTGCGGTTGTATCATTTTTCTTATTTTTAATAGCTTAGATTTGGTGACTTTTTTGTATCTTTAGTGGGTAAGAGTTTTAGTGAGTAGTTGTCATTAATTTTGTAGTATACTACTGGACAAATCTATGTATAAGAGTTTCACGGGAAGTTTTTAAAAAACTTGGCATTTAACAAATGGTTTTGATATTAATTTATTTGATCTTAGCAATAAGATCAACTCATTATCTGACTTGTTGGTATTGGTGTCGTGTCTAATTACCCACTCTTATTATAGGATTATGATTCATCCTAATCTCATAACTTAGAAAACAAATCAAATATGATCTCTCCTCTCTTCTCTCCCAAAAACTGGTTGAACAAACACCCCTATCTAGGGTTTCGGTTTGGTTTTTCTAAGCTTGACAAAGGGTTGTGCTCGACAAGCTATCGTGAGGTATAAATAACTAGCATTCAGGTGATACACAATGACGTGGTCGTGTAGTATGGATATCTATAGAGGGAATCTCCTTTGATTGCTCTAAGAGGTTCGTGGGTTTCAAGGGTGAAATCAAGAGTTCGTTTTAAGCTCTGTTAAATCTACATATCACACACATCAAGAGGTAATAATAATCTAAGTTGCACGGAGACGGAAACGGGGACGGGGATGGTATCGGGAAACAACAACATCCTAAAATTCAAGAAACGGCTACGGCAAGTATGTGTTATAAAATATTTTAATATATAACAAATTATCTTCTAAAAAAATATTGCACAACATTCAAGGATGTTACCACCTTCCATGATGGCGGATGGTAATGGTTACGAACAAAAACACGAAGAAAATAGATAGACTAAAGAAATCCTAGAAAAATAAAATAAAAATGTCACTAGAAAGGAATCTAGTGAGTAGACCTAATAAAATAAAAATTCAACCTAAACAATAACTATTCTCCGGCAGCGGCGCCAAAAACTTGATGACGTGGGATTGCAACCACGCAACAGGTTTTACCTCTCAAGGGATCTTGAGAAGCTTGCAATCCCACCAGGCAGTGTACCTGATCGGTGTAGTATAGTGTAGTGGTAAATACGGGGGATTGATCGTTCTCTCACAGGGAATAGTGTTCGTTAGGGTTGAAAAACTACTCTAATAGGTCTAAGGGTGAAGGAAGATTATTTTTGTATTTTTATAATTATTATAAAAGCAAGTAAAATCTCGGTTTTGAAGGAGTGGGCGGAATTAGTTGCTAGTCAACTAACCCAAAAACTACTATTGCAATAAAAATAAAATAACGAGAAAATACAAGGTTGTGAAAACTTATATGGAGACAAATGTGTTTACTTAGATTTCCTTACTCCCTAACTATCTTTTACAAGTTAATTGGTGTGTGTATTAATTGTGTGGATGATGGGTGTATTCCTTAACAATTATGGGGTGGGTACATGATGCGTAGGGATTGCACCAGGCTTTACCTCTCGAGGGATCTCGAAAAGCTTACAACCCACACTAGGCAGTGTACCTGATCAATGTAGTATAGTATAATGACAAGTACCGGGGGATTGATCGTTCAGCTAGGAATAGTGTCGCTAGGACTAGAAAACCTAAAGACTAGGTCTAGAGATGAGGGATGATTCTTTTTGTATTTTTATAATTTTTTGGAAAGCAAATTAAAATCTCGGGTTTAAAGGATTTGGGCAGAATTAGTTGCTAGTCAACTAACCCAATACTAAAGATGCAATTAAAATAAAATACTAAAAATGAAAATAAACTAAATTAAACTAAAGTTGTGAGCAATATATGGGAGAAATGTGTTTACTTAGATTTCACTACTCCCTAGATATCTTTTACACGTTAATTACTTGTTATAGTTGCATGGATGACGGATTGTATTCCTTAATACCATTCATGGGGTGGCGTGCTTACTTCCCCAATCCTATGAGTGCCTACTTCACTCCTATGTCGAGCCGGCTAAGAAGCTCCTAACATGGGATCATTAGAATTTACTCATGCTTTAAATACAACCAATAAAACCTAGTACACATCGGTTCATGTTTCGTAAGACGTTCAAGCATGTTACACAATGGAGATCTGCCAGTTTTCTTAAGCCTAACATTATCATTCATCCAATACAACCATAAACAAGTAATCAACACATAATTAACATCTAGGTTTCATTAGATCTAAGCAAACACAAGATAAATCTAGCCTAGCATGTTGAAATCAAGACAAGCATAAGATATAGACAACCAACACATAGACATATTGATTGAATTAAAGAGCAGACTTATCTTAATAGCACATGAAAGGATTAAAGGGGTGAAAACCCTTGAATTTACTGTAAAATACGAGCTAGGGTTCATAATATTTCACTATGTAAAATATTTTGCATGATCATGACATTTGATGCTCCATTCTTTAATAAAGAGGTTTCAAGAGTGATGGTGGTTTATATGATATCACTCAATTAAAAACAGAATCTCCACTAAAAAAAGTGTCGGTTTCTTATAGGAACATATATAAGCTACTGACTCAAGATAGAATGGTATGGGCTCAAGGAAATGATTTGAGGTGTGCTCTATGTAAAAGTTATGTTGATAATCATAGCCATTTGTTTTTTGAATGCCCTTATTCTTGGAAAGTATGGAATGTGATAAATAGAAAGGGGAGATGCATCAGAGGTGGTAATAGCTTTAACAATGTGGTAAATCATCTAGTAGCAATTGTCTATAGCGTATAAGAAACGTCCCTTTTATTGAATAATTCAAAGTTTGAAAATAGTAAATAACAAAACAACAAACATGTCACAACTCACCATTTCAGGTCATTTCCCGAACTTTGGAAAAACACTATTCATCAAACACTATTCATCAAAACACTATTCATCAGTTTACTATTCATCATTTTTGGTGTCAGTTTGACATTCCGAGAAGCATTCAGAAATTTTACTATTCACTAAACACTATTCATTGCGGGAAAAGTTTTCACTATTCATTTGCATTACACATTTCATCGTAAATTTAGTTTACGGGTATTCAAATTCGCATAACCGGATTGGTTTAGGTGCGAATTCATTTCATTAGTGTTAAGGACATTGCATACGGACTGGAGATAGTCTGCATATCATCATAACAGCATTTTCATGTTATACCACTCTCAGGATTTTCAAATTTATATATTTGATACATTTAACGTTTTTCTTATAATTATTTATAATAAACGTTAACACCCGGTTTATACACGACGAATATATCTAAATATTCCCACAATGGTCCCGACATATTTTTATATCTATTTTATCATCATAAAAGTTATAACATTCATTTACCCAGTATTTTGGAAATTTATTTTATTTATAACGTAAGCTTATGAATATTACGACGGTTTTCGTGAAAACTAAACAATAATCACCCGAACACTCAGTACTTGTACCCAACATATTTATAACATTTTTATGACCTTATTAAGTCCCGGTTAACTTTGTTAACATTTATTTCTATCAAATCCGGTACCCCGATTATAACTAATACTTACACCAAACTACAACTAATAATACACTATATCTTCTAAGTGATCAAAACCGACTTTGCATCTCTTTTTCACATTAAAAACCATCCCCATAAGTCCTCTCCTAGGCAAAATATACAAAGTTTATTAACCTAGTGCATTTATGTACCATTTTTATACTATATACTTATCCAAGTATTTACAAAAACCACAAAAACAAACTCCTACATATTTTTAGAATCAAAAAGGCTCATCTCATCCTCATCACCATGAAACCCACGACTTTTTCCCAAGATCCATGATCCATCCATCATTTTTCAAAGTACAAAGCATCAAAGTTGTTCATTTTGTTGTTCTAATCAAGATTCATGCAACAAAAACACAAGTAATCCAAGGTTTCTCATCATCTCACCACCTATTATTTCAAAGTGAGTTATCAAATTTATTTTCATGTTTTCATCTAATTAACACATGTATCTTATAGTATTCATGCTTAATTTCATGCACAAACTAGTTATACCACATTATTTTTGTTAACTTTTTGAACATACAAACCCTAGATTGTGATTTAGGTGTTCCTTTGTTAAATTAACATGATTACTAGTGATTAGGAACCCATGGCACCCTAAGAAGGTGTATGGTAGGATTAGTATAGCTTTGTGGTGTTTGCAAGAGATTTGGTTGAAGTTAAAACTAGTTTTGAACCTTGAAAATGGATTTCTAACAAGTAAATATACCTACTGTCCCATTTTGTTAATTTCTGGAAATTCAGTAAATACAAAGTAAACTTTGGCAAAAATTTTAAAAAATACTTTCAAAAACGAATCCGTAGGCGAAAGAACGGATTAAAATGAGTTTATAACGAAGGAGATATGATTTTTGCAAGTTTAACGACGAAAACTATTTTCTGAAAATTGTACATGCTGTCCCACGATTTTCAATGGGCAATCTGAGGTGTAAAACTTGATCTAGCCATCCCGACTTATCAAAATTATATTAGTATGTTGTCCCACAATTTCGGGGATATAAAGAACGTAGAAAACAAGCTTATAACGACCAAGATATACACGTTTCAAAATCGGCGAAACTCTATTTATTTTCATCAGCTTTTTAGCAAAATATTACTAAGTATAGAAAAACAGTTTTTGTAAGACATCATGTTGAGAGCCAATTTACTCATTGATAAACTCATTTATGGAAAATTTACATCATTGACAAAAAGTTATTTCACCCAGCCTAGTTTACAAAAAATCCAGCCGTTTGTCAAAAGGATTTATAACGAACAACTTATGGACTTCCAAACTTTCCCAAAAACTGCCCAGAATCTGCCAAAACAGCCCAAATACCTCACTTGACGGCTAATTATCTTTATGATCAAGACCTGTATGGACAAACTTCACTTCTGTGACTTTTTAGATATGGTGAAAATCTTCTCAAAACTACTAAGCTTCTTTCCTGACTCTTAATATTCACTATTTCACGACTAGTTTTACCAGACCATTTTGTCACTAATAGAAGTAATAATACTTCTACGTACTAAATCCTAGATTTTCTATAAATAATACCAAGTACCCAATTTTATAACTAATGAAGTATTAGTTATTACAAGTATATTTTATCACTACGAGGCGTTATTTCAAGGATTTCAACCCGAGGATTTCAACACTAACATGGAAACATACGATATATATATAAGTATATATATTGCAACTAGCTTTATTTTTCTAATAGCCATATTTTTCCTAAGTCTTGGAAATGTATATTTTTGATAACAACAAGTATTTTTCAAAGAGTAGAGTGGTATAGGAACATGTGCATGGAGATTCATAACATCATTTCATGATCTAAAGTAGATCGTACATCATTCATATTAGGTTGCGGCTAGTGTGCGCGCCTTGTTTTTCAGCTCATTACATGTTCATGGTACCATCATATCAGGTGAGTCATAGCCCCTACTCTTTTAAATTGTTTTGCAAACTCTTTGGGGGAGAATACATGTTCGTTTTACTTAAACGCATTACTTGCTTTACATGGTTGATTACTCAAACATTTTCAGCTTTATCTAAATACTTGTTTGATTATCCGAGTACAAAACAATTCACTTGCTACATATTTGCTATTTACTCATGGACATGAGTGCATAAAGTTAAACTATTTACCGATTTCCAAAGATTGCCTAAGTTAAGGACCGGTAGCTACAATTTCATGGGTATGTTTGATTACCTACAATTTCATGGGTATGTTTGATTACCTACAATTTCATGGGTATGTTTGATTACCTACAATTTCATGGGTATGTTTGATTACCTACAATTACATGGGTATGTTTGATTACCTACAATTACTTGGGAGCGTAACCTCCTACAGATAGCTAGAAAACCTTTTCGGTGCCTTGAACTTAGTGCAATCAATATTCATTTTATGCGTTTTGCTTATGGTCAGATTCATTTTGTGGCGACATCGCCATGGCTATTGTACATACGAAAATTACTTATGGAATTACGATACTTTTCCACCACTATTACTACGGAATTACAATGCCTTTGCAACAACCTTACGACTGATTTATTACAAATTTATTACATTTGGCAGTGGGTTGTAAACACACAGGTTACAAGTCTCTTATGGCGGGACTTGCAACTGAGTGGATTTACGATGCCTTTGCTGGGATACCTTCATACATATGCATTACATTCTTTTTCACAAGACTCTATGAACTCACCAACCATTGTGTTGACACTTTAGCATGTATTTTCAGGTTTTAACCAATGGCACGCTACAAGAGGTTTTGGCAGGGCATGGCATGGTCATAGAAGACTCTGATTATTCATTTGGGGACCGTTTTTAACTATTTTAATGGCCTACTTCCGCATTATTTTTAACAATGTAGATTCAACATTTTGGTTAAATAATTTTATTCTAAATGATTGAAGTGAAAACCTTTTTGTACTTGTGTTGTGATATCAATTGAGTTACACCCCAGCTACATGTATGCTTCCGCTGGACCCGATTTTGGGGGTGTGACAGATTGGTACCAGAGCTTTGGCTATAGCGAACTAAGTGTTTTTAAAACCTAGACTATAGCTACTTTCAAGAAAACTTAACCCTATGACCGTCACGTGCCTGCCTGCCAAGCTGAAGCCTCATTTGTGGTTAGTTGCTGACATAGGTAATGAGATTTGTGTCTCATTATCTGATATATTATATTCATTTATTATAGTTGATTACTATAATTGTCTTTCATATAAGCATGTTCACGTATCATATAGGTCACCGCATTATATCTTCCTTGCATAGTTTCATCATTTGACCTCGAGTTTGGTCACTTGCTTTTATCTTTCAGAACGTCTTGGTATTTGTGAAGGACATAGTCTTAGTATGACTGAGCTGAGTATTTCAAAATTCATGGAACCTCGGTGGAATATAGACTGGTCATCTATATTCAACCCGGGATAGTGAGATATAGGCTGACCACCTATGTCTGAATCAGAAATGAATTTTGCAACACTGAGAATGGTTATAATAAAATTCTGTCTGGATTGAATCCTTTACTCATTTTTCAAATGTTTCATGCATGTGTGAGTATACCCTCATTGTCAGAACATTCATACTTTTGATCACTTCGTGGATCACCGATTGGAAGCATGTCAATTGATCATTTCATCTCATGAACATTCACGTCTATGCATGATACACTTACATCACAGTATTTTCTTTTATTACAATATCATTTTGTCGCAGTTGTCACAGTCTCTTCCCTTCTCACCATCACTATCATTACCTTTCCCCATCCCTATATATATATATATATAAGGAATTAGCTTACACTCTATAGATTCCGATGTCACTCATCACTCACTATTCCCAATATTGATAAGTGGATATTATCAATGACCTCCCTAGGAAAGACTTTCCATACCATCTAGGAGGAGGATCCCTCGGTACATTAAGATCATTCAAAACTCAACAGAAATCTCAGGATATCACAAAACCATTCGAACCACTATCATTGGCCTGATCGCCAAAATTCCATCATCTAGAAAGTATTGGCTTGACTGAATTACAAGATTCGTTTAGATACGAGTGCTCACAAAACAACACCATAGAGATAAATCCAATCTCCTAACCAAGACTATAGAACATTCAATTGAACATGGACTCACCAATAGACTTTATTCAAACATATTAGACATTTATACATTTGTGCAGACATACCTACCTGGCTATTTTATCCTCTTCATACTTTCACTTTTACATGGATTTTTCTCCAAACTACAGTTATGCAAAACATATATCTTGAAAGAAATACTTTTCTGAGGCACTTATTTTGACAAGCAAATTCCTTTTGGTTAATCTCTACAAAACTATTGGACATTAAGAAATTTTAAACATCGATCTTTGGTAAATCAATCACTATATTACATCACTTATACATTTAGGATTTGGTGATTTAATGACATAGAGCTTGGGGAAAATCTTAGTAATGGAGACTAAGCATCGTAAGTGGAGAAAGACTCGATTCATGACATCCTGCGGAGGATCCCCACTTTATCCTAATCTATTATTTTCAACAACACCCTTTGACGGACTTAACCTTGTAAGTTTTCTACAAGATTCATGATACCCATTTCAATTATTTCTAATAGAGGAATTTAATTCACCTCAAACACCTAGCGATTACATTAAGATTTCTTTGGAACCACACCACCTATCATCTGGAAACCAATGGTCAGAATTAGAGAACGATTCAAGCATAGGGAGATATGCTCAGAGCATGAGTGATTGATTCAAGAAATGGTTGGACTAACCAATTACCATAGATCAAATTCAGTTGCAACTATAGTTATCGCGCGAGCGTAGAGACTACACCATTTGAGGCACTCTATGGTCGAAGTGCCAACATTCATTGACGGATCGAAATTAAGAAAAGCCCAGCTCACTAGTCCAGTAAGTATTCATGAAATAACCAGGAACTTCCTACAAGTCAAGAATCAGTTACAAGTTCAATAAGTTGTAAACCATTAAAACTTCAAGTTGGTAAGCAGAGTTATGTTGAAAGTTCTGCCTAGGAAAGGCATGATATCATTCAGAAAACTTGGAAAGTTAAACCCGGATATACACTGAACCATGTAATATTTCAAACAGAGTAGGCCTAGTGGCCGTCAGACTTGAGCCTTGTTAGAGAACAACAGCAACAGGATTACACAACCACGTATTATCAGCTTTTCAGAATTGTCACTCATAATTCCATTTGGAAAGGAATCCAACCCAAAATCAAACATAAACCTTGCAGGAGAACAAGTAGACATCATGGACAGTTAGGTCGAATAGTTGAAGCGAAGTCGAATTCCTATCGTTAGAGTTCGCTGGAATTCTCGAATATCATCACCTTTTCACCAATACATTCTCAGATACCAACATAAACTGAACTTCGGGATGAAGTTCCTTTTAGAGGGGAAGACTGTCACAACTCACCATTTCAGGTCATTTCACGAACTTTGGAAAAACACTATTCATCAAACACTATTCATCAGTTTACTATTCATCATTTTTGGTGTCAGTTTGACATTCCGAGAAGCATTCAGAAATTTTACTATTCACTAAACACTATTCATTGCGGGAAAAGTTTTCACTATTCATTTGCATTACACATTTCATCGTAAATTTAGTTTACGGGTATTCAAATTCGCATAACCGGATTGGTTTAGGTGCGAATTCATTTCATTAGTGTTAAGGACATTGCATACGGACTGGAGATAGTCTGCATATCATCATAACAGCATTTTCATGTTATACCACTCTCAGGATTTTCAAATTTATATATTTGATACATTTAACGTTTTTCTTATAATTATTTATAATAAACGTTAACACCCGGTTTATACACGACGAATATATCTAAATATTCCCACAATGGTCCCGACATATTTTTATATCTATTTTATCATCATAAAAGTTATAACATTCATTTACCCAGTATTTTGGAAATTTATTTTATTTATAACGTAAGCTTATGAATATTACGACGGTTTTCGTGAAAACTAAACAATAATCACCCGAACACTCAGTACTTGTACCCAACATATTTCTAACATTTTTATGACCTTATTAAGTCCCGGTTAACTTTGTTAACATTTATTTCTATCAAATCCGGTACCCCGATTATAACTAATACTTACACCAAACTACAACTAATAATACACTATATCTTCTAAGTGATCAAAACCGACTTTGCATCTCTTTTTCACATTAAAAACCAGCCCCATAAGTCCTCTCCTAGGCAAAATATACAAAGTTTATTAACCTAGTGCATTTATGTACCATTTTTATACTATATACTTATCCAAGTATTTACAAAAACCACAAAAACAAACTCCTACATATTTTTAGAATCAAAAAGGCTCATCTCATCCTCATCACCATGAAACCCACGACTTTTTCCCAAGATCCATGATCCATCCATCATTTTTCAAAGTACAAAGCATCAAAGTTGTTCATTTTGTTGTTCTAATCAAGATTCATGCAACAAAAACACAAGTAATCCAAGGTTTCTCATCTCACCACCTATTATTTCAAAGTGAGTTATCAAATTTATTTTCATGTTTTCATCTAATTAACACATGTATCTTATAGTATTCATGCTTAATTTCATGCACAAACTAGTTATACCACATTATTTTTGTTAACTTTTTGAACATACAAACCCTAGATTGTGATTTAGGTGTTCCTTTGTTAAATTAACATGATTACTAGTGATTAGGAACCCATGGCACCCTAAGAAGGTGTATGGTAGGATTAGTATAGCTTTGTGGTGTTTGCAAGAGATTTGGTTGAAGTTAAAACTAGTTTTGAACCTTGAAAATGGATTTCTAACAAGTAAATATACCTACTGTCCCATTTTGTTAATTTCTGGAAAATCAGTAAATACAAAGTAAACTTTGGCAAAAATTTTAGAAAATACTTTCAAAAACGAATCCGTAAGCGAAAGAACGGATTAAAACGAGTTTATAACGAAGGAGATATGATTTTTGCAAGTTTAACGACGAAAACTATTTTCTGAAAATTGTACACGCTGTCCCACGATTTTCAATGGGCAATCTGAGGTGTAAAACTTGATCTAGCCATCCCGACTTATCAAAATTATATTAGTATGTTGTCCCACGATTTCGGGGATATAAAGAACGTAGAAAACAAGCTTATAACGACCAAGATATACACGTTTCAAAATCGGCGAAACTCTATTTATTTCCATCAGCTTTTTAGCAAAATATTACTAAGTATAGAAAAACAGTTTTTGTAAGACATCATGTTGAGAGCCAATTTACTCATTGATAAACTCATTTATGGAAAATTTACATCATTGACAAAAAGTTAGTTCACCCAGCCTAGTTTTCAAAACATCCAGCCGTTTGTCAAAAGGATTTATAACGAACAACTTATGGTCTTCCAAACTTTCCCAAAAACTGCCCAGAATCTGCCAAAACAGCCCAAATACCTCACTTGACGGCTAATTATCTTTATGATCAAGACCTGTATGGACAAACTTCACGTCTGTGACTTTTTAGATATGGTGAAAATCTTCTCAAAACTACTGAGCTTCTTTCCTAACTCTTAATATTCACTATTTCACGACTAGTTTTACCAGACCATTTTGTCACTAATAGAAGTAATAATACTTCTACGTACTAAATCCTAGATTTTCTATAAATAATACCAAGTACCCAATTTTATAACTAATGAAGTATTAGTTATTACAAGTATATTTTATCACTACGAGGCGTTATTTCAAGGATTTCAACCCGAGGATTTCAACACTAACATGGAAACATACGATATATATATAAGTATATATATTGCAACTAGCTTTATTTTTCTAATAGCCATATTTTTCCTAAGTCTTGGAAATGTATATTTTTGATAACAACAAGTATTTTTCAAAGAGTAGAGTGGTATAGGAACATGTGCATGGAGATTCATAACATCATTTCATGATCTAAAGTAGATCGTACATCATTCATATTAGGTTGCGGCTAGTGTGCGCGCCTTGTTTTTCAGCTCATTACATGTTCATGGTACCATCATATCAGGTGAGTCATAGCCCCTACTCTTTTAAATTGTTTTGCAAACTCTTTGGGGGAGAATACATGTTCGTTTTACTTAAACGCATTACTTGCTTTACATGGTTGATTACTCAAACATTTTCAGCTTTATCTAAATACTTGTTTGATTATCCGAGTACAAAACAATTCACTTGCTACATATTTGCTATTTACTCATGGACATGAGTGCATAAAGTTAAACTATTTACCGATTTCCAAAGATTGCCTAAGTTAAGGACCGGTAGCTACAATTTCATGGGTATGTTTGATTACCTACAATTTCATGGGTATGTTTGATTACCTACAATTTCATGGGTATGTTTGATTACCTACAATTACATGGGTATGTTTGATTACCTACAATTACTTGGGAGCGTAACCTCCTACAGATAGCTAGAAAACCTTTTCGGTGCCTTGAACTTAGTGCAATCAATATTCATTTTATGCGTTTTGCTTATGGTCAGATTCATTTTGTGGCGACATCGCCATGGCTATTGTACATACGAAAATTACTTATGGAATTACGATACTTTTCCACCACTATTACTACGGAATTACAATGCCTTTGCAACAACCTTACGACTGATTTATTACAAATTTATTACATTTGGCAGTGGGTTGTAAACACACAGGTTACAAGTCTCTTATGGCGGGACTTACAACTGAGTGGATTTACGATGCCTTTGCTGGGATACCTTCATACATATGCATTACATTCTTTTTCACAAGACTCTATGAACTCACCAACCATTGTGTTGACACTTTAGCATGTATTTTCAGGTTTTAACCAATGGCACGCTACAAGAGGTTTTGGCAAGGCATGGCATGGTCATAGAAGACTCTGATTATTCATTTGGGGACCGTTTTTAACTATTTTAATGGCCTACTTCCGCATTATTTTTAACAATGTAGATTCAACATTTTGGTTAAATAATTTTATTCTAAATGATTGAAGTGAAAACCTTTTTGTACTTGTGTTGTGATATCAATTGAGTTACACCCCAGCTACATGTATGCTTCCGCTGGACCCGATTTTGGGGGTGTGACAAAACATAATGGCACCTTCTCACCAAATTGTCATAGATGTTAAACTGGTCTTTAAAGGCTGCTGCTAGTGCCTAGTGATAAAAGAATGCAGTACGTGATTGGCATTATGGACAAAGTAGCGACTCAGATGAAAGATTTAATACGTGGTCTTACACTGGATGAGTGTCTTGTGGCGATGTCCATGATTGGTATCAGTGATGTAACACCCCCAATTCATGGTTGCAGCGGAATTCAAACTGGGTGTTACTTGACGGCACAATAGTCACAATAATAGAAAACGAACTCCAATTGAGTCGTTTTAAAAGATTTATCATTCAAATTGTATAAATATCAGAGATTACAAAATGAGGTCCCAGATGGTTCCATGTTTACAATTTACATTAAATGAGTTTTTGAATGATAATAAAATTTATAGCCCTCTTGAGTATCCGTGTCCTTCCGTGCCATCCTTGATCATCATGAACCTGAAATACATGCTTGAGAGGTCAACACAAAGGTTGAGTGATATTCATAGAGTTTGGTTAAATCGTTTGAACACAATATGTTGGTAGTGTGAGTTGTAGACTCACACCAATGTTTGGAAAACAAAACAGGTAGGCTACGTTATTATACGCCCATAAAATGTATTATACACTAAGCTTATGACACCAAAACGTTAACGTGTACCAATATCGATCGGCAGATTTATCCCGGTAGGTACTTTGCTAACATACCTAAATCTCAAATATTAGTGCATTTGTTTGAACTTAGTCAATACAAATAGGATTCGTCAATCCCAATAGGCCTATTCACAATATTTGCGCTCACTATTGCTAGTGATTAAATGGTTCATAATAAGGGATCTCGGTTTAGCAAGGTTGGTACTTAGTGATAATAAAACAATCAGGCAAGCATACAATTTAAAAACATTGTGCTCGGTTAAAATAGCATGTATTCCCCCCAAGGGTTTGTAAAACAATTAAGTAATGGAAAATGGGGCTATGAACTCACCTTGAGTTGCATGATGTATAATGAGAATGATGGATATGCCGTAAGAACTTCTACGAGCAACCTAGAATAATTGTTGTAACTTAGGTTTGGAATAATGTCTAAGGAAACATAAACACGCCAATATATGTCTTGCACTTAGTCCATGATGTGGTATGATGTATAATGTAAGTCTTTGAAAGAAAAGATTCATGAAACATGTATGTTTTGTATATCGTTTACTACCGTTCGGGCCGACATAATTCAGAAGTCATGTTAGTAAGCGTTTGAGGAGCCAGGACACTTTAATTCGTAAATCCACAACTCATCTCGACGGCTTACATAATGAACTCCTCACATGAGGCTCCCTACTATTGTAGTAGTTGATAACATATATAGATATAAGTTTTGATTCGAAAAGTTACATGTCCGATATTTGAGTAAACTTAGGAAAGTTTAGTATAACATGAAGATTGTTATTAGGGTAAGTTTCATAAGTCTTGTATGACTATTTTTCTTTGTAATATCTCATGGTTCCTTTTTAAGTGAAGTAGATCCAAATTGCTTGTTCAAGTTCTCGCTAATTCCTTGTTTCATGTTTTCGCCTAAATAAGCTTGTATGGTCGTTTCGTCATGGCCTAGCCATGACCTTTGGTCCTTGTTCCAAGGTCATGAGACACAACCTTGGCTCTAGCCATGGTGGTGGTCTTGATTATAGGTCATACGACCTCTTGTTCCTTTTAAAGTATAACCATAATATAGTGGCTTATATATATGTAAATAGCTGTTAAGAAACTGAGAAATATCTCACTCAGAAAGTGTTTTCAAGGCTCGAGCTTCTTTATTCCTGAACGAAAACGTGATTCCGGACAACTTTCGTGTTTTAACTTTTTCATGAAACGGACCAGAAATGCCTCTTTTTGCGTGTTTAAAGTTTCTGTAACAGAAAGTTTTGGCAGTTTTGCCGGAAAGTTTTGGTAACTTCAAATCGCCATAACTTTTGACTCGTATACTCATTTTAGGTGGTTCAAATTGCTACGGTTTCCTTGTTAGGTCCTCTACTACAATATGTAATAATCGAATATCATATTTTTTACCATTTTGATCAGGTCTTACCAAGAAAATCACTAGTTTACTTGTTTTAATAACTTGTTTTAACAATCAATAACAATAACTTGCTTTGCTCACTTTTATACATCATGGACATGATAACAAGACAATATATAGCATGAATGATATGTAAATAGCATGAATATGATATTTAAGCAAGGAAGTGTATTAGAGTTTGCTTACAACTTGTGAAGAAACTAACTAGAACCAAGATCAAAACCAAGAATTACTACTTAATCTTTCAAATATTTTCCAACCATAGCCAAGCTTCCATATCAAAAACCCTATCTTATAATCCCTTGATAAACACTAATCTATCACAAAAACAAGCCTTAGTAAAAATCTTCACTAAGAACACTTGGAAATTTGATGAGTTTTTGTGGTGTTTTATGGTGATTTTATGGTTGAAAGGTGTTAAGGATCAACTAGGAACTATGACTTGAACTTGTGATTGATTGAATGAGCAAGATCAATGATCAAAATGGTGTATTTTTATGATGTTTGGTCGTTGGTATTGAGAGAGAAAGGAAGAGAATGAGTCTTGATCTTATAAGGAAATGAGGAGGTTAGTTATGTTGACTTGTCAACACTTGGTCACCAAGTATAACACATGTATGCACCTTAAGGCCTCCTAGCATGAGATTAAGCCACATGGTTGATGAATCTTCCCCCCCTAAGTCGGTTTTCCAAGCCTTGGGGAGGAAGTGTTGGACTTTGTTGATATTATCCAAGTTATGGAGCTAGTTTCGACTCCGTAAAATGCTAACCGTAAATTGTTACGTCACAAAACGTAAAACCGGGTATTGTAAAAATACGAAACTTGGAAGAATGATTAAACATGTCATAATACTCCATAATAAAATATAAAATGAGTGGTAGGTTCCATTGGGGTGGTAAAACCCTGCTAAAACTGGAAACACGGGTCTAGAACGCGTAATACGTAAAATGTACGAATATTGCGTAAAATTGAGAAAAGTAAAATGTTACTTTTCTAATATGATATAAATGATTTAAAAAGACTTATAATGTCTAGACTGGGCTCAGTCTAGTGTCGGTTGGTATTAAATGTCTTTTAGACATCAAACCGTAAGCCTAAAAATCACGAAATGACTTATAAAATCAAGGAATGATTTTTGGTCAAAGGAGGAGGGAAAAATATGTTGACTTTTTCTAATAATTTGAAAACTCAAATCTTTTTAGAAACGCGGTGCAGGTATAGGCTAAGGTTACGGCTGAGTAAAAACGCTTAAAACTGAAAATTCCAGTTTTTCACGGCCGAGGTTTATTTTGGTCATGTTTTTCTCAGTCATGATTTATTCTCAAATAAATCATGAGTGTGTCAAACATTTTTCTGATACGGGGAAAATTAACGCGACCGAATTTCGTTGTACGTAGAATTTCTGAATGACGTTTTACCCTAAAACGTGTAATTCCGTGTAATTCCTTAATAACTTTAACGAAAATGAGCTTATGAATGTCAAACTTTTAATTTGCCATGGAAATGATTTATCACTCGAGCCCAAGAAATAAAAATCAAATTTCAGGAAAAATGAATAGTAAAAGTGAATAGTGAAATTTTCCGGGAATAGTAATTAACCTGAAAATGCGAATTGTTACAAGTGAGCCACTTTTTGTGATGTTTGATCAGTTGGATGAAGATGCAAAAGTTCGTATGGCACAAATGGTTGCAGTTGGTGTCAGAAACCAGTCATAGTAGTATATTTCATTTTGTGGCATCAAGTGAATGTTAGTATTTCTTTTGTGCATGACGTTTTGTGAATCTTTGTGACTTATATAATTGCGTTAGGCGTAAGACTCGTTAACCCGAAGATTATGGTCTGCAGCCTCAGGTACTTGAATGTCTTATTACTCTAATGTGTTTGTACTTGGTATGTATGACAGTTTCACTTGAAGTTTGTCACAGACTTAGCATTTCATAAATGGTTTTTATGTTAATCTATTTGATCTTAGCAGTAAGATCAACTCATTATCTAACTTGTTGGTATTGGCGTCGTGAACAACTTGATAGATTTGAGATTTAGATGGATTGGTATGCCTTTTTAAAAGAAAATTATAAACTACTACGGAGTAATTGTCAAATGTGGTAGTTGCATTATTATTGTAGTAGACTATTGACTTTTTGACTCATACAAATTGTCTATAGTGTATAGTAACCAATCCCTTTTATTGAATTATTCAAAGTTTGAAATTAAAAAAATAATAATAATAACAAAACAACAAACATGAATATGATATGCATGCACCTTCCCAGCTTAGTGGTCTTTGAAAAATGATAAATGTTAAACAGGTCTTCAAGGGCTGCTACAGCCTAGTGGTCTTAATTTATTTTTTAGGTGATCCTTATAATATGGTTCCAATTGCAACTCATGAAGTGGTGGTAACTTATACTATACATGACACTTTAATGTATAATACTCTACATACTTTTGTCATTAACCAGGTGAACAAGCCGATCCGGACATGGAATCTATTCCAGGTATAATCATATACATAAAATGACAGAGTAACAAATTTTGTCAAGTGACCCAAAACATGTTATTTCCGAATTTTAGATACATTTCAGTGACAACGACACATTTCATTACATGAATATGTATATACATGTAGTGATGATATTGAACACTTATCAGTTACCAACACATGAAGTAATTAACTAACTCAACTCTAGTGTTGATGATTAGTGATCATCAAGGATTTCTTTTTGGGAACATAACTAGAATTAATAGAAATGAAGTGAAAAGCATAAGAGAACAAATCATGAAGTGACAATTTCTTGGTTAATCTGCAGTTAATTACAGCAAAACATTGGCTAAAAAGTCCTCTTTTCATTTAGTCAAATACAAGAGAATGTGAACAAATACTGTGAACAAGTTCAATAATAAATTTTTGATAAGTATTGTAAAATTGGCCAATTATTTATGCACTATATATATTCATTATGTATCAGTAGACGCTAACAAATACAGCAACGTATGGACAAGTTTAAATAATTACTTATTGATAAATATTATTAAATTGGCAATTACCAATTGAAATAGATTCATGATGTGTCATTAGATGCTAATGGTTTTGTGTAAAGTTCTTTAACAATTCTGTTGTCATTTATGAAATAATGACACTTACGTAATAGGGAAATTTGAAGATATTATTATGTATCAATTTGTTTGGTTTGTGTTTGTATATATTGATGCGGATAAGTGTGTGACGTTCCATGTTATTTTTAATGGATGGAGGTGTGGTTTTTGTCAAGGCAATTGGCTTTTTGCCTATAGTTTATAGGAAACGTCCATTTTACTGAATAATTTAAAGTTTGAATATAATAAATAACAAAACAACAAACATCAATATGATGTGCACCTTATCAACAACTGCTATGAAAAATAAAACAATATGAAAACATAACTTTGAAAAATCATTTATGTTAGACCGGTTATTAAGGGCTGCTAGTGCCTATTGGTCTTATTTAACCGTATGCATAAAATTTGAGAATGATAAGGGTTGAGAATATAAAATCTATTCGAGGTATAAACACGATGATCATGCCAAAACACCAGCTCACATAAAGTGATAGAGTAACATGTCTAGTCAAGCGATTCAAAACATATGGCTTCCAATTTTTAGAATAATTTTAGTGACACATTTCATCAAACAGATTACATGCATATTTATTTACATGTAGTGATGATAATAATCCTTATCACTTAACCAAACATGAATTAATTAACAAACAAAAGCCATGTATTGATTATTAGTAATGATCAAGGTTTTATTTATTTATTTATTTATTTATTTATTATTTTTTTTTTTTTTTGACAAATATCTAGAATTCGTTGAAATGAAACATAACATAAATATAAAACCATGAAGTGATACATTTTTGTTAATTTGCAGTTATTACGGTAGAACATTGGCTAAAAAGTCTTCTTTTTATTTAGACAACTAGATAAGTATGTTAACAAGTTTTATACTACGTAATTCATTGCTATTAAATTGGCCAACTACTAATAGAATATATATTCATTGATTATTCAACGCATGTATCATTTGCTATTGGGCTTTTGTATCTTTCTTATAGTTCCTAAGAGCACAAGGTGCAAACGACGAAGGGGCCTTCTCCGTCCGATTTGGCATGGACAACGGCGAGCCGTTGCTCGCCGCCACACCGGAGTAGCCTCGCCGTTGCTCGCCGTTGGCCAACTCGCCGTGGCCACGGCGAAGCAAAGTTTCTGACAAACTGTCAGCATCTTTCTTTCTTTCTTTTTTCTTTTTTTTTTTTTTTTGGTTGGGTTTTAATGTTTTATAGAGGGAATTGCAAAAATCGTCCCTAAACTTTGGCCAATTTGCATGTTTCGTCCCAGAACTGTTGAAACTGCAAAAATCGTCCCTGTGGCAAACTTTTGGGGCAAATGTCGTCCTTTTGGGGCATATATCGTCCCAAATTGGTTAAACTTTAGGGACGATACATGCACACGGACCAAACTTTAGGGACGACACATGCACACGGGCAAAACTTTAGGGACGATCCTTGCAGTTTCGAAATTTGTAGGACGAAACATGCAAATTGGTCAAACTTTAGGGACGATTTTTGCAATTTACTCTGTTTTATATTTGGAGATGTGTTTGCATCTATATCTGTTTGCAGGTTATATTTGAAGAAGAAGACATGTATAATTTGCTTATGGTCCTTGTTTATTTGGAGATGGTCCTTGTTTGGCCCTTGTTTATTAGCATCTTTATATTTGGTCCTTGTTTATTTGCATTTTTTTTTAGCAGCTTAAATTTAAAACAAAATATAAGCATAAAATTTTAATTTTAGTTATTTTTTTTTTTTTTTTTGAATGAAATAAATTTAATTTGATTGAAAAATTAATAAAAAAATAAATGTGTAAGAGGTGGGGCCCTAATGGGGAAGTTGAGGTTTATTGTTTGGTGAGGGGGGGTATGTTGTGGTTAGTTGCAGTTGAGGTGTTTTGGTGATGTGGCATTGTGAGGCCCGAATGGGGAGGCAAGTGCTTGCCTTTGCACCTTGTGCTCTAACAACTAATTTGTCATCTATGAAGTGATGAACATGAATTTTCCTTTTTTTTTTTTTTTTTTTTCTTTTTTTTAGAGATAAAGACAAGCTAACAACCCTATAAAATTTAGGTATGAATTTTGAAAATTTCAATTTTCAAACACTCATTTCACACCTTTCTATTAACATAATAGACTTTGCAT
This sequence comes from Artemisia argyi, assembly GCA_030686995.1. Lineage (NCBI taxonomy): Eukaryota > Viridiplantae > Streptophyta > Magnoliopsida > Asterales > Asteraceae > Artemisia > Artemisia argyi. Next base: position 212,147,889 of record CM060685.1, read on the forward strand.
ATAATTGATCGTAGACCATCAATTAAAAACAATTAAACATCCATCACTTCATATAAGATGTATCAAAACTCGTGTGTGCGCATCATCCATGAGATTTTTTAAAAAACATAATTCATAGACTACATTTGCAGATGCTTAATCTGAAACAACACAAAAAAAATTCTCTATTTTATCTGATAATCCACACTCCTTGATTCAGTCGTTCTTTTTCTTGTATTTTTTCCTCTCAAAGTCCCTCCTTAGAATCAGTCACATATATTTCTCTATATGACAAGATCTATCACAACATGGAGCACATGTCTCTTTAATAGCATATGGCCTCATATATATAATTGATGAAATGGGTAACCGAGGATACATAAATAGTTATAGAAACATGCATCTACCTTTCAATAATTCAAGTTGTACTAGTTATAAGGTAATTTGTATAAATCAGATCTTCACAATCGCTCCATGGTAAAGACAAACTAGTTATATGAATGATAGTACTATGAACCCTGTGTGTAGAAGTATTTAATGAGATCAAATGAAATATCATACAAAAAAGAGCTGTAACATATCTTTTTTTCTTTGCTCTACCATATCAAGCAACTCCATCTCTAGATAGATAAAATCTGACCAGAAGCATGTTCACTCATAGGTTTAGAATATCGACGTAAAAACATGATACACTGTAGAGGTGAAAGAATGTGCATGTTGTGTAATGGGTTAGGGCTGGAACAGGCTTCAACCCGGAACATTTTTTTGTAAAAATTCCCAGAATTTTATAAATAAATAGTGTGAATATGATTAATAAAATGATTTAGTAAGTTTGATGCATTAAAATTATAGTCTGGGAGATTTTAGGCCAGTTTCTGACCCGTTTTGGTATAAGCGGACATTTTAAATTAAAAAGATTTGCTCATTAGAGATATAACCTAACCTGAATTGATCCATCCATAAGTCAATGGGTCAAAATTGCCAGGTAGGCATGTATTATATGAAGTTATTTTTCTTGTCAAGAGGCTACCTGGAGCCCAGGTCACAGTGAGCACAACCCGGTTGACCAGCAATAACAGCATAGCAACATCTGCAAAGAGTCAGGTGATCAAGAAAAGAACCAACTTGAGTCGAGAAGTTCACATTTTGAACCTTCTGCAAGTGAAACGCCAATCCATATTTTCTTCTCCCCTTGAATCAAATTATCTTCAGGATATGATACATTTTCAATTCATCAATTGGTGCATCCTCCAAGGTGGAAAGAATCTCAACCTACAGAATCATCAATGAACAAATGTAAATAATATTTTATCAAAACCTTAAAGGCTATATTGTGTGCAACAATGTGTGCTTCAATACTATATACTAGGCATAGAAATCTTGATTTGTTTCTTATAAATAAGTAGAGTCCCGCGTGTGCAGAGGGTGGGGGTCCTTTGAACAAACTTTTTTTGGACAAAAAAGTGTTTTGGGTCAACCTCCCGGGCACCCGATCCATTCAACTTTTTTTGTACCCGAGCCCTTCCATTTTTGCAACATCCACGAGTGCAACTTTTTGACATTATTTAAATGCACAAAGTATCATAGAACTAACCTCAATATACTAGTTGTTATAAGGTAATTTGTATAAATCAGATCTTCATTATTGCTCCATGGTAAAGACAAACTAGTTATATGAAAGATAGTGCTATGAACCCTGTGTGTAGAAGTATTGCAGTACATCTGAATTGAATAGTCTAAGCTAACGGAGTCCGTTATAACTTTAACGAGATCAAATGCAATTTCACACAAAAAGAGCTGTAACATATTTTTTATCGTTGCTGTAGCATATCAAGCAACTTCATATTTAGATAGAATAATTCTGACAGAAGCATGTTCACACCTAGGTTTAAAATATCGATGAAAATACATAGTACACTGTAGAGATGAAAAAATGTGCAGGTTGTGTAATGAGTTAAGGCTGGAACAGGCTTCACTCAGGTCAACCCAAAACATTTTTTTGTCAAAATTTCTAGAATTTTATAGATAATTAGTGTGACTATAATTAATAAAACTGTATTTGTACATCAATAATCCCATCTTTATTAATAAAATGATTTATGAAGTTTGATGCATTAAAGCTACAGCCTGGGAGACTTTCGGCCTGTTTCTTACCCGTTTTGTGCTGATCGAACATTTGTAATTAAAAAGGTTTGCCCATTACAGATATCACCTAACCTGAATCGATCCATCCATAAGTCAATGGGTCAAAATTGCCAGGTACAATATGAAATTATTTTTTTTTTGTCAAGAGACTACCTGGAGCACAGGTCACAGCTGCAAGAGCACGACACAGTTGACCAGCAATAACATCATAGCAACGTCTGCAAAGAGTGTGGTGATAAAGAAAAGAATCAACTTGAGTCGAGAAGTTCACATTTTGAAGTTTGAACCTTCTGTAAGTGAAACACCAATCCATATTTTCTTCTCTCCTTGAACAATTATCTCCGGAATATGGTACTTTTTCAATTCATCAGTTGGTGCATCCTCAAGATAGAAAGAATCTCAATCTACACTATCGCCAACTAGCAACGGAATATAGTCATTGAAGATTCATTATTCTGAAAAATGAGTCCAAAACACACTCACATTTAATAGTGTCATAATCTAACAACCAGCTCAAATTAAAATAAACCCACTCAGAATACCACAAAATAGCCATAAGGTTGGCATCTATATGAGCATTCAAGAATTACCATCTCCTTGATTATACTAATGTTAACTTTACTAACCTATAAACACTATGGAAGGAAGTCTACATATCACAACTCCCTTTTATTTACAAATAGGTTTCAGGGGTGCTACTAGTTTATCCAATTTCTCTGAATAAAAGCGGATCTCCACTAAAAAAAGGACAATTTCTTAAAGGCCATTTAAGTCCATATAATATTTCTATCCAACAACAAGTCTAAAAGATCTCAATGATATGACCAATTTACACCACTATTGAAGGATACGTCTTTATAAAACAGTTAGTTTGCAACTCAGTTAAAGATCTCAAGTTTCGAAGATCAAAACAATAATATTATGCCAGGTATACATACTGAATACTTGTACCTGAGATTGAGTCCATTCTACTTGATTGATTGCACTCATAGCAGTCTCTCTGAATACTTCAATAGACACAAACCATTGTTCACCAATCATATGGAAACTTGTGCTCTACAAAGATAAAGAATAATGGCATTTAGTTATACTATTTACATGGCATCAAAGGAAAAAAACAACAGTAGTTTATTAATACTTCCGGGTGAATGATATGACTTACTGTAAGGTTCTAGCATGACAATGAATGAAAGTCCATCTAAGTAATCTATTCCAGGAGGATTGTCGTCACCAATTACATCACGTCCACCAAAGATCCCAGCTTCTTCAGTGAGCTTTTCTTCATCATCGAAACTCAATGATGCTAAAAGAAGACGATTCTGTAGATGATGAACAGCTTATCAGTGACAGAATCTGAACACTTTTGTAGGATAAGACTAGTGAATAATATGAACATAAGTACTAACAAGAAAATAACAATATAATACTTTGACTAACTATAAAATTCGAGCCAAGATTAGATTAAAAATCTCATGAGTTTCATGATTAGGATATCAAACATGCATACGAAGATATCAAGAGGACAAGATAATGGTGTACGAGTTCTTCTCAAGAGCAGAAAACAAGGTCAACAAAGAAATGTCAAAACACCATTACATTTATGAGTATCAGAATCCTACTACGCCGTATCACAGGCTTGTTCAAGTACAAATACAATCAAACAATCATGATAAAAGTATAAACCCCATCTCTCATAAGTCAAAAAAGACATATGAACTTCAAGCTCTAACGCCTTAAATCATAAACAGAGCAACAAAAAAAGTTCCGATTATAATGACATTTAATAGCTACAATTTATCCAATTTAGCTTCATAAAAACCAAATCATCCACTAAAACAAGGTCAATTAAATCGAAAACACAATGTTTACCAACAAGAAGTCACATGGGCCGAAGTAACATGACCAACTTGTATCACTATTCAAGTAGACATTTCATCAAACACTTGGTATACCATCTTCTTGGTTGTGGATTGCAAATTTTCAGCTTACGCTCAATAAGCACTTCAAAATAAGCACCTACCAGTCTGATTATCGCATAAGCTCATAGCAATTCAAACACTTGGAGATGTCTTTTTCACTTTTAACAACACAATATGCATTCCCAAACACCCTCTAACCAAATCTAACTTCACATCAACTCTAAAAAGTAAAATATCTTTAAATTTAAGTATCTTCTTAGTCCTAATATATCAAAACCTCAAAATACCAAATTTACATTTTGAAAGGCTACTAACTACTCCAACTTGGGGAATAATTTACAGCACATCCAAACACTCTGTATAGTATTATCCGAAAGAATTACTGGTTTTATATATAGTTGGTAATGATAATTATGTAATATTACATCTACTCTATAAAGTCATTTTCCTCCGGATTCAACCAACTTACACCTATAATTCTACGGTCAAATGTTCGTTAATCTGTTTCACTACATTTACATTAAATTTAAAGCAGCAGCCTAAATTGACTTCAACTACAACAAATGAACGTCTAATGTTCTTACTAATTCAAGTATTAATAAGCACATACAGAGCTGTAAACAATATAAGTATCTAATTAGCAGATAATTCAAAATAATATGTAAACAACACATAATTCAACAGTTGTATTATACCTAACTTGATAATGGTGACGATGATTGAAGACGGTTACGGTGACGATGGTGCCGGAGTTAGGGTTTCGGTGGTGGTGGATAGCGACGGTGGAGGTGATTAGGTTGACGACGGAGTTAGGGTTTTGATTGGCAAAATTACGGTTGTGTTGGTGGTGGTGGTGGTGGTCGATAATGACGGTGGAGTGACTTTACTTTTATATTTTATTGACTTTGTTATTTTTTTAATAAAACTATACAATCCATGAAGACCAGAAAATCACAAAGGCCCACCATCCAGAAGCAAAACCAGGAGCCCAGATTTGGTGACTTTTTTAAATAGCCTAGATTTGGTGATCTTTTTTTTAATAGCTTAGATTTGGTGATTTTTTTTATTTTTTATTTTAATTTTTTTAGAATATTCACATTTTAAAATATCGCCTTATTAATAACCAAGGTTGCAAAAAAACGTTATGTGCTTGTCGGGCGGTCGGCCACCGCCTAGCGCTTGGGGGATTGACTTTTTCTATATAAAAAAATGAAAATTAAATGTATGTTAATAAATTTAAATATATTTTAACATAAAACACTAAGCTTCACATAATTGATGTTATACTAATGCATTATTTATTGTTGTTAACATCTCATGTTCACATTTATTTCACTAAAAATAAAACACACATGTTGACAACAACTCAATTGAACAAACACATAATGACATAATGTCAAACCCACAAGCAAAATAAAACACAACAAGGGAATTTAATACTCGTTTTGCATATTAATTATGTGTGTAACTGACTTATGTGACACATATTAAAACCTCAAAACCCATAGTCCCACACATGAACAAAACACCAAAAACAATAATCTAAACTGAAAATACGAAATCTAAACCTCCATATATTAAGTTCGGATGTACGTGATTTCAGAAAATAAAGAGGGGTTTCAATTAAAATAATAGCATGTCTTCAAATCTTCAATAATGTGTGTTTTAATTGTGATTGTTGTGTTTTTATCATCATGAATAGTTCCAATTGTAGATTCAAATGTGTATTTGGTCAGAGTGTATGAAAGAGGGGTTAATTGGGGTTAAAAAACCACTAATTTGAAGTTTTTTTTAAGTGTTCGCCCGCCTAGCTTCAAATCGCCACGGTAAGTGACCGCCTAGTGACTAGGCCGCTTTTTTCAAATAGATACTAGTACTTATTATTATAGATGAAGGCACGAGAGGTGTTTGAACCTGGTGCAAGGGTAACACATGCTACCTAGACGTGTGTAACCACTGTACGAAAATAAGACTTTTCACATGGGTCATTAAATTTACAATGTACTATGTTCAGTGTAAGAGAATTCACACCACAAATTGGTGGATTACATAAGTCAACTTTGTCTTCTTCAATACAAACATTCACTGACATTGACAAAATAAGGGAATCATTGATAAAGGTATCACATGTTTTTTTTTCTTTTTTTTTTTTTTTTTTTTTTTTTTTTTTTACCCTTTGTCTTGCTAGACTACTTAAGTTTACTAATGTTTTTACTTGATATTTACTACCCAAAAAATAAAATGCAACAAAACATAAAATTTACAATGATACTTGCTCATATATTAGTTGGTTATATTATTTCTTGCAATTCTGCTACTTTTATTTTGAAACCTTTAGTTGTACTCACCGTTGTTACAAATATTAAATTATGCCTACAAAATTAACAGGAAAAAAAAAAGTAAAAATAATAATTATACATACCAACCTGTGCCTGATTATTATTGCCTTCTGTTATAGCAATTGCTTATTTCATGAAAGCATAAGCAGTTTTAATAAGCATTACCAAACATCCCCTGAAGTCAATTTAATCATAAAAGTATTGATGTTGTATATATTATGAATCCTTCTTACATAAAGGGACATTTATATTTTTCTTTAGGACAACCAGGGCTATTGGTTTCTTGATTAATCTAGTCCATATTACATGACGTTGTACCACTCTATCTTTCCCGAAAAGGTTTCTGATTTTATGTTATTTTCTAGACCAACGTGAGAAGGTGGTCAGTACGATGGAGATGAACAAAGTCGATTGGCTGCTCTTCGATTAGCAATGGAATTAGGAGCTGATCACATTGATGTTGAGCTTAAGGTTCTCTTAAATAAAAATCGATTTCTTTCTGTCATGGGCCTGTCTAAAGTAATATTATTAGTGTTCTTACATAGTAAATTCCTGTTATACTATCAAACATAATATTTCTATCAGATTTCTCATTTTAGTTACTCAAATGCAGGCAGTTGATGATTTCAACAACTTAATCCATGGAGACAAGCCTACAAAGTGCAAACTCATAGTTTTCTTCCCACAATTATCAAAATACTCCTTCGATAGAAGAGCTTGGGAACCTTGTGGCCAAAATACAATCAACAGGAACATTGTCAAGTTTGCAACAACCGCTGTAGATATAACTGATGTAGCACGAGTCTTTCACATTACTTCTAATTCTCAAGTACGCGGCGTAAGTCATGCATGTAATGAAATTTTCTTATTGGGCCGAAAACGATTGGTTTGGAATTGTTGGACTATTGGACTCATATGGGGCTTAAGAAATCTACGTAATTTGATGCCCCCGCCATGTACGATGCCCTGGGCCGTCGCCCGCTCTGCCTATAGCCAGAGCCGGGTTACATTGAGTATAACTAAATGGTGAGTCCGGGTGACTGAGAGGAAAATGAGATATTTGATGGGGGTAATTCCAAATTGCTTATTATGAACTGATAAGTATTGGTGAATTTGATATTACAAATCTGCTCTTAGGGAGATATAATGTAACACCCCCAAAATTTAGTACAGCGGAAGACTTAACAAGCTTTCGGGGTGCTACGGGGATTGGTATCCAACACAAGACATAATAGAACGAGATAAAGTAAACATAAGAAAAACACAACCAAAACGGGGTTTTAAAGTTTACATTTATCCCAACATCATTCAGAGTCAGGCCCAAAAGAAATGAACATAGGTCCACAATTTAATATCAGAGTTTAGAAAAATGGATCCATAAACCAGGTGCCATTGCCAAGCCTCCAATCCAAGCATCCATAGAGCATCACTTAATTTCCTGAGAAAACGTGCTAAAAGTCAGCATTCGCTGGTGAGATCATAGGTTTAAATTCAACTAATAATATAGTGGACATATACGCAAAACGCTTGCTAGCTAGACTAAGGATTCAATAAAAACCTGCGGATACCCTCCGCTCTCAACATAACACACGGATACCCTTCCGCAATAACAAAACACACGGATACCCTTCCGTACTATCATAGATATTCGGGTAGCCCCCGCAATACCAATAATAACTCGGATAACCTCCGAAGTATAATAACCTATAGGTGCACACTACAATATCTAAATAAGTCAACCTTGAATAGTACACACGAAACTATGTGACTAAAGCTGACAATCCAAATAACCAAATAAGCCAACCTTGAATAGTACACACAACATATATGTGACTAAAGCTGACAATCCACCGATAACCAAATAAGCCAACCTTGAATAGTACACACAAAAGGTGTGACTAAAGCTGACAATATATCCTAGTCCATACGCATAGCAAGTTTAGAAAGAATATAAAAGCGATAATAGTCCACGTAAAATAATTTGCACGTTTCTCACCCCAATCGTTGAAAACATAGTTCAAGAGTAAAAAGTGGGGCTATGACTCACCTCAAGTCCAGAAATCAGCAATAAGAAATCAGTAGAGGTAAGATGTATAGTAACTCAAAAGACGGCAACTACGGACTCGGCACGACCTAACAATATCAACTCGTTCAGAAATCATTTCCTCAATTTCAATATATTCCCAAACCCGGACTAGAATCCGTTTTATTTCCGAAAATCCATTTCGTATAAGTTTGGTGTATTTGCGTTTGGTATCCATACGGGTGGTGGGTCGACACAAGACAAACCAACAAGGTCACACAAAGAATAATAAAGTAAGCTATGGATCTAATATTAGGCCAATATATCATTTAAATAAATCATCGAAGTTTATCAAATCCGTCGATTTGGTAATCCCCCATATTTATTTACTTAATATACCATTCTAAGATTATACCCGAATCCTAGGTCACACATTGCACATAAAGTACTATATGGTATATATCAAAGTTTAATAACTTCACTAACTATACCGTTAAGCTCACCAAATTCGTCAATTTGGTAATCCCACGAGATACTTAGTAACTTATTATTCCCGTACACATACCACAACCTATGGGCGTCGTAGGATACGATGCCCATTAATATACTCAATTTAAATAACTAAATAGCTCTTATTTAACCCGTCGATTAAATAAGTTACGTAGTTATCGAAAGTGAAGGTATTAATCGTCATATATCCGTGACAACACGAACGTCACAAATAATAAACCACTTGGACTCAAGTGACCGCGATCCCGTATAACTCGATAGTTTTCCTTGTTTATTAAAAAGATATTATTTGGTTTAGTATTTATTCAACATTAAAGATTTCGTCGTTAATTATGGTTGTTTAATTATAATAGCGCTCGTAATGTTATTACGCTACTTTCATAGCATAATATTTATAGTCGCGTTATTATTATAATATTACTCGTGATCGTTTTATTATTAATATACGCACTTGTATAAATATATATACGTTTTCACGTTTATATATTTATATAAACGTTTATATTATTAATAATATTATTACGAGTTTTATTAGTTGTGTTTAATTATAAATAATTATCGAGTCATACGAAATGGCCACATGTCCGAGTCATCACTCTCGGCTCATTGTCCAACTCATTTTACATCTACTCTATAAACTCATTTTCCTCCGGATTCAACCAACTTAGACTTATAATTCTACGCTCAAATATTCGTTAAATTTGAAGCATCAGGCTAAATTGAATTCAACTACAAAAAATCAACATCTAATTTTCTTACTAATTCAAGTATTAATAAGCACATATATATAGACAGCTGTAAACAATATAAGTATCTAATCAGCAGAAAATTGAAAATAATATGTAAACAACACATAATTCAACAGTTGTATTATACCTAACTTGATAACGGCGATGACGATTGAAGACGGTTACGGTGACGATGGTGCCGGAGTTAGGGTTTCGGTGGTGGTTGATAACGAACGACGGTGGAGAATGGAGATGATTAGGTTGATGACGGAGTTAGGGTTTCGATTGGCGAAATTACGGTGGTTGTGGTGGTGGTGGTGGTGGTGGTGTTAGATAAAGACGGTGGAGAGATTAGATAGAGAGAGGGAGAAAAGGCTTTACTTTTATATTTTGTTTATATTTTTATCTCTTGTTGCTTTTTATTTTTAAAAAAATGATATATTCATAAAAAAATTTAGAAAATGAGGTGTCATTTTGTAATTTGTTTAATTAGAGACAAGAAATAAAAAGTATTAAAGAATGTATCAATCATAAAATGACATCTAATTTTATAAAAGTTTTTGTGAAAGTTTTGTTATGGTTGTATCATTTTTCTTATTTTTAATAGCTTAGATTTGGTGACTTTTTTTATCTTTAGTGGGTAAGAGTTTTAGTCAGTATTTATCATAAATTTTGTACTGGACAAATCTATGTATAAGAGTTTCACGTGAAGTTTGTAACAAACTTGGCATTTCACAAATGGTTTTGATATTAATCTATTTGATCTTAGCAATAAGATCAACTCATTATCTGACTTGTTAGTATTGGTGTCATGTGTAATTATCAAGTCTTATTATAGGATTAGGATTCATCGTAATATCATAACTTGGAAAACAAATCAAATAATAACTCTCCTTTCTCCTCTACCAAAAACCGGTCGAACAAACACTCTCTCTAAGGTTTTGGTTGCGTTTTTCTAAGCTTGACAAAGGGTTGTGCTTGACAAGATCATGAGGTATAAATAACTAGCATTCAAGTGATACACAGTGACGTGTAGTGTGGATATCTATAGAGGTAATCTCCTTTGACTGCTTTAAGAGGTTTGTGGGTTGCAATGGTGAAATCCGGAGTTCGTTTTAAGCTATGTTAAATATATAGACCAAATATCAAGAGGTAATAATAATTTCTAAAGGTTTCGTGAGCTTCATTGATGACATTTTCCGCTGCTCTTAAATGTTTTTTATATGATTTAGATATTAAATCACCAACAATTTTTGGCTAAGCAAAATGTTTATATTTGATAGGTAACAACATTGGAATTAAGACACACTACAAAAATTTCAAAATTACAGAAAAATAAATTAGAACAAATTGGAACACTAATGAAACTTCATTACTATTCGGTGACTTTTTCTCTAAAATTAATATCGTGAAAATTAGGATATTACAATTTTATTTTATTTTTGTTTAATAAATGTATTATTTAAATTGATAACTAACTTTCTTTCATATTTTTTTCAAATTAAACTCAAGTTCAAATCTTATTTCAACCAACCTATATAGAATGCATCAATCACAATGATTATCATTGCAAATGTTTGGTTACTAAGTTGGGGAATGAAACTATCATTTGATATGCATAGAATTATAAGAGAGGGAGTAGACACCTTTTTCTAACTCATTCTCGTGGGACCCATCACTAATATATGAAAAACATATGCCTTTCTCGGGGGGAAGAAAAAGTGATAACCATATCTTAAAGTTTTCAACAAACAATATAAATGAAATCAGTATTCTCAATCCCATACCACCCTCCAAGGTTATAAAAGGCGTGAGACGTGGCGTGGCCGCGCCTCAAGCCTTGCATGCCATGGCGAAGCCTTTGCGTTTCTTAAGGCGTTGTATTTATAATTTTAGATCATATTACTCGTACTATATTAGACATTTAAACTACTACTTAGTGTATATTTACCAGGCCTATATACAAAATAGCCCAAATTCCAAATACTAGTTCAAAATAGTTAAAAAAAATAACAAAATAAAAAAATAAAAATAAAATAAAATAAAAAATAAACTGGTTCAAAAAGTGGCGTCACGCCTTACCAAAAAGCGCGCCTTTTCTCGCCTTATTTCACGCCTTTTTGCGATACGCCTAGATCAGCCGCCATGGTCCACTTTGTGGCGACGAGACGCCTTTGTGTCGCCTTGGCGCGCCTTTTAGAACACTGGCCCTCTAACAATTTTTCCTAAAACACGGTTAATATTCTAACAATTACAATAACATTCTTCACTACAAAGTGAAAAAAAAAAAAAAAAAAAAAAAAAAAATCAATTAAATCCCCCAAAACCAATTAAATTTCCCTCCACATTTCCCCCAAATCAAAACCCAAACCCTAACTTTTCAATCCCACAAAAATCAACTTTCATACAAAAAGTTCACATTTTTATGTAATAACTCCAATTTTTTCACAAAACCCATCTTTTATTTCCATCAATTTCATCAATTTATTAAAAAAAAAAAAAAAAAAAAAAAAAAAAAGTTTTGATTTTTATTGTTTTTTTGGGTGCAGGTGAGATTAATAATAATGAGGGATGATGAATCGGATAGTAGGACTAGTTGGGATTTTGTTGTTGTTGTTAGGTGACGCCTGCAGCTGTTGTTGAGAAGATGGGTGGTGAAAATGAAAATGGAGTAAAATGGAATAACAGCACACTGATGTGTGCACCAATAATGGCTGATGATATTGATCAGATGTTGGTTCTTATGAATTTGGCTAAGTCTTATGGCGCTGATCTTGTTGAGATTAGATTGGATAGTTTGGAGCCTTTTTTGGAAGGGTTTAATGTCAGAGAAAGTATTCAGACCCTTGTTAAATTAACCCCTTTGCCTACCCTTTTTACTTACAGGTCAGAAGATTCTTTTTTTGGACTGTTTTTCGCTATTCCCAACTGTTTTCGTGATATGAATGTTGGATTTATTAGTATACTGAATTGTTTGACATGTGATGAGGGGAGTTTGGGATTTTTGCTTATGTAAACAACTTATCTTCTTATTGCTTTTTTTTAAGTAGATGATGAAATGTGACTATGCTTATCTACTTAGTTTAGGGTAAATAAGCTCTTTTGCAATTAGCAGTTTAAGTTTAGGATGAAATGTGAAGTATATGCAAGTATAATAATATCTAGGGGTGTGTTTGGGAATTGGGATTTGCTAACGGATAAGTGTTTTCGGATGAAAAAAGGGCTTATGCTTATGATATCGTTAGAACTCTTATGACGTGAATGTGTCTGTTGGTAACTTGGTATACTGAATTGTTTCACATGTGATGTGGGGTGTTTAGGATTGCTTAATAGAATTGAATACTCCTTAGGTGGTGTATGAAATTGCTTAATGAAACAGTTTATATGCTTATTGTATTTTTGGAAATAGGTATGCACCTGTTAGAGTTTGGGCTCTCTGAGATTGTTTATTCCAAGTTGAATATACAGTACTGGTGAATTTGATCTTATAAGCTTACAATTAGGTTGGAAATAGCTGTTTTGTATAATCTATGAGCATAAGTTTTCAAAATTAATAATCCTAAACACCCCTTATTGCATTTAATGTAGTATATAAGCATAGTTGAGTGTTTGCATGTGATTATATCTTTATTTGAGGGTGAAATTAGCAGTTTGGGAGTTGCTTATTTAAACAATGTATTTGCTTCTGTATCTTTGAAGTTGTAACAATTCGCATTTTCAAGATAACTTTTATTCCCGAAAATTTCACTATTCACTTTTTACTATTCACTTTTTACTATTCACTTTTCACTATTCATCTCAGAAATTTTTATTTCATATTCTCGTAAGTTAAACTATTTTAACGATAATCCGAGAGTTTGACGCTCGTCGGATCATTTCTGCAAAAATCACAAAGCCGTGTCCGAGATTTACTTTTAGGTTTAAACGTCATTCCAGCATCCCGATATGTCCATAAAACATTATAAACAATAGAAATATGATTTTCTCTCATTTTAGGACAATTCCAAAAGTTTTGGAATTTTACGTTTTTCAGTTCAGCTTTTTACGCGAATTACGCGTTTTAGACCCGTGTTTCCAGTTTTTAGCAGGGTTTTAGCACCCGATAGAACCTACCACTCATTTTATATTTTATTATGGAGTATATTGATAAGTTCTAGCATATTTATAAGTTTCATATTTTTAGGATACCCGATTTTAAGTTTCATGACTTAATAACTTACCGTTAGCGATTACCGGGACCAAAACTCACCCCGTAAGCTAGATAATACCAAGTTTAAGTACCTAGTCACTCCTCCCATCATATGAACGTGTATATGATGATTCACCAAGCCTTGGTGACTTGGTGATAAGCCTTGGACTTTAGGATACTTGTATATTAAGCAAACTTGGTCACCAAGGGTTCATTAGATCATTACAAGTGTACATCTTGGCCTCCAAGTTTAGGCAACTTCCTAACACCTTCCTAGCACCTCCTCAAGGCCCTATATAACCCTCCTACCCCTATTGAAGTCGTTCACAACACAAAACAAACACAAACACTCTTATTTTGATTTCAATCTTCAAGTTACACACCAAAGTTGAAGGCCTAGTTAGTCTCTACATGAATCAAGAGTTTGTTTGGTGATTCCATGGTTAAATTAAGAGCTACATAAGGGTGCTAGGGCTGAAGTTAATGGGTTTTCACAAGGGCTATATCAAGGCTAGCAAGGGTTACAAGAGTTATGGTGAAGGGTTTACAAGCTTAGGTTTAGTGTCCTAGTTCTATACTTGACTTCCTTTCTTAAGTGAAAGCCAAAAGTTGTAAGAAACCCTTATACACTTTCTTGCTCAATATCATTTTCATGCTCTTTGTGTTCTTTTCATGCTATATATGTTCTTGTTATTGTGTTCATGATGTTTAAAAATGGATAAAACGAGTATTGGTATACATATGTTAACTTATGACAAGCAAACAAGCAAACTAGTGATTTTTATGAAAAACCACGACCACAATAGTATAACTTGGATATTTGACACTTACTTACTGTTAAAGAGGACTTAACAAGGAAAACATAGCAATTTGAATCACCCAAAACGAGTACACGAGTCAAAAGTTATGACCATTTGAAGTTAGCGAAACCAAAACGGCAAAACTGCCTAAATAGCATTCTGATCAAATTTTGATTTTGAAAGTCCCAATTCTGCTCCGATTCATCAAAAAGTTAAAACACGAAAGTTGTCCGGAACGACGTTTTCGTTCAGCAACAAAGAAGCTCGAGCCCTGAAAACGCTTTCCGAGTGATAAATTCTTCAAATTCTTAAACAGCCCATTTTTAGACCAAAGTCATAATATATAGGTTATGGTTTAAAAGGAACAAGAGGTCTTATGACCTATAATCAAGACCACCACCATGGCTAGAGCCAAGGTTGTGTCTCATGACCTTGGAACAAGGACCAAAGGTCATGGCTAGGCCATGACGAAATGACCATGTAAGCTTACTTAGGCGTAAACATGAAACAAGGAATTAGGCGATAACTTGAACAAGCAATTTGGATCTACTTCACTTAAAAAGGAACCATGAGACATTAAAAAGAGAAAATGGTCATACAAAACTTATGAAACTACCCCTAATAACAATCTTCATGTACTAATAAACTTTCCTAAGTTTATTCAAATATCGGACATGTAACTTTTCGGATCAAAACTTATATCTATATACTTTATCAACTACTACAATAGTAGGGAGCCTCATGTGAGGAGTTCATTATGTAAGCCGTCGAGTTGAGTTGTGGATTTACGAGTTAAAGTGTCCTGGCTCCTCGAACGCTTACTAACATGACTTCTGAATTATGTCGGCCCGAACGGTAATAAACGATATATAAAACATACATGTTTCATGAATCTTTCTTTCAAAGACTTACACTATACATCATACCACATCATGGACTAAATGCAAGACATATATTGGCATGTTTATGTTTCCTTAGACATTATTCCAAACCTAAGTTACAACAATTATTCTAGGTTGCTCGTAGAAGTTCTTACGGCATATCCATCATTCTCATTATACATCATCCAACTCAAGGTGAGTTCATAGCCCCACTTTCTATTGTTTAACTATTTTACAAACCCTTGGGGGAATACATGCTATTATTTTTCTACTCGAACACAATGCTTTCTACTGTATGCGATTCGACTATGTTTTATTATCACTAAGTAACATCCTTGCCAAACCAAGATCCCTTATTATGAACCATTTAATCACTTGTGAGGGTTACTTGTAAGTGAGCGCGAATATTGTGAATAGGCCTATTGGGATTGACGAATCCCATTTGTTTTGACTAAGTTCAAACAAATGCATTAATATTTGAGACATTAGGTATGACGGCAAAGTACCTACCGGGATAAATCTGCCGATCGATATTGGTACACGTTAACGTTTTGGTGTCATAAGCTTAGTGAATTAATAACATTTCCGGGCATATAACAACGTAGCCCATCTTTGTTTTCTAACTATGAGTGTGAGTCTATAGCTCACACTACGATTATTGTGTTCAAACGATTTAAGTACAAACACTACGATTATTGAGTTCAAACGATTTAACTACAAACACTACGATTATTGTGTTCAAACGATTTAACTAAACTCTATGAATATCACTCAACCTTTGTGTTGACCTCTCAAGCATGTATTTCAGGTTCATGACGATCAAGGATGGCACGGAAGGACACGGATACTCAAGAGGGCTATAAATTTTATTATCATTCAAAACTCATTTAATGTAAATTGTAAACATGGAACCATTTGGGACCTCATTTTGTAATCTCTGATATTTATACAATTTGAATGATAAATCTTTTAAAACGACTCAATTGGAGTTCGTTTTCTATTATTGTGACTATTGTGCCGTCGAGTAACACCCAGTTCGAATTCCGCTGCAACCATGAATTGGGGGTGTTACAGATTGGTATCAGAGCCATGGTTATAGAGAAACGGGTCTAATTGAGACCTAAACTATAACCACACATACAAGCAAAAACATTTTTATAGCCTTCCGCTCTCCGTGTCTTCCATACTCCAGACGATTATGGACTTAGTAAGCATGTTATGCTACACAAACATATTAATATATTCATATATACCCATTTTGAGCATTTCCCCGTAAGCATTAGTATATTGATATATAAACTCGGTTTATTTTCAATCATTTATCTAAACAATGGACTAAGCATATCTGCGTATGCCTATTCTGGGGCATTTCGACACAATCACATTCTCCCAATCATGTTCCTACTCCAACATTTTATGTCCAAGACATTGTAACTGATTGCAATGGTCTTTCCTATTTTCCAAGACATTGTATTATACAATGGTCTTAATCATTTCTCAAATATTTTGAGTCACACAATGGTTTAACCTACTTCCCAGACATTGTGAATTGCACAATGGTCTAACCTACTTCCGAGACATTGTGTTTTGCACAATGGTCTCTAGAATCATTCCATCACAAAATCAATATCATTTCATATGACATCAAAAACCCATCACAATCTATCGATTTCTAAAAAGAAATATGAGATTTCTAAAGGACAAACTAATCCATCATCGACAAAAGCTGAACTTTCTCTACATTCATCAAAGTTTTCTTATGAAACCTTCATTATTAAAAGTTCGTGATCCTGGCCAAGTTTGTTCTATTTTAGAACTACTTAAAACTTCCTTTCCATACGTATCTACCCTTACTACCTTCTATGCAATGGAATATGAAAACATACGTTACAAGTCTTGTATGGACGGGACTTGCAACTTAAGGGTTTGACATCGCCTTTGTTTAGTGGACAGTTTCCCGAAAGCAACGGACATATCAAAAGTATACCTAGTTTAGGTATTTGAAAATTTTATCGAACCTTGGCTAAATATAGACTAGTCACTTATATTTAACCTAGGGACAGTGGAATATAGTCTGACTAACTATATTCGACTTAGAATTTTCAAATACTGAGAGTAGTTGTACTAGGGTTATGTTTAGGTTGATTTCCTACTTGAACACGATAAACCACCAGAATACATTAAAACAATCTAGAGACACGATAGTGTCTTACCACTCAGCAAGATCTTAACACCTTATCTGTACTACCTAATTTCATTCTTGATTTTTTTTTTTCATTTATGAGATAATCCGAACTACTATCTTGGGATAGTTATCAATTATTCTCTTTATCCTGTAGAAGTACTATCCTGTATAGGTCCTAAGGATACCATTCCATCATAAACTTTTAAAATCTCTTAAGATTTTTAAAGCAAACTCAACATCTATACCTAAGAGTATTAATGTTAAGCATACACTACACACTTTTGTTCATCAAACATATCACATCATTATCTTCACAATCGTTACAACCACAAGCTCATTAAACAGATCTTGATGCACTTTTAAAGCTCAAATCATCCTTAGTTACACCACAAGCACCCTTATCAGCTTTACAAGATTGAATATTCATCTTGTACTTTTGCTACACCAGTATCATCTCGTAATACACTACCTTGTAACTAACCGGCTAATTGTGAATGTTGTGTGGGAATTCTTAAGTAGGATGATTTGTAATTATTTGAATGAATTGGGATGCCTTTTCATTCAAATAAAGAAATTGTAAATCACCGAACCATACGTTTATATTCCTCTATTTACATTGTTTGGGATGCCTCTCTATGTAAATAAAGAATTATAAACAAGTGGGCTTATTTGTATCCGAAATAACATAAGTATGAAGTCAATAAACACTAGGTACAACAACCGATTACATACTAGGCTATGATTGCAACTACTATATCAATTCCTATTAATATTCGACTGCTATATCAATTTCCTTTGATATTCGACTATTACCATACCTTTCCTACATAAAAGTAAGCCTCATCCTACACCATACACTGAAACGACAAATCAAACTACATCACCGGTAATCCCAGACTTTAGTCCTCATAAGTAACCACACCTTTTCATCGACACAACTCCAACATATAACACACATAGAACTTCGGGACGAAGTTCCCCGTAAGGGGTAGAGACTGTAACAATTCGCATTTTCAAGATAACTTTTATTCCCGAAAATTTCACTATTCACTTTTTACTATTCACTTTTCACTATTCATCTCAGAAATTTTTATTTCATATTCTCGTAAGTTAAACTATTTTAACGATAATCCGAGAGTTTGACGCTCGTCGGATCATTTCTGCAAAAATCACAAAGCCGTGTCCGAGATTTACTTTTAGGTTTAAACGTCATTCCAGCATCCCGATATGTCCATAAAACATTATAAACAATATAAATATGATTTTTTCTCATTTTAGGACAATTCCAAAAGTTTTGGAATTTTACGTTTTTCAGTTCAGCGTTTTACGCGAATTACGCGTTTTAGACCCGTGTTTCCAGTTTTTAGCAGGGTTTTAGCACCCGATAGAACCTACCACTCATTTTATATTTTATTATGGAGTATATTGATAAGTTCTAGCATATTTATAAGTTTCATATTTTTAGGATACCCGATTTTAAGTTTCATGACTTAATAACTTACCGTTAGCGATTACCGGGACCAAAACTCACTCCGTAAGCTAGATAATACCAAGTTTAAGTACCTAGTCACTCCTCCCATCATATGAACGTGTATATGATGATTCACCAAGCCTTGGTGACTTGGTGATAAGCCTTGGACTTTAGGATACTTGTATATTAAGCAAACTTGGTCACCAAGGGTTCATTAGATCATTACAAGTGTACATCTTGGCCTCCAAGTTTAGGCAACTTCCTAACACCTTCCTAGCACCTCCTCAAGGCCCTATATAACCCTCCTACCCCTATTGAAGTCGTTCACAACACAAAACAAACAAAAACACTCTTATTTTGATTTCAATCTTCAAGTTACACACCAAAGTTGAAGGCCTAGTTAGTCTCTACATGAATCAAGAGTTTGTTTGGTGATTCCATGGTTAAATTAAGAGCTACATAAGGGTGCTAGGGCTGAAGTTAATGGGTTTTCACAAGGGCTATATCAAGGCTAGCAAGGGTTACAAGAGTTATGGTGAAGGGTTTACAAGCTTAGGTTTAGTGTCCTAGTTCTATACTTGACTTCCTTTCTTAAGTGAAAGCCAAAAGTTGTAAGAAACCCTTATACACTTTCTTGCTCCATATCATTTTCATGCTCTTTGTGTTCTTTTCCTGCTATATATGTTCTTGTTATTGTGTTCATGATGTTTAAAAATGGATAAAACGAGTATTGGTATACATATGTTAACTTATGACAAGCAAACAAGCAAACTAGTGATTTTTATGAAAAACCACGACCACAATAGTATAACTTGGATATTTGACACTTACTTATTGTTAAAGAGGACTTAACAAGGAAAACATAGCAATTTGAATCACCCAAAACGAGTACACGAGTCAAAAGTTATGACCATTTGAAGTTAGCGAAACCAAAACGGCAAAACTGCCTAAATAGCATTCTGATCAAATTTTGATTTTGAAAGTCCCAATTCTGGTCCGATTCATCAAAAAGTTAAAACACGAAAGTTGTCCGGAACGACGTTTTCGTTCAGGATTGAAGAAGCTCGAGCCCTGAAAACGCTTTCCGAATGATAAATTCTTCAAATTCTTAAACAGCCTATTTTTAGACCAAAGTCATAATATATAGGTTATGGTTTAAAAGGAACAAGAGGTCTTATGACCTATAATCAAGACCACCACCATGGCTAGAGCCAAGGTTGTGTCTCATGACCTTGGAACAAGGACCAAAGGTCATGGCTAGGCCATGACGAAATGACCATGTAAGCTTACTTAGGCGTAAACATGAAACAAGGAATTAGGCGATAACTTGAACAAGCAATTTGGATCTACTTCACTTAAAAAGGAACCATGAGACATTACAAAGAGAAAATGGTCATACAAAACTTATGAAACTACCCCTAATAACAATCTTCATGTACTAATAAACTTTCCTAAGTTTATTCAAATATCGGACATGTAACTTTTCGGATCAAAACTTATATCTATATACTTTATCAACTACTACAATAGTAGGGAGCCTCATGTGAGGAGTTCATTATGTAAGCCGTCGAGTTGAGTTGTGGATTTACGAGTTAAAGTGTCCTGGCTCCTCGAACGCTTACTAACATGACTTCTGAATTATGTCGGCCCGAACGGTAGTGAACGATATATAAAACATACATGTTTCATGAATCTTTCTTTCAAAGACTTACACTATACATCATACCACATCATGGACTAAATGCAAGACATATATTGGCATGTTTATGTTTCCTTAGACATTATTCCAAACCTAAGTTACAACAATTATTCTAGGTTGCTCGTAGAAGTTCTTACGGCATATCCATCATTCTCATTATACATCATCCAACTCAAGGTGAGTTCATAGCCCCACTTTCTATTGTTTAACTATTTTACAAACCCTTGGGGGGAATACATGCTATTATTTTTCTACTCGAACACAATGCTTTCTACTGTATGTGATTCGACTATGTTTTATTATCACTAAGTAACATCCTTGCCAAACCAAGATCCCTTATTATGAACCATTTAATCACTTGCGAGGGTTACTTGCAAGTGAGCGCGAATATTGTGAATAGGCCTATTGGGATTGACGAATCCCATTTGTTTTGACTAAGTTCAAACAAATGCATTAATATTTGAGACATTAGGTATGACGGCAAAGTACCTACCGGGATAAATCTGCCGATCGATATTGGTACACGTTAACGTTTTGGTGTCATAAGCTTAGTGAATTAATAACATTTCCGGGCATATAACAACGTAGCCCATCTTTGTTTTCTAACTATGAGTGTGAGTCTATAGCTCACACTACGATTATTGTGTTCAAACGATTTAAGTACAAACACTACGATTATTGTGTTCAAACGATTTAACTACAAACACTACGATTATTGTGTTCAAACGATTTAACTAAACTCTATGAATATCACTCAACCTTTGTGTTGACCTCTCAAGCATGTATTTCAGGTTCATGACGATCAAGGATGGCACGGAAGGACACGGATACTCAAGAGGGCTATAAATTTTATTATCATTCAAAACTCATTTAATGTAAATTGTAAACATGGAACCATTTGGGACCTCACTTTGTAATCTCTGATATTTATACAATTTGAATGATAAATCTTTTAAAACGACTCAATTGGAGTTCGTTTTCTATTATTGTGACTATTGTGCCGTTGAGTAACACCCAGTTCGAATTCCGCTGCAACCATGAATTGGGGGCGTTACAGAAGTACTCTTAGCAGAATTGCCAAACCCATATAATTGGGTATCTGATTGTCTTTCGAGTGTCTAGATTAGAAATGTGCTTATGCTTATTATGTGAATGCAGTTTTCTTCTGTTGGTATGCTGAATCGTCTGACATGTAATGGGGATGTTTCAGAATTTGGATTGTTTTTATAACAGATTATCTGCTTATTGTGTTTTTCGAGCAGATGCATAAAGTTGACTATGCTTATTCTACTTAGTTTAGGGGTGAAATAAGGTCTTTTCAGTAAGGATTTTCATATTGTTTAGTTTGAACTGGTTATTGTTGGCGGGTTCAGAATCGTATGTTTGACCTTACGGGTGAAAGAAGCTATTTTGGATAAGTAGATTTTCTGATTATGAGCATAAGCTGTTTAACTTAGTAATGCCAAACACCCCTTGTTGTGTTTTGATATAGTAGTTCAGCAATAGTAAGTGTTTGGATATGATTAATCTAGTTATAGCAATTGCTTATTTCATGAAAGCATAAGCAGCTTTAATAAGCATTACCATACATCCCCTGAAGTCAATGTAATCATAGAAGTGTTGATGTTGTATGTTGAATTGGCATCAGACAACTCCGTCGATATTAGTATCATGAATCCTTCTTACAAAAAGGGACATTTATATTTTTCTTTAGGACAACCAGGGCTATTGGTTTCTTGATCAATCTAGTCCATATTACATGACGTCGTAACACTTTATCTTTCCCGAAAAGGTTTCTGATTCTATGATATTTTCTGGACCAACATGGGAAGGTGGGCAGTACGACGGAGATGAACAGAGTCGATTGGCTGCTCTTCGATTAGCAATGGAATTAGGAGCTGATCACATCGATGTTGAGCTTAAGGTTCCTTTCTTCTTGACATTAAATGAGTCTATTCGTGCTCATTGGCTCGTCTAAAGTACTATACTGTTATTCGTAACTCAAATGCAGGCTGTTGACGATTTCAACAATTTAATCCATGGAGACAAGCCTATAAAGTGCAAACTCATAGTTTCTTCCCTCAATTATCAAAATACTCCTTCGATAGAAGAGCTTGGGAACCTTGTGGCCAAAATACAGTCAACAGGAGCTGACATTGTAAAGTTTGCAACAACCGCTGTAGATATAACTGATGTAGCACGAGTTTTTCACATTACTGCTAATTCTCAAGTAAGCGGCGTAAGTCATGCATCATAAATTCTAGAGATAAAATTTCATTTGCATCTAAAAAAATATAGAAGTTTGTTAAACATCCCTGAATGGTCTAAGTCGGTATCTGGTTCGAGCTAATTTGGCGTCTAGGATCTATAGACTATAGGTGTCTTTTAGTCCTTGATTCATTTTTGTCTTTCGTCGTGCTTTGTTGCTGATTTTTCCTCCCGTTTTAGGTATTTAGAGTCTTAGCTTGTGCCCTTTGGGCTGCCTAAGCGTTTTTTGGTAGTAGCAGTACTAATCCTCCCATGTACATATTTGCCGTTGCTCTTAGGTTTAGAGTCCTTTGCTTCAAGTTCGGGGCTTTTTGGTGCCTCTTTGTTCCCATGCTTGTACGTGGTTACGCTTTTTATCCCCCATGCTTTTGTTTGTTTCATGTGTTCATTTATGCTGTTATGTTAATTCCTACTTTTCCCCTATTCTCTTTCTTTATTTTATATGCTATGCTTTCCATGTGTTGTATGATTAGTTGCTTCTTTGTTTTAACGTGCTCCTTGTTAGCCTGCTTGGATTTATATGCTTTCATTGTTCTTCTATTCTTGCATCTCTAACATTCACACTTTCTTGAGTACTTTCACCCTTTCATTTACACTTGCCCGAGGTCTTCTTAGAAGCAGTCTCCCTCTTTTGGGTTTACCGTAAAGTAAGTGTATGATTTGTATACACTCCACCTCCCCCATACCTCGTGCATACGGGATTGGGTATTGTTGTTGTTGTTAACATCTCTGAATTATTTCCTGCTTTATTTATTTACTTGGTTATTTAAGTATATATATTAATCATTTAGGTTCCAATAATAGCAATGGTGATGGGTGAGAAGGGATTGATGTCTCGAGTACTTGCCCCAAATTCGGTGGATATTTGACATTTGGCACCCTTGAGCATGGAAAGGTATCGGCACCCGGGCAGCCTGCAATTAGGGATCTTTTGGACTTGTTTAATTTCAGACAGTTAGGACTTGACACAAAATTATTCGGTATTATCGGGAAGCTAGTTGGACATAGCAAATCCCCTTTGTTATACAATAAAGCTTTCAGATCAGTTGGATTTAATGGAGTTTATGTACATTTGTTGGTGGATAATGTAACGAATTTTCTTGATACTTACTCATCGACAGATTTCACAGGGTTCTTAGAAGCAGTCTCCCTCTTTTGGGTTTACCGTAAAGTGAGTGTATGATTTGTATACACTCCACCTCGCCCATACCTCGTGCATACGGGATTGGGTATTGTTGTTGTTAACATCTCTGAATTATTTCCTGCTTTATTTATTTACTTGGTTATTTAAGTATATATATTAATCATTTAGGTTCCAATAATAGCAATGGTGATGGGTGAGAAGGGTTTGATGTCTCGAGTACTTGCCCCAAATTCTGTGGATATTTGACATTTGGCACCCTTGAGCATGGAAAGGTATCGGCACCCGGGCAGCCTGCAATTAGGGATCTTTTGGACTTGTTTAATTTTAGACAGTTAGGACCTGACACAAAATTATTCGGTATTATCGGGAAGCCAGTTGGACATAGCAAATCCCCTTTGTTATACAATAAAGCTTTCAGATCAGTTGGATTTAATGGAGTTTACGTACATTTGCTGGTGGATAATGTAACGAATTTTCTTGATACTTACTCATCGACAGATTTCGCAGGGTTCAGGTTGAGTTTTGATCTATTTTTATTAGAGCTAGTGCTTAAGTTTCTAGGGGTTTCTCCATCAAACCGAATACTTTTTATATTTTTGTATATAAACGAGTCTTTAAAGGAAGTCTTAGTATACGGTTTGGGTCATTTGGTTACCATAAAATTTAACATTATACATCAATCTAAATCACACGTATATACATCTTATCATTTATTTATAATGTTAGTGCTTCAGTTTCCAGGGGTTTTTCCATCAAACCGACATACTTTCACGTTTGTGCAGTGTTACTTTTTTTTTTTTTTTTTTGGTTCTAAACGAGTCTTTAATGGAAGTCTTAGTGTACAGTTTGGGTCATTTAGTAACCAGAAAATTTAACATTATATATCAACCTAAATTACACATATATAAACCTATCAATTTTTCTATAATGTTGATGATTTTTGACAATTGGTTTTTGTGTTACCGAATGGCCAAACAGTCTACACAACGATCTTATAATAAGTCAAATGTTTTTTTTGGGTAACCATAGTTTCCGACCATTTGGCCGACTAATCCACGATGGCTAAGACTCATCTCATTTAAACACGTCAAATGTTATAAAAAAGTAGAATGGCAAAAACGGTACAAATGTGAAAGTACGTTGATATTTTATGGAAAAAACCCCTGTTTTTCTACTTATTCAGATTAGAAAAATGTATCATTTTACTTCAATGTTGTGATGAGGTTGATCCAGTTGCAAAGGTAAGTTTCATTTTCATAGAAACCTTAAACGTTGAAGCTGATGTAGATAATTATTAAATTACGGATTTTTATTTATTCTGTTATTTATTGTATGTTACAGTCAATAGGAGCAGTCAACTGTGCCATCCAAATGATGGGACATTATACGGGTGTAATACAGACTATGTAGGTGCTATTTCTGCTATCGAGGATAGTCTACGAGGTTTCTTTCTTTACTTTCTGTTAGGAGTGATAATATGGGTCGTTGGGTCAAAACCTTGCCTTTTGTGCACTTATAAAAGATTTAAAGCCCAATCGACCCATTTGAGATTTATTTACAACAAAAATTGGTGCAACTGTTTACAGGTTCAGGTGTTCAAAATGGTGCAACAGTATCACCCTTGGCTGGTGGACTATTCATGGTTATTGGTGTTGGCGGTGCTGGAAAAGCTCTTGCTTATGCTGCAAAAGCGAAGGGTGCAAGGATTGTGATAGCCAGTCGTACCTACGGTTAGATTCTACTAGCGTTCACATTACCATTCCTAGTGCTCGTTCTTGATTGCAAATAAAACATTACACTAGTTTTATTGCATTCTAATCAGTTCAGTATGGGTGAAAGTCAACTATATGGTTCTCGTCATATCTAGGGGTGTTTGGGTTTGAGTTGTTAATCATCAAAACATAAAAAATTGATTATTGTGACTTCAAGTCAGAGTAACCATATGATCAGTTGCAACATTGAAATCCAAACACCCTCTATGCATAGTTAGTACACCAACTAAAGTTTACTCTTACTGATACTGCACAGATCGTGCTAGAGAACTCGTTGACATAATTGGTGGAGAGGTTATATCTCTTGCCGATTTGAACACTTACAGCTCAGAAGGTGGCATGATACTTTCAAACACAACATCAATTGGTATGCATTGTAAAAGATCGTTTAAGCCCTATCTAGGATTAGTAACATTGATTGCACAACGGAATATAACAAGAACATAATCAACATTACTAATAAGGTTTTCTTTTATTGAATATAAAATAAACTAAACGACTGCTACTATTACTACTACACACTCTATGCGTTTTCTAGACTCTCATTGGAGAGACTAGCTATTGAATGAGATCATCTGTAACCTAGACGCCTACCCTCTTTATATAATAGAGGGAGGTTACTAACCCTAGCTTACTAATAAAGCTAACAATTACATATTAGGCCCTCATTGTTTCTTCTTCTTCATTCTTGCTTGTGAGTTTTGTAATCTTCAAATCTGCAATTCCCAACAATCTTTGCCTATTTGATATTACAAAACAATCTACATGAAGAAACAATGCTAAAACATGTCATCACAAATAATAAGCTACACATCATAGCTCTTCTTCCCCTTTTTGTAATCATCCAATAGGGGTCTTGTGCATCTTCGTAAACGCTTCCCTTCAAGTGAAGCATGTAGAAACCAATTTTTTTTTTTTAATCTAAATAGCAGGAACAAGCATTAGTATCTAACAGCAGGAAAATGGTCAAGTATATTAACAATAAGCTTCCCCTTAAAAGTATACTTGCCATCTCTTGAATCTAGTAGGCTCCATGGAGTGATCACTGATGAATAAAATCAAATATAACTTATTTGATGAAGAAGTTAAATCTTCCAAGCTTGCATCTTATGTATTGCACTATTCACGTGACTCCAAACTCATACTCCCATAAAAAGTATAAGTAGACCGTGACCTCTTGACAAATCCTCAACTAAATGAGACACTGAGCACAATAACGTAACTCCTTAAAGTGATAGCAAATGTACGCATTAAGCACAATAAGATGGATCGTACCCCTTCGCTAGATTCGTCAAGTCTTCGTCACCATACAAACCAAGCAAGATATGATAAGAATACAAAATCTGTGAAAATCAATTACAACATCAAACAAGCGATAATCAAATGTCTTCAACAAGTAATCTTCTCAACGAAATGATGATGGTTGATAACTCCGTCCTCCCTAACCATTAGTAATCTCATATGACTAGTAGGAACCAAAACGGACCAAAAGAAAAAGTATACAACAAGCCAGCATGAACCATAAAGAAGTCACCAAGAATCATATGAATCAGCAGGAACCCATCAGTAGGAATGAAACCTAACCAGCAGGAATGACCAACAAGAACCATCAGGAGGAACCACCAGGA
Organism: Artemisia argyi; assembly: GCA_030686995.1. Classification (NCBI taxonomy): domain Eukaryota; kingdom Viridiplantae; phylum Streptophyta; class Magnoliopsida; order Asterales; family Asteraceae; genus Artemisia; species Artemisia argyi. Next base: position 212,175,569 of record CM060685.1, read on the forward strand.
AGAACCGAATGTCATCAGCAGCAACAATTAAGTGTATTAGCAGAAATAAAATGGAGTACCAGCAGAAACCAAATACTGAACAACCAGTAGAATCCATTAATACAACAGTCCTATTTAATACCCATGTGAACGTCTCACAGCACATAATCCACCAATCAATGTGATCCCATCAGTTAATACACGATCCTCTCATTTAATAACCATGAAATCAATACCATAATGAGACCATTGACCCCATTAAAATAATCGTTTCTCGTCACCGAATAATACCAATCATGCCTATCCAAACAAATACCATCAAATAACATATTCAATAATACCAATCATGCTATCCGGAGACCAAATGATGGGACGTTATATGGTTGTAATACAGACTGTGTAGGCGCTATTTCTGCTATCGATGATAGTCTGCAAGGTTTCTTTCTGTACTTTCTAATAGCAGTGATAATATGGGTGGCTGGGTCAAAGCTGTGCTTTTTGTCCACTTATAAAATTTTCATATTATATTTCACACCCATTTGACCTGTTTGAGATTTACTTTTTTTTTGGTAACTATGGATTCCGACCTTTTGGCCAACTAATCCACGGTGTGCAAGAATTGTGATAGCCAATCGGACTTACGGTTAGATTCGACTATCGTTCACATTACCATTCCTAGTGCTCATACTTGATTGAAAATAAAACATTATACTAGTTTTATTAGTATTTTGTTTTTGAGTATTTGGGCACTTTGAGATTGCTTATTTTGAACTGATTAGTATTGGTGAATTAGGTATTACAAGTTTGCTCTTAGGGTGAAATAAGCTGATCATCTGCGTGTAAGCTGTATGAACTATGAAGTAGTAATCCCAAACACCCCCTTATCGCGTTTTGTTATTGTGGATAAGGTTTGAGTGTCTGGACATGATTATATGCTTATTTAAGGCCTTGAGGGTGAACTAAGCTGATTGGGAGATGCTGAATTGTATGGTGCTGACTTAGTTGAAGTTAGATAGGATTGTTTAAAACAAGAAAGGTTTACTAATAGATATGATATCAAACCGTTTATAAATTAAGTCCTTTGCCTACTCTTTTTACTTGCAAGGGTGGTTTTTTCGGACTGTTTTTCGATATTCAAAACTGTTTTCATGATATGAAATGTGATGTGTTAGTATACTGAATAGTAACAATTGTTTGACATGTGATGTGGGGTGTTTGGGATTTTTGCTTATTTACACAGCTTATCTTCGTATTGCTTTTAGTAAGCAGACGATGAAATGTGACTATGCTTATCTACTTAGTTTATGGTAAATAAGCTCTTGTAATTAGCAGTTTAATTTTAGGATGAAATAAGCAGTTTGGGAGTCTAAGTTCAAAACTAACAATCCTAAGCACCCCTTATTGCGTTTTAAACTTTTAATGTAGTAGATAAGCAGAGTTGAGTGTTTGTGTGTGATTATATTTGAGGGTGAAATAAGCAGTTTGGGAGTTGCTTATTTACACAGTGTATTTGCTTCTGTATTTTAAAGTACTCTTAGCAGAATTGCCAAACTCATATATTTGCGTATCTGATTGTATTTCGATTGTCTGGATGAAAAATGTGCTTATGCTAATGATATTCTTGATACTGTTATAATGCGAATGCAGTTTACTTCTGATGGTATACTGAATCGTCTGACATGTGATGGGGATGTTTCAGAATTTGGATTGTTTCCATAACAGATTATCTGCTTATTGTGTTTTTTTAGCAGATGCATAAATTTGACTATGCTTATCTACTTAGTTTAGGGGTGAAATAAGGTCTTTTCAGTAAGAAGTTTCAGATTGTTTAGTTTTAACTGGTTATTGTTAGTGGATTCAGTATTGTAAGTTTAACCTTAGGGGTGAAATAAGCTGTTTTGGATAAGTTGATCTTCTGGTCATGAGCATATGCTGTTTAACTTAGTAATGCCAAACACCCCTTGTTGCGTTTTGATACAGTAGATCAACAGTAATAAGTGTTTGGATATCATTATAGGCTGATTATTTTACGTCTTGACTCCCTAATTAGCTGATTACCGAAAACTTGCACAAATGTGATATCTGATTATCTGGTTTCGTTACTGTAGAAGCCTATCTACACACTTTTTTAAGCATTTCCTGATGTTATAGGAATTAATTATTTCGTGAAAGCATAGGTAGTTTTAATAAGCATTACCCAACATCCCCTTAATCTAGTCCATATTACATGACATTGTAACACTTTATCTTTCCCGAAAAGGTTTCTGATTCGATGTTATTTTCTAGACCAACATGGGAAGGTGGTCAGTACGACGGAGATGAAAAAAAGTCCAGAAGATGGATAATGTAAAGAATTTTCTTGATACTTACTCATCTACAGATTTCGCGGGGTTCAGGTTGAGTTTTGATCTATTTTTATTAGAGCTAGTGCTTAAGTTTCCAAGAGTTTTTCCATCAAACAGACATGCTTTTTCTATTTTTGTATATAAATGTGTCTTTACAGGAAGTCTTAGTGTACATTTTGGGGCATTTGGTAACCAGAAAATTTAATTTTATATATCAAGCTAAATCGCACATATATAAACCTATCATTTTTTTTAATGTTGATCATATTTGACAGTCCCTTTTTCTGTTACTGAATGCCCAAACAGTCTACAGAGCGATCTTATAATGAGTCAACTGTTATGAAAAAAGTAGAATGGCTAAAAGGGCAAAAATGTGAAAGTACGTTGGTATTTTATGAGAAAAAAACCATTTTTTACATATTCAGATTAGAAAAATGTAACATTATTGTTTGCAGTTGTACCATTCCTTACAAAGTATCTTTACTTCAATGTTGTGATGAGGTAGATCCAGTTGCAAAGGTATTGTAATAATAAGCTTAACTATCAAAGCATATTTAATGATGAAAGTATGGCTTTTTATGTATTCTGTTACTGATTGTACGCCACAGTCAATAGTAGCAGTCAATTGCGCTATCCAGAGACCAAATGATGGGACGTTATATGGTTGCAATACAATCGAGTATAGTCTACGAGGTTTCTTTCTGTACATTCTAATTTCTATTAGAAGTTTCATATCATATTTCATGTGTGACTTCAACCCGTTCGATCCATTTGACAACTGTGGTTTATTACATTTGGAGAGAAAGGAATGCAAGACTGTTTAAGAGTGAAGAAATGGATAAGAAGTGTCTCATGAAGATTATTGAAAGTAATATTAGATTGCAATTAAGGAGTTTAAAAGTGAAGAAATCTGCTCAAGTCATGGGAATTGGCCAAAAATGGAATGTTGAAATGAATTATGGTAAAGATGAATGCAGGTTATGATAACAGTCCTTTTTAGGATGTTTGATTCAAGTTTTGATGGCTAATGTCATAACTTGGATATCTGAGGGCCTTATAACTTGTGTAGTAGGAAAGGGTGTTTAGATATCCAATTTACTTACATTAGGGGTGTTGGGAGTGGCAACTAATGGAAGTTTTTGCTCTGTCCAATGCAGCCTAGTACACTGCACATAAAGTAGGTTTCCAGAGACAAATGGTGGAGTGCCAACCTGATGATGCCCAGTCTAGAGTTGTTCCTTGGTGGTTGGAAGAACTGTGGATTGGGAAATGTAGTCAAGGTGGGATGTATCCTTGGGCAACTCTATACTTATGAGTGATGCCTGTTTACAGGAAATGTAGCTCTTTGTATATGTAGTCCCAATGGAACAGGAGTTTTGATCCATTCTTGGTGATGCCCTGGGTAAGAGCCTCTGTTCTAGGTCATATGGGCTATGATTGAGAATAGGTAGGGTGTTTATCTAGTGGAAATGTAGCCAGGAATTGGATATTTCTCCATGGCTGCCTAGATGATAGCAAAAAGTCATTGTCTGCTATGTCTAGAAGAATAGTGAGCTTGAATCAGTAGTTTCCTGAATTGTGTTGTTTCTTAGAAGTATATTCTGTTGTATCAGCATATGAGCATGTTCATATGGCTGATTTTTGAATTTGATGTAATTTGCTGATTCATAATTAATACAAGTTCACTATTTCAGGAAAAAAAGGTACATAAACAATCATTGTAATCATCCATTCATCATTGTAATTGTCAAGATTTATATATGTTGAACACAAAGGTCCCGTACATTATATATCAATGTTATTATTACACCCTATTTTCTCTAAAACTATCTTCATTTTCATAAACTATATATCTATCATAAAAATCATTTAAAATTAATCATGTGGGTGATGGTAATACTTAAGAAGATTCAACTTGTGGGATCAGTTACATGTTGTCATTGTCAACTTGCAAAATGAGCTGGAGTTGGTGATACCATTATATAATACTAGCCTATAAACTCGTGATAAATCACGGGTAGCTAATAAAAGTTTACTTAAAAAAAGGTGAAAGTTGTGAACTTTTGATACGAACGTAATAAATTGAGCTGTAAAATAGAATAATTATATAACTTAGTTTTCTTGTTCACTAACAACAAATTGACTCATTCAAAACAAAATCAACAAATTTACAAATGTATAACTTTCGTCAATCTTCATAGTAAAAGAAAACTCTTCATATTAAAGGGAGGTGATTTCTCCACATAATAATTTACTTCATACACATATATTTAGTGGCACCCATATAAATTTTACAAATAAAATTTATATAATCCCCACTAAAATTATGTGTATAAAGTAAATTCTTATGTGGAGATATTACAACCCATAAAAGAAAACGTAAAAAAAAGTAGTTATTTTGAATAGGTTGATTTTCAATTCAAAGTAATATGTATTTGAAGATGTATGTTTGATGAATGAGCATCTAAAGTTCCAATAAACATTTAACAACCACGCCAAATTATATATTTTTTATACTAAAACAACATATTAATCTTATTTTCTCCACATCAAGTGTAACTTCTTCATCCTTTTTAGTCAAAGAAAATTGATTAGTAATACGATGGATCGATATGCAAATGCATTAAGAAAACTTGCATAGTAGTCTCAATATGTTTTGTAAACAAATGAAGTAACGAAAACCAATACGTAACCACAAGTGTGGGAGTTAATTCACCACATACTTATTGTGTGGGTTTTGTCCGTACAATAGTTGTCTACTTTCTCAAATGTCCCGATATGGTACGTGCATTTTTTTTTTCGTGCCAATATGGTACATGTACTTTCGTTTTCGTGCTAATATGGTCACTTTTTTACCTACTACTGGTTGGCAACCTGTAAAATGGGTACAAGATTTATTTTAATGATTTTTTGTACAAAAATTGTCCCTTGTGATTTGTTTCTTTTGCAAAATAGGTCCTTTGCGATTTTTTCAAAAATGGTCCCTTGTAATTTTTTTCTTTTGCAAAATAGGTCCTTTCTAATTTTTTTTTCAAAAATGGTCCCTTGTGATTTGTTTCTTTTGCAAAATAGGTGCTTTGCGATTTTTTCAAAAATGGTCCATTGTGATTTGTTTCTTTTAGAAAATAGGTCCCATTCATTTTCTTCTGTTCTTATACTTTTTTTTTTTTTTTTTTTTTTTTTTTTTTCCGTTTTCTTCTTTTGCAAAATAGGTCCCATTACAAAAACCAACATGCAACATACTTATAAAGTGCTCATCGTATGGGAAAATATTATGTTACATCTATACATTGTCAAATATTACATACCACACTACTATAAAAATTGACATAGAGCCCGGTTGAAAAGGCTAATAGTGCCCGGTTTTTCATGAGGGCACAAACGGGGGGGGGGGGGGGGGGGGGGGGGGGGGGGAATTGGCATAGAGCCCGGTTTGAGAAACAGGCTTTATGATGTTTAATAGAGGCCGGTTTTTTCGTTCAAAACCTTGCTATATGTGATTAAAAAAGCCCATTTTTAATGAGAATAGACCCCTGTTTTTTCCTTACAAAACATGGCTCTGTGATTTTTTTTTTTTTTTTTACTTTTTCAAATTTTGTTAAATACCACCTGTTTACATTATTTCCACAGCAGAAACTAGCAGAAACATCAACAAAACATAACTGTAACAAAACCATAACCTTGATGGTCTATACCAAAACCAAAGGCATTAAGATCCAAGATCAGTTTTACAACAACCTAATACGGGTCCTATGGACTACATAACATACTTAATACGACTAATTAGACATTACAACAGTTTCACAATAAAGTGTTTTGTTGGGCCAAGGGAAAGGAGATATACAAAAAGGCATGAGTACATGCCAACCTTTCCTAAATACTACCATGATTGATGATCAGATGCCACACACCAAAATGTACGAGCTCACGATGTCGTCCAGCTCCTTAGTAGTAAAAGGCTTCTTCTCATTCCAAGGCATCTATAAAAAAAAAAAAAAAAAAAAAAATCCATAAGTGATATTAGTATGATGAAACAAATAAGACCAGCTTTGATGGCTGGAAATTTATTCATTTTATGCTGATTGATTGTTGTTTTTCATCAGCCATTTCTCTTTAGTTAATGCTCATCTTATCGACCCAAAATTCCAATTTAAATGACTTTGTGTAAAAGTTGTCAACGAAAAGGAAAAAGACTTAGAAGTAGTAGTTCAAACTTCAAACCATACATATGCAGTAAGTTGTATCATTTCACAGAATAATTATGGTGTCGAAAAACAGATATCGATATTTTTTGTTCTTATAAGGCTATTGTTATGTGAAATGATGCAACCTATATGGTTTGAGACAAGCCTTATACAATGTTGCAATAGATATCAAACGAGACCAGAGCACATAATATAAGGTTGTTCACTTAGCCTTAAATTAAGACGAGAGCACATAATATAACAATGGAGTCTATTCAAACGAGACTAGAGCACATAATATAAGGCTGGCTAAAGGGGAATTTGTATTGGCTTATTTAATTAACTGATGAGCTTAAAAACTGTTTGGGCATCAACCAACGAGCTTACACTTCTTAGTTAATTGAGACATGCATGTATTCTTTTGATTTGCAATCGCATTGGACAAATAAGTTTTTTGCTTTGTATACAGAAACGGGCAACTAATTATCTTCGGGGAGCAATTCATTCACTGCCTCTAACAAATCTGTAAAACCTTTATCACTCCAACCATTAGCTGCCTTTACATCAAACAATCTCAACACTGCACTTAGTCTAGTGTGTTTTTTACACCCAGCATATAATGGCTTTTCCGCATGGACAAACAATTCTTGAAATTTGGCATGATTATTGTCATCTATATCACACTCCAAATCATGTAACATGTCATCTAAGTTATCAGGACCGCTGTCGTTCGAATCATCGTCATCATCCTCGCTATGATCAGAATCAATCGTGTCACGCTCTTGTAATAATTCATCATGTCATGACCAACAAGTATACCGTTCCGTAAACCCAGTTGATATCAGGTGTCCTTTTATTTCATCAGAGTCAGTATAAAATTGTATATGGTTACAATCTTTACACGGACAAGATATTCTTAATTTTCCTTTCTTTTCCCGATCATCCTCGGCAACTCTAATAAATTCAGACAGCCTGGTCAAATATTCCTCTGAATTTCGATCTATCTTGTACATCCATCTACTTCGATCCATCTAGAATTTCGATCTATCTAGTACATTCCCAATATGTTAATAACATTCGCATCCTAAATGGGATAAATTATTTAAAAGGCAATCCTAAAATGGGGCAATCCAAAATTAATCTCTATTAATATCGGCTAAGTATTATACTAAAAGAGAATAACTTATACCTATTTGTACTAAATGAATGTAATAACAACGCTATTAGTGGTTCGAAAAATCATAAAAAGACACCTTACTTGCACGGGTCAATCAAGCTAGTAGCAAGTTTCGCGTGCCAAATTATTTCCGAAAACAATCCTACAAATACAAATAAGTTACAAGTTAACAAAACAAATATTCATATATCTAAACATATTTATGGTAGCATGGTTCGGGTCAATCGGGTTGCGGGTAATCGGGTTAGGTCTATGCAAATATTGTATGAGTTTAGCCAATCTATTTGATCCATGAATCATATATATTGTTACACATTAATTAAATAATCAATCCTAAAATTATACATATAAAGTCTAATTCGTATATTGTTATTTGGCCTAATATTCCAAACAAACTCGAAAGGCAACTTGCAATTCATGTACACTAGTAAATTCTAATTCGTATACTAAGGTTAGGTAATAATATATATCTTCTTCTGTGTCTACTATAATCGTGTTGCTAATTGATTTCACTAACATTACATGAGAATGAAGTAAACCAAATATGAGCACAAGAGTACCATGATTTTGTAAACAGTTTGAAGATAAGAATTGCAATATTGTGTTTACATACATGAGGAAATTATATACGCAAGCTAAGGACATATTGATTACGAATTAACAATAAAGATTTGCTTAACTTTGAAATTGAACATGTGTATGTATGAAAATAAGCAAGAGTTATATAACAATAATTAAATATAAGAACTTACCTTTAATTATGATTTGAGATTGAACAAAATTTGATCATTTAATGCTTATATATGGAGACAGTTAAAATTTGATAATTTAATGCTTATGGAGACAATATATTAAAATTTGATCATTTAAAGCTTATATATGCAAAGGTTTTGAAAAAAAGAGTCAAAAAATGGTAATAAATGTGATTCATATGGTTCTCACCTGTTGAGTATGTTGTTTTTGTTGCCAGCCATTGGTGGTCACTCTAATAGAGCCCGGTTTCGTGGAAGAAAAACGGGCTCTAATAGTTTTAATCATAAAGCCCGGTTTCATTAAAAGAACATGGCTCTATACAAAGGAATAGAGCTCGGTTTCGAAGGAAAAAACACGGCTCTAAAAATTTTAAGCATAGAGCCCGGTTCTATCAGAAAAAACACGGCTCTATACCCTTTTCCACAACCCGGAATCCCTTTAGAGCCCGTTTTTTCACAAAAACCGGGCTCTATTTTCTTTTTTGTAGTAGTGCCATCACTTCCGAAACCATCTAGGCTACCATACCACGTCCTAGCAGCGTCAGCCCAGTTTGTGGCTACCTTGGATATGTTAAAATGCGTTGGTCGTGCTAATGACAATGTGAAGTAGAAGGTTAGAAGACATAACACCGAGAAATGTGAATAATTAGTAGCCATTGCTAAATGGTGCTATGCTACTATGTGTAGCTAGTTTATGCTTCTATGGTGATGCAAAAGTAAGGTTTTTATAGAGGGTTTTGTTTGCATTGTAACTTTCAAGTCCACGTTTGCCATGTTCTTATTTTGTCATGTTTGGATTCTAATATTTAAAATTCGTGCAATTTGGATCTTTTAATATTCTATCATATTAGGAGTAATAATAAAGATATCATCAAAAAGAACATGGGTTATAAGTCTTTTTACATGTTTAATTTGTTCAACATATTATATTTGGTTAATATATGTTATTTTCTGAATTCGAATGCATCATGTCACAATTGCCTCACCTCATATTTGTTTAATAGAAGGTACACATGGTCTACGTAAGGACTGACGTGGTTGCATTCTTCATTTGTTACTATGTTTAGATAAAGGCTCATTTTTAGTTAAATGATTAAGTAAATGAACATTAAATATAATTTTTCACTAAAAAAAAAAAAAAAATCACTCAAATAATTTTATGCCTCACTTTCCCTATAAAAAAACCCCCAAAATTTCATCAAATCCCCAAACCAATTCAATTTCCCTCCATCCCCCCCTCCAAATCAAAACCCTAACCCTAACTTTTCAATCCCACAAAAATCAACTTTCAATTCATAAAAAGTTCACATTTTTATGTAATATCTCCAATCTTTTCACGCAACCCATCTTTTATTTCCATCAATTTCATCAATTTGTTAATATATATATATATATATATATATATATATATATATATATATATATATATATATATATATATATATTGGGTGCAGGTGAGATTGATAATAATAGGGGATGATGAATCGGATAGTAGTACTACTTGGGATTTTGGTGGTGAACAAACCCACATCAGTTGCTGCAAAGGTATTTGTTATAGTAAGCTTAATTACTATCAAACCATATTTAATGATCAAAGTATGCCTTTTTATGTGTTCTGTTACTTACTGATTGTATGTTACAGTCAATCGAAGCAGTCAATTCCGCCATCAGGACACCAAATGACGGGACATTATATGGTTGCAATACATAGACTATCTAGGCGCTATTTCTGCTATCGAAGATAGTCTTCGAGGTTTCTTTTTGTACATTCTAATTTCTATTAGAAGTGATTATATGTGCGGTTCCCACCAACCCCCCATACCTACAAAAACACACACACACACCTTACACCTTCAAACACACACACACACCCCAATGGAACTTGTAAGTCAAAACCAACCAATCCTTAAAAACCCATTTTCATTAACTTCATATCTTTACTTATTTTTTTATTGTTTTTGTTTATGTTGGTGACACCTGCTATTGCTGTTGTGAAGATGGGTGGTGAAAATGAAAATGGAGTAAGAAGGAATAACAACACATTGATATGTGCACCAATAATAGCTGATGATATTGATCACATGTTGGTTCTTATGAATTTGGCTAAGTCTTATGTTGTTGATCTTGTTGAGATTAGATTGGATAGTTTGAAACCTTTTTTAGAGGGGTTTAATGTCCGAGAAAGTATTCAGTCCCTTGTTAAATTAAGCCCTTTGTCTACCCTTTTTACTTACAGGTGAGTAGATTCTTTTTTTCGATATTAGTATTTGGCTTGTTGGTATTTGTGTCGTGTGTAATTACCAAGTCTTATTGTAGGATTAGCATTCATGCTAATCTCATAACTTGAAAAACAAAACAAATAATATCTCTCCCCTCTCCTCTCTCAAAAAACGGTCGAACAAACACCCCTCTCTAGGGTTTCGGTTTGGTTCTTCTAAGCTTGACAAAGGGTTGTGCTAGACAAGATCGTGAGGTATAAATAACTAGCATTCAGGTGATATCTATATTTAACAGACCATACATCAAGAGGTAATAATAATTGCTCTAAAGGTTTCGTGAGTTTCATTGATGACATTTTCCGCTGTTCTTAAATGTTTTTTATATGATTTAGATATAAAATCACCAACAGTTTTTGGCCAAGCAAAATGTTTATATTTGATGGGTCACAACATTGGAATTAGGACACACTGCAAAAATTTTAAAATTACATAAAAATAAAACACGTGTGAAATTTGAGTGGTTAGACCTCACAAAAAAATATGAGTGACCAAATTGGAACACTAATGAAATTTCATTACTATTCGGTGACTTTTTCTCTAAAATAAATATCGTGAAAATTAGGATATTACAAATTTATTATATTTTTATTTAATAAATGTATTATTTAAATTGATAAGTAACTTTCTTTCATATTTTTTTCAAATAAAACTCAAATTCAAATCTTATTTCAACCCACCTATAAAATAAAGATACGTTTGATACATCACTATCAGAATGCATCAATTACAATAATTATCATTACAAATATTTGGTTACTAAGTTGGGGAATGAAATTATCATTTGATACCCATAGACTCATTCTCGTAGGACCTACCACTAACATATAGACCATATGTCTTTCTAAAAAAAAAAAAAAAAAAAAAAAATTGTGATAACATACATTAATACAAACAATAGAAATAAAATCGGTATTCTCAATCCATACTACCCTGTAACAATTTTTCTTAAAACACAGTTAATATTCTAACAATTAATATTCTTCACTACAAAGCTACTACAAAGTTATAGAGGGAAAAAAATAAAAATAAAAATAAAAAAAGCTGCAAAAACCAAAATCAATTAAATCAACCAATATTTCTCTCTAAAAAACCCCACAATGCACCAAATCCCCAGACCAATCCAATTTTCCCCCAAATCAAAACCCAAACCCTAACATTCCAATCCCACAAAATCAACTTTCAATTCACAAAAAGTTCACATTTTTATGTAATATCTCCAGTCTTTTCACAAAACCCATCTTTTATTTCCATCAATTTCATCAATTTGTTAAAAAAATAACTGATTTTTATTGTTATTTTTGGTTGCAGGTGAGATTGATAATAATGGGGGATGATGAATCAGAAACCCACATCAGGTGAGTCAAAAGAAACCAATGTTTAAAAAAGACCCATTTTCATTAACTTCATATCTTTACTTATTTTTATTGTTTTTGACTTTTTTGTTGTTGTTGTTGTTAGGTGACACCTGCTGCTGCTGTTGAGAAGATGGGTGGTGAAAATGAAAATGTAATAAGGAATAATAGCACATTGATATGTGCACCGATAATGGCTGATACTATTGATCAGATGTTGATTCTTATGAATTTGGCTAAATCTTATGGTGCTGATCTTGTTGAGATTAGATTGGATAGTTTGAAACCTTTTTTAGAGGGGTTTAATGTTAGAGAAAGCATTGAGACCCTTGTTAAATTAACCCCTTTGCCTACCCTTTTTACTTACAGGTGAGTAGATTCTTCTTTTTTCGATATTCGAAAATCGTTTTTTATATGTTTTTTAGGATACTGAATTGTTTGATATTTATACTAGAGAACATATTCAGACCCTTGTTAAATTGAGGGGGTGTTTGTTTCGACTTACATTGCTGGCTTATGGATTATTTGGTTTTCGGATTATGTTTCATAAGCTTACTGTTTTTGGCTTATTTTGAAACTTACCGGCTTATATAAGTTCATTATGTCATAATAACTTATATAAGCTGGAAAGTGTCAAAATAAGCCATAAGCCCAAAACCAAATAAGCGATAAGCTGAAACAAACACCCCCTAAGCCTCTTTGCCTACTCTTTTTACTTACAGGTGCGTTTTTTTCAGACTTTTTTTAGATGCTGGAAACTGTTTCTATGATATGAATGTTGGGTTTATTAGTACTGTGAGTTGCTTGATGTCGGATTTGGGATTGTTGACAGATAAGCAGTTTTGAGTTGAAAATGTTATGATGTGTTAGCATACTGAATTGTTTAATATTTTGTTTTTGAGTGTTTGGACACTTTGAGATTGCTTATTTTGAACTGATTAGTATTGGTGAATTTGATATTACAAATCTGCTCTTAGGGAGAAATAAGCTGTTTCTTTGGGTGAAATAAGCTGATCAGTTGCTTATAAGCTATTTGAAATAGTAATCCTAGACACCCCCTTATCGTGTTTTGATATTGTGGATAAGGTTTGAGTGTCTGGACATGATTATATATGCTTATTTGAGGGTGAAATACTGAAATAAGCTGCTGACCTAATCGAGATTAGATATGATAGTTCGAAACAAGAAAGGTTTACTGATAAATATGATATCAAACAAACTAAGTCCTTTGCCTACTCTATTTACTTGCAGGTGCGGTTTTTTGGGACTATTTTTCGATATTCGAAACTGTTTCTATGATATGAATGTTGGATTCATTAGTATTGTGAATTGCTTGATGTGGGAATTGGGATTGTTGACTTTTGAATTGAAACTGTTATGATGTGTTTAGTATGCTGAATTGTTTGACATGTGATGTGGGATGTTTGGGATTTTTGCCTATGTAAACAGCTTATCTTCTTATTGGTCTTTTTAAACATATGATGAAATGTAACTATGCTTATCTACTTAGATTAGGGTGAATAAGCTCTGTCAAAATAGCATTTTAAGTTTAGGATGAAATGTGAAGTATATGCAAGTTTAATAGTATGTAGGGGTGTGTTTTGGAATTGGGATCTGCTAATGGATAAGCTTTTTTCGAGTGGTTGATGAAAAGAGTGCTTACGCAGTATGTTTATGATCTTGTTCAAACTGTTATGATGTGAATGCAGTTTTCTTCTGTTAGTAGAATGAATTGTTCGACATGTGATGGGGGTGTTTGGGATTGTTTTATTGAAATTAGATACTTGCTAGGTGGTGTTTGGGATTGCCTTATTGAAACAATTTATCTGCTTATCGTGTTTCTGGAAATAGATATGCACTTGTTAGTGTTTGGGCACTCTGAGTTTCTTTATTCCAAACTGAATATAATGGTGGATTTGATATTTAAGATTACTCTGAGATAAGCTGCTTTAAATAAGTTGATTAACTGGTTATGAGCATAAGTTATTAAAAATAGTAATCCTAAACACCCCTTATTGCGTTGATGTGGCAGCTTAGCAGATTTGAGTGTTTGGATGTGATTATATGCTCTTTTTAGGCTAAAATAAGCAGTTTGGGGGTTGCTTATTTAGATGGTGTATTTGCTTCTGTATCTTTGAAGTACTCTTAGCAGAATTGCCAAACTCATAAATCGCGTAGCTGATTGCTGTTTGACATGTGACTCTTCTTGAGATATGGTTTGTACATTATTCATTAAGCAGTTTGAGATTGTTTATTTTAAGCTGATTATACTTGCTGGATTAATCATTACAAGTTTGCTCGTAGGTAAAATATGTTGTTTTTCATAAGTTGATCATCTGATTATGAGCATAAGCTGTTTAAAATAGTGATCCCAAACACCCCCTACTGTGTTTTAATACAATAGATAAGCAGTTTTGAGTGTTTGGATATGATTATATCATCCGTTGATGGTGAATTAAGCAGCAGTTATGAGTAACAGTTTTGGGGCTGCTTATTCATATATCTTGACTGAATCTGATTAGTTTACCTCTTATATCCGTTATTAGCAGAATTGCCAAACACTCAAATAGCTATGTGTCTAGTTATTGTGACACTATCTCTTGAATTGCATTATGTTACAGTCAATCCTTATCTCAGAATTGCCAAACACTCAAATAAGCAGGTTTAATTTCAATCCCAAACACCCCCTGAAGTCTATGCAACCATAAAAGTAATTGATTAGCAACTAGTTTAGTGATTTGGCTAGTCTTGTATTGATACTGTATGTCAAGTTGACAGCAAACTAGTCCTTCCGAGTTATTAGTACTATGGCTCCCTTCTTATAAATAGGGACATGTAAATTTTCCTTGAAGCAACTAGGGGTGTCGAAGTGTTGATAAATTTACGCTGAATTACATGATGTTATAACAATTTATATTCCTTTAAAAGGTTTCTGATTCTATGTTATATTCTAGACCAACATGGGAAGGTGGTCAGTATGATGGGAGATGAACAGCGTAGATTGGCTGCTCTTCGATTAGCAATGGAATTAGGAGCTGATCACATCGATGTTGAGCTTAAGGTTCCTTTCTTCTTGACATTAAATGTGTCTATTTGTGCTCATAGTAAATTCCCGTATACTATCAGACAGAATATTTTTATCAGATTTCTCATTTTAGTAACTCAATTGCAGGCTGTTGATGATTTCAATAACTTAATCCATGGAGATAAGCCTACAAAGTGCAAACTCAGTTTCTCCCCACAATTATCAAAATACTCCTTCGATAGAAGGGCTTGGGAACCTTGTGGCCAAAATACAGTCAACAGGAGCTATGCATCATAGATTCCAGAGGTATATTTTCTTTTTGCATATACAAAATCTATAACTTAGTTAAATGTCTCTAAATTATTCCCTGTTATATTCGTTTATTTGGTTGTTGAAGTGCATTAATCGATCATTTAGGTTCCAATAATAGCAATGGTGATGGGTGAGAAGGGTTTACTCTGCCCCAAATTCGGTGGATATTTGACATTTGGCTGCCTTGAGCTTGGAAAGGTATTGGCATCCGGGCAGCCCACAATTAGGGATCTTTTGGACTTGTTTAATTTCAGACAATTAGGGCCTGACACAAAAGTATTCGGTATTATTGGGAAGCCAGTTGGACATAGCAAATCCCCTTTGTTATACAATAAAGCTTTCCGATCAGTTGGTTTTAATGGAGTTTATGTACATTTGTTGGTGGATAATGTAAATACTTTTCTTGATACTTACTCATCTACATATTTCG
The DNA here is from genome assembly GCA_030686995.1 of Artemisia argyi. Lineage (NCBI taxonomy): Eukaryota > Viridiplantae > Streptophyta > Magnoliopsida > Asterales > Asteraceae > Artemisia > Artemisia argyi. The sequence goes on from CM060685.1 coordinate 212,191,404, forward strand.
CGGGGTTCAGGTTGAGTTTTCATCTTTTTATTAGAGCTAGTGAGCTTCGGTTTCAAGGGTCTTTTTTCTCATATTATATCTACATCCTCTCATATATGTGCCTTCGTACTTATTTAACTTTCTCTGTGGCAAGTTATTGAAAGGTGGCTTTGTTGTACTGGTTGGGTCATATAACAACTGGTATATATAAATTTGAAATTTATATAAATAAAGTTGACATTTTTTATTTAAAGTAATCATATTGACCATCGGGTAACCAGGTACCGAATGCCCAAACGGCATACAAAGCCATCTTTTATTAAATCAAATGTTATATAACCATACAATGACTAAAAGGTCACAAATGTGAAAGTACGTTGATATTTTATGGAGAAAACCCCGTATTTGTATTTATTCAGATTAGAAAAATGTATCATTTTCTGATGCAGTTGAAACCATTCCTCACAAAGAATCTTTACTTCAATGTTGTGATGAGGTTGATCCGGTTGCAAAGGTAAGTTTCATTTTTAAAGAAACCTTAAGCGTTGAGGCTGATGTAGAAGATTATCAAATTACAGCTTTTTATGTATTCTGTTATTGATTGTATGCTACAGGCGATAGGAGCAGTCAACTGCGCTATCAGGAGACCAAAAGATGGGACGTTACATGGGTGCAATACAGACTATATAGGCGCTATTTCTGCTATCGAGGATAGTCTATGAGGGTTCTTTCTATACTTCCTAAAAGTTTCATATGAATTCACATGTTACTTTCTGCCCGTTCGACCAATTGACCCATTTGAGATTTACTTAAAGCACAAATTGTTGCAACTGTCTACAGGTTCAGGTGTTCAAAACGATGCAACAGGATCACCCTTGGCTGGTAGACTATTTGTGTTTATTGGTGCTGGTGGTGCTGGAAAAGCACTTGCTTATGGAGCAAAAGCGAAGGGTGCAAGGATTGTGATAGCCAATCGGACCTACGGTTAGATTCTAGTACTTGTACCTGATTGCAATAAAATATTATACTAGTTATATTGCATTATTTTCATATCAGTTATTCAGTATAGGTTAGAGTCAAGTATATGGTTCTCATCATATTTAGAGGGTGTTTGAATGTGAGTGTTTTATCAAAACATCAAAAATTTATTATAGTGACTTCAAGGCATAGTAATCAAATAATCAGTTGCAAAACTTAAATCCAAACACTCTCTTACATGCATAGTTCATAAACGAACTAAAGTTTTCTCTTGCTGATACTGCACAGATCGTGCTAGAGAACTTGCTGACATAATTGGTGGAGAGGCTATATCTCTTGCCGATTTAAGCACTTACAGCCCAGAAGGTGGTATGATACTTGCCAACACTACTTCAATTGGTATGCAGCCAAATATAGACGATACTCCTATTTCTAAGGTACGGCTATCTACCTTTTTTTGGTCATATGTTTTAGTAATAACGAGCGGGTTTGCCTGCGCGTTGCTGCGGGGCGGCCATGTTTATGTTTATGAGAATTATGTTAATATTTTGTGGAGTAAGCAATTATTTTATTATTAGGAACAAAGAGTCAACACAGGAGTCGAAAGTAAGAATTTTACCCAAAAAAAAGTAAGAAGCAGAGGTGCAGGAAAACTAAAAAGAAAACAAAAGCCAAATAGCCTGGTTAAACTTCCAGAAATCAATTACCCAGTTCATGTACATACTACTACTAAAAATATAAATATCCATATGGTATATGTACTTGTAGTTTGTGATATTTCACTTACACCATGATCCAAAATAGCATTAGACAATAAGTTGTTTTCAATAAGTAGTTTCAAACTGCTCATTAAGAATAGCAACAACCTGTAAATTTTCATTTTCTCCACCAAAGTTAATTCAACTTCTATGGTTATGTTATAATTTGTAACTACAGGTTAATGAAAAAATATTGTATTCTCTCCTCACACTGATGTGATGATTCAAAAAGTATCAGGATCATTAAAAGCCATAGCAGCAACAAAACATTAGTAGCTCAAAAAAGAAATAGCAGATTTACAGATCTGATTCAATGGACTGGACTGCACCAAAAGTGGATGTCTCGTGATAGCCCCTGATTAAGTTCTCCAATAAGTTAGGCAATGACTTTCGATTTTCTGATTATCATTAAGAAAAGATACTTGACAAAGAGACGGGCGTGACCTAGAGCAAATGGCAGGCATGTTATGCCTCACATCAAGCGAACGTGACCTCGTTGCGGAACTGAAAAGGAAAAGGAAAAAAAAAGAGGTCATTTGTGGTAATCCCATTGTTTCATAACATAAAACAATTAAAGTTAATAAACTTAAGTGTTAAGACCAAATGAAAAATACCAAATACGATATGCACAATTCACTTTTCAAATATTCATTCCATACAATTCACCTTTCAAGTCTTTTATTGGGCGTGTTTATTTATGTACCTAAGAACAGCTGCTAAGAACATGCTATCCAAACAGCCCTTAAGAACATGTTACGACGCCAAAATGGTTGGTTAAATATGGTAGCCAACAGCTGTTAATAACATGTCATTACACAAAAATGGTTTGCTGAAATTAACCTATCAAAACAGCCCCTAAGAACATGTGAAGACGCCAAATGGCTTCTGAAAATAAGCTATCCTTTAGACGTACAGCTTGGTTTACGTTGTTGTCAGCCTAGATCAAATAACTGAGTTGAGACATTCAAATGAAAAGAACTCCCATCTGAAGTAGTTACACGTCTATGCATACTCAACAACGACATAAAAGACCAATTTGACAAAATAGTAGGCGTACATCCCGCATTATCAAAATTCAACTACCACTCCTGGAACCCATATCCCGGCACACCACCCATAGTCTTTATCAGGCCTGTATTTGAGAATGATTGTAAAATGATTTAATTAATCAATTACAGCATTCAGTAACACAATAAAAGATATAACAAATGAATGAATAAATGAATGTTACCTTTTCGGGGTATTGTCAAGGAATCAAATATAGGCGTTCGCAGCAATAAGATCTTCCCACTTTGTTCTGTACAACCACCCCTGTAAAATTGTATCCTTGAACTCAGTAGACCCCACTATACCATTATATTTATAGGAGAAAAATATTGATTCTCACCTTCTTTGCAAAAGACCATATTGTAGCCCACTCTTTCTTGCCATAGCTCTCACCTACAGCTTGTAAGCTATTAAGCATACACTGCCAAATACAACAGAAATGTTTGGGCAAAAATTGTTTTTTCAATTGTTTACCTGGAGTATAGATTATATCTGTTGTTACCTGCCCAAGCATTGACGTTTCAGCTTAAATTCCTCCAACTCCCCAATCCAGAACGCCTCACCTGTCAATCAAAGTGCGTCAAATGATAAACCATGTAACCCAGATTGTATTGCATAGAAAAACATCTTAAAAATTTCTTTTCAACAGGTCAATACTGTAACACCCCCAAAATTTGATACAGCGGAAGACTCAACAAGCTTTCGGGGTGCTACGGGGATTGGTATCCAACACAAGACAATATAGAACGAGATAAAGCAAACATAGTAAAAACACAACCAAATACGGGGTTTTAAGGTTTACATTTATCCCAACATCATTCAGAGTTAGGCCCAAAATAAAATAACAATAGGTCCAAATTTAATTATCAGAGTTTAGAAAATATAGATCCATAACCGTGTGCCACAGCCGAGCCTTCCAATCCAAGCATGCACCTCAACACTTAATTACCTGAGAAAACGTGCTAAAAGTCAGCTTTCGCTGGTGAGATCATAGGTTTAAATTCAACTAATAATATAGTGGACATGAACGCAAAACGCTGGCTAGCTAGACTAAGGATTCGCTAAAAGCCTGCGGATACCCTCCGCTCTCAACATACCACACGGAAACCCTTCCGTAATAACCAAAACACACGGATACCCTTCCGTAACCACATAAGTATTCGGGTAACCCCCGCAATACCAATAAATACTCGGATAACCTCCGACGTATTAATAACCTATAGGTGCACACTACAGTATCTAAATAAGTCAACCTTGAATAGTACACACTAACCGTGTGACTAAAGCTGACAATAACAAATAAGCCAACCTTGAATAGTACACATAGGAAGTGACTAAAGCTGACTATACATCCTAGTCCATATGCATAGCAAGTTTAGAAATAATATAAAAGCGATAATAGTCCACGTAAAATGATTTGCACGTTTCTCACCCCAATCGTTGAAAACATAGTTCAAGAGTAAAAAGTGGGGCTATGACTCACCTCAAGTCCAGAAATATAGCAAGACGAGGTAGGTAGCAATAAGATGTATGATAACTCACGAAACAGCAACTACGGACTTGGCACGACCTAACAATATTAACTCTTTCAGAAATCATTTCCTCAAATATATAATATTCCCAAACCCGGACGAGAATCCGTTTTATTATCGAAAATCCATTTCGTATTAGTTTGGTGTATTTGCGTTTGGTATCCATACGGGTGGTGGGTCGACTCAAAACAAACCAACAAGATCGCACATAGAACATATAATGAACTATAGATCTAATATTAGCCCAATATATCATTTAAATAAATCGCCAAAGTTTACCAAATCCGTCGATTTGATAATCCTCATATTTATTTACGTAATATACCGTTCCAAGATTACACCCAATCTAAAGCACAATTAAATCACGTAGCACATAATTACTATATAGTATATATCATAGTTTAATAAATTCCTCGTATATATCGTCAAATTGGCCAGATTTCCCGATATATACACTCGCAATCTATTACCCTTTACATATGCTACAACCTATGGGCGTCGTAGGATACGATGCCCACTAATATATTCGTTTCATATAACCAAACAACCCGGCTCAACCTTACGGTTGGGTGGTTATTTACTTATAGAAAACGTCTATATTAGTCGTCATATATCCGAGACAACACGAATGTCACAAATAATAACTTACCTGGACCCGAGTGACGACAATTTCGCCTAACTCAATAAGTTTATTCGTTATATATCCAAAACGACTTTTTATTTAACGTTTCATAATTGTCGAGAGTTTCCCGTTTATAACACAATTTCTAATAATAATAATACGTTTAATTAATATTACGCCACTTTCGTAGCCTAATATGTATCTAATCGTATTATTTATAATACGACTCGTGATTATTATTATTATTAATATACGCGTTTATATAGTTATATATACGTTACTCACGTATATACTTTCGTATAAACGTTCATATTACTAATAATTATTATTACGAGTTTTATTATTCTCGTTTTACTTTTAATGTTTATTGAGTTACACGAAATGGTCATATGTCCGAGTCATGACTCTCGGCTCATTGTCCAAGTCCAATAATAAACCAAAGTCACAAACAATAACTCCGTCCAATCACAATCTCAACCACGGGCTACAACAATAAGGTCCGACTACGGTACCCGACTAACCTATCTCCGTCATCTAACGACCGTCTCATAACCGGTCCTCATATCATATCCCAATCGACAACAACTTCTCAATATTGAATCATAACCAATATACAATATCCATTTCGACCAACGTGTTCGGCCGAGAAATAATACCACAACGGCAATATATACCAATAATAATCATAACCAACAAAGTTCACATTTATACATTTAATGACATTAACCAAGTTAACGTGTGGGTCGGTTTACCAAGCCGACCCGAGCCCTCGACTCACTTGAGTCTCGGCTCCGCATCGCGAGTCCTTTAGACTCAAACCAACACAAGTTATCAAATAGCTCACTTGAGCTAACCAAACAATCACATAACCCATTCGACCCAAATGGTCAAATCGAAACCAAAATGGTACTCGGCTAAGAGCCGCGACTCAAAGAGTCGAACCATATAATCATACGAGCCCCAAGGCTCGGACCACATTTCAACGAGAACCCCCCTGAGGGTCTTGGTATGGCCGAAGGGTACAAGAGAACCCCGAGACCACTAGGTCTCGGCTAGCATCGAGTCGAGGTTCATCACACCCTCGACAACAATCAATCGATCAAACATCACCAAGACTAAAGCCAACCGTGGCTTCGAACCAAAATAAGCCGAGAGTTTGCTCTCGGTTTCGAGTCAACCACGACCCAAACCCACGAAAACCCGGATACCAAACTTTCAAGAAACGTTTTTTTTTTCCATCCAAGATCCATGTATAATACTCGTTTTTAAATAAAAACCCATTCGAATATCAATATGTCGTGACCCTAGGTCACGATTTTATTAACCATACGAGTGAAAACTCGTCTCACCTTCGATCTAGAACTCCAAACCGTGATAACTCTTCAAGAAACAATGAATATTGGTGAATAAAAATGAGGATTCGAAATGAAATAGAGGTGTTATAGGCGCGTGTTGTTGTAGATCCAAGAGTGGGGATGATGGGGGTTCGATTTATGGTGGTGTTTTATAGTGGTGGCCGGCGGTGGTGCAGCAGTGGCCGGATTATTGGTCCGGCGGCTAGGGTTTGTCAAGAGGGGCAAAGAGAGAGATGGTGAGAGAGAGATAAGAAATTTGTGAGTGTTTGTGTGTGTGTGGTGAAACCGGCCAAACGGACCCTTAAACTAACTTTTCTTTTTTTTTTTTTTTTTTTCTTTTTTTATTAAATGGTAAATGTAATAATAATAGTAATAAGTGTAATATTAATAATAGTAATAATAGATATATTATTACGGGTGAGCGGGTAGCACGGGTAGATGTAAAAACACGAGGCCCGAACCCGAACTCAATTTTTAAAACTTTCATATTACACGAGAACCTCTCGAAATCAATTAAAATAATAACGGCTCGTTAAGACGAATCATAAAATTATGTTAGGTAATCCTAGTGCCAAAGTCAACGTAGTACCAAGTGAGATTTCAAATATACATCACCGATCACATAATCAAAAACGAATTATGAACATAATTCACGAATACCATAACGTCATTAAATAAAATTTCCATAAAATAGGTCTTACAAGTTCGTTGTGAAATGAAAATTTCAAATAAAAATTATAAACGAACTTATATCGAAATGCGGATTTTTAAAAAGGGCTCCCTAAACTGCCGGTTGTCACATCCTCCCCGTCTCAGAAGGAAACCCGTCCCGGGTTTCACTCGGAAAAATGTCCATCTACGAAGTGAAAAGCTTCGGATATCTCTTCCTGAGCTCGTCCTCACGTTCCTACGTAAATTCCGGTCCATGTCGGGAGTTCCAACGAACCTTGACGAGCGGAATGCGACTCCTCTTGAGTCGTTTAACTTCACGATCTAAAATCTCGATCGGCTCCTCCACGAAATTCAATTTCTCATCAATACGAATGTCCCTCATTGGAATGACGGGCATTTCATCAGAAAGACACTTCTTCAAATTACTCACGTGAAACACATCGTGAACTTTGCTCAGTTCAGACGGTAATTCCAACCTATAAGCCACGGGCCCAATTCTTTCTAAGATCAAGAATGGTCCAATGTAGCGCGGGTTGAGTTTACCACGTTTCCCGAAACGTATTACACCTTTCCAAGGCGAGACTTTCAGCATCACTTTGTCTCCAACCTGGAACTCTAAAGGTTTACGTCTCTGATCGGCGTAGCTCTTCTGCCTATCCCTGGCGGCTTGCAACCGATCACGAATCTGGGCTACTTTCTCGGTAGTTTCTAAAATAAGCTCAGGGCCTGTAAGTTGGCTATCTCCAACTTCTGCCCAACCAATAGGCGAACGACACTTTCTGCCATACAAAGCTTCGAATGGTGCAGCCTTAAGACTTGTGTGGTAGCTGTTATTATAGGAGAATTCCGCAAGGGGCAAATACTTCTCCCAGCCTTTACCAAAGTCTATGATGCATGCACGAAGCATATCCTCTAACGTCTGTATGGTCCTCTCACTTTGACCATCGGTTTGGGGATGATATGCAGTACTCATATCAAGCCTCGTCCCCAAAGCCGTTTGTAGTGATCGCCACAAAGCTGACGTAAAACGACTATCATGATCCGAAATAATAGATATCGGGACTCCATGACGCGAAATAATTTCCTTCACATATAACCTCGCAAGCTTATCTACACTATCATCTTCACTAATAGCTAAGAAATGAGCAGACTTTGTCAGACGGTCCACAATTACCCAGATAGCGTCACAACCGCTAGCTGTCCTCGGTAATTTGGTAATGAAGTCCATAGTAATCCGCTCCCATTTCCAGACTGGAAGTTCTGGTTGCGTTAGTAGTCCTGACGGTCTCTGGTGTTCAGCCTTAACCTTGGCGCATGTCAAGCACTTACTAACGTACGACGCTATTTCTGCCTTCATATTTGGCCACCAATAGAACTTCTTAAGATCTTGGTACATTTTATCGGAACCAGGGTGAATGGAGTACTTTGACTTATGCGACTCATGCATAATCAATTCTCGAATTTCTCCATATAACGGTACCCAAATCCGATCTCCAAAACGTAATAATCCATCCGAACGCTTAACAAATCCTTTCTCATTATTAGCCATCCCAAATATGTTCTCGGCAGATCTATTCTCTGCTTTCAATGCTTCTGTTTGAGCTTCGAGTATCTGAGATGGTAATGGCGATATTATAGTCATTCCCAATGACTTAACTCGTAATGGTGGTATCCTTTCCTTTCGACTAAGAGCATCAGCAACAACGTTTGCTTTACCAGGATGGTAGCGAATTTCACAATCATAATCGCTTAGCAACTCAATCCAACGTCGTTGTCTCATGTTGAGCTCTTTTTGATTCAAGATGTGTTGTAGACTTTTATGGTCAGTAAATACAACACACTTGGTTCCGTACAAGTAATGTCTCCATATTCTTAAAGCAAAAACCACAGCACCGAGTTCCAAATCATGGGTAGTGCAGTTTTTCTCATGCTTTTTGAGCTGTCGGGAAGCATAAGCTATCACCTTCTCTCGTTGCATTAATACGGCTCCTAAACCTTTATGTGAGGCGTCACAATAGACGACGAAATCCTCGTTACCTTCTGGTAACGCTAAGATAGGAGCGCTACACAACATTTTCTTAAGCAATTGAAACGCTTCCTCTTCTTTATCTCCCCATTCATACGTAACACTCTTTTGAGTCAATTTGGTCAATGGTTTAGCTATCTTCGAAAATCCCTCGATGAATCTTCGGTAATAGCCAGCTAAACCCAAAAATTGACGAACTTCGGTTGGGGTTGTAGGTGCAGCCCAATCTTTTATTGCTTCAATTTTTGCAGGATCCACGTGGACTCCTTGTCTATCAATCACGTGACCCAAAAATTGTACGGTCGGAATCCAAAATTCACATTTCGAAAACTTGGCATAAAGTTTCTCCTTCCTGAGTAATTCCAAAATGAGTCTTAAATGCTCCTCATGTTCTTTCTCACTCTTTGAATAAATCAGAATGTCATCGATGAATACAATCACGAACTTATCCAAGTATGGCTTACACACACGATTCATGAGATCCATGAATATTGCTGGTGCGTTAGTCAACCCAAACGGCATCACCTGAAACTCATAATGCCCGTAACGGGTCCTGAAAGCCGTTTTCGGAATATCCTCCTCACGAACTCGGAGTTGATGATATCCCGATCTCAAATCGATCTTCGAATACACACTTGATCCTTGAAGTTGATCGAACAAATCATCGATCCTAGGTAACGGGTATCGATTCTTCACCGTTAACTTATTTAACTCTCTATAGTCAATACACATACGAAACGATCCATCCTTCTTCTTTACAAACAAGACTGGGGCTCCCCAAGGTGATGAACTTGGTCTTATGAATCCCTTTCCGGCTAACTCCGCCAATTGTTTCGACAACTCTTCCAGTTCAGTAGGTGCAAGACGATAAGGTGCTCGTGCTACAGGTGCAGCACCGGGTATCAACTCAATCTGAAACTCCACTTGTCTAGTCGGTGGGATTCCCGGCAAATCATCGGGAAATACATCAGGAAAATCACGAACTATAGGCACATCTCCAATACACCTTTCCTTTTTCTTCGTCTCTCCCTTCTCAGAAATTTGAGCTAAGAAAAGATAACATCCCTTCTCTATTAGCTTCGGTAACTTAGTGCAAGAAATCACCGCTAATCGGGATGGGCTCCTAGAATCCTTTCGGTCTCCTAGTATATTTAGGACCTCCTTTCCGTATGGTACACGCACGATCTTCTCGTCGCAAAGTATGTGAGCACGATACTTCGACAACCAATCCATACCAATGATTACATCAAAACTTCCTAACGTGACGGGTAGAAGATCTATGTTGAAAGGGTGATTCAAGAAATTTAATGTACAACCGCGAATGATGGTATTAATCCTTTCTAGGTTTCCATTTGCTAACTCAATATCATATCCAATTCCTAAGGCCATCGGGGGTTTCTCTAGTAAGGGTGCAAATGTAGTGGACACAAAACTCCTATCGGCACCAGTATCAAACAGTATGGAAGCATAACGATTATTGAGAAGGAACGTACCAGTAACGACGTTCGGATCTTCTCCTCTCTCGTTCCCGAGCGCATACACTCTTCCTTGAGCAGCTCCAGCTTCCACACGTTGGTCCCCATTATCTTGTCGTCCACGATTTCCTCCAGCTCCACGGTTTCCATAATTGTACCCATTACCACCCGAGCCTTGATTCCCGCGGTTCCGCGATTCTCTACACTCATTCCTATAGTGTCCCTTCTTTCCACATCCATAACAGGTAACATCTGCCTTGTTTCTCATCTCAGGAGCAGCTTGAACCATTGCAAGAGGTCGAGCTCTACAGTCCTTAGCTGTATGTCCTTTCCTTGAGCAATTCTGGCATGTCACACTACACCATCCGGTGTGATGCTGATGGCAACGATCACACTTGGGTGCATCACCGTTCTGATTCTTCTTATTTCCATTCCCAATAGCATAAGCCTTAGCTTGTCTCTTGCTTCGGTGATCATTACTCTTAGAGTGACGGTCTCTCTTTCTCTTTCCATTCTTCTCCTTATCAGCTTCTTCTAATTCCAACGAATCCATAAGTTGTTGAGCAATTGTGATTGCCTCATGGATGTTTGCAGGCCTAGCAGAAATTACATCATTCCTCGTAGCTACAGGCAATCCATCAGTATACCTCTCGATCTTTTGAGTCTCGGTTTTCACCATGTCAGGGCACAACAAGGCTAACTCCTGGTAACGACGATTGTAAGTCGCCATATCATTACCTTTCACCTTGTGATTCCAAAACTCAATCTCTAGCTTCTTGACCTCATTCCTTGGGCAATAAGTCTGAATCAACAAGGACTTAAATTGCTCCCAGGTCATAGCATATGCTATATCACTCCCAACTGCATTTCGGTAGTTGTTCCACCATGTCAAAGCTTCATCCTTGAAAGTAAAAGAAGCAAACTTTACCTTCGCATTCTCCGCACAACCACTGACATTAAACACTGACTCAGTCTTCTCAATCCAGCTAACTAAGTAAACCACTCCTTCATTTCCACCAAACTCAATGGGTCCACAAATCTTGAATTCCTTATAATGACATCCATTAGCACGAACAGGTGGAAAAGTTCCAGCAGAATTGTTGGAATGATTTGACTCAGCGAGTAGTTCAGCAACTCTTTGCTCCACGAGTTGGTTGATCATTGCTTGATCCACAGTAGGTGCATTAAGTGGAACATGACCATTGTCTCCCTGAACATCAACATTTTGATTCCTGTTGTTACGGTTAGTGGTGTCCAAGTTGTCAGGAGTAGGGGTTTCAACATTTCGAGTAGGTCGACGACCTCGACGAGCAGGTGTAGGAGTAGTCACAGCAGGACCAGTCCTGGCAGACCTAACAGGGTTTCGACGGGGTGCCATTGATCTGTAACGTCACACAAGTTCATAAATCTCCATTAGAACTTATCGACATGCTCAACAAAACATCTCAACGAAATCAAGTCATAGCAAGAATGGCAACGACACGCTATGTAATAATAAGCGAATAAGGACTCAATTTCCATAACACCCAAAATCACATAATACCATATACTAACAACCATCAATCATACAATAGCGATCTAACATCGTTCCAACCATCGGATAACACCAAACATACTAATCGTTCCAAAAGAGACGAATACCAAACAAAATACATCAAAATATGATAACTAGCTTTTCTAACCGAACACTCCTCGGCTAAGAAAGCAACAAGATAATATAACTCAAGTAACTAGCCACGGGGCTGACGGAGAATCCTCAACTCCTGCCTCAAGCCATCAAGATCCCTCCATAACGATCCTAACTCCACGCTATGGGTGTCTCGGTCTCTCTTGAGGTCAGCCACCTCCTTCTCTAGCTCGGCATTCCTTTGCCAAAGCTTGCGGTCGGCCTCACGAGCAGTAACGAATCCTCGCTGCAAACTATCGATATGCTCATGGACATCCATCATAACTCTCCTCAGTTCAGTAGCCCTGCCCACAGCGACAGTCAAATCAACTCTCAAATCTGCTAAAAACTCTCCAATAACTCTCTCAAGTCGATCAGATACGTGTGCAACTCTGTCACTAAGCTCAGTAATCCGAGCCCACAACCTGCCAACCTCACCCAACTCTGCATGCTCAGCAGAAACCTCAGACGATGCATCCGACTCAACGGGACTACCAGGTGGCAAATCAAACAAGAACGGATGATCAGGTGAATCGGGCTCAATCGGGTGCACAGGTGAATCAGGCTCCTCAGCCTGAGCTGGTGGTGCTAACTCATCATCATCATCAGGCATCTCATCCTCCTGAGGGTCATCCTCCTCCTCAGGGTCATCATCATCACCATGCTCAGCCTCCTGAGGGTCATCCTCCCGCTCAGGGTCATCAGCCTCATCCACACCCTCGTACTCCTCCTCCTCATCGGAAGAGTACCTCATCACTCGTCGTCTCCTACTAGGTGAACCATGTGGAGATGTAGTAGGTGATCTAGGACGACGACGCAATGATGTGGGTGGCGCCTCAGACAGAAGAGAATGAGCATCAATCTGTAAAGGTGATGGAGTAGAGCGTACCGACATGCGTGCTGTAACTCGGTGGGCAAAGCGTGGTGCCACACGAGCCAAAGCCTGATGAAGAGTAAGCTGCCTCGATGTACCAGGGAGCCCTAGAGAAGATGAGGGTCCCTGCGTAGATGCAGCAGGTAGTGCTGAAGTAGAAGCTGCCTGTGACACAATAGCTGTAGACATGGCCATCTGGTAGGGGTCATCAGATGCCATAGTGAACTGTGCAGATAAAACTGGTGTAGTAAGGATGTCCTCGACGACATCAGGCACATGGGAGGCCATAGTCTGTGACAACGGCGTAGGGTAGGTGTAAGTGTTTCAAAACAACTTAAATCACAACTCATACAATCGTACCAAATATGCACATCAAATAGTACCATATAATCTTAATAAAAGAATTTCAAACACCGCATTTCTAAAAATGTTTATAAAACATATAGACCATATAAATCCTCAAGAACGCCATCTTAATACTAAAATCCATAAACCTCAAATCATCTCAAATATCTCATAATACCTCAAATTATAGAAGATGCTTCGGCTTGGCGGGCTGGCGGGCGGTAGTCAAGGATCATTTTCTATAAAAATACGGTTATAGTTTAGGCGTTTATTTACCTAGTTCTCTATAACCTTGGCTCTGATACCAATCTGTAACACCCCCAAAATTTGATACAGCGGAAGACTCAACAAGCTTTCGGGGTGCTACGGGGATTGGTATCCAACACAAGACAATATAGAACGAGATAAAGCAAACATAGTAAAAACACAACCAAATACGGGGTTTTAAGGTTTACATTTATCCCAACATCATTCAGAGTTAGGCCCAAAATAAAATAACAATAGGTCCAAATTTAATTATCAGAGTTTAGAAAATATAGATCCATAACCGTGTGCCACAGCCGAGCCTTCCAATCCAAGCATGCACCTCAACACTTAATTACCTGAGAAAACGTGCTAAAAGTCAGCTTTCGCTGGTGAGATCATAGGTTTAAATTCAACTAATAATATAGTGGACATGAACGCAAAACGCTGGCTAGCTAGACTAAGGATTCGCTAAAAGCCTGCGGATACCCTCCGCTCTCAACATACCACACGGAAACCCTTCCGTAATAACCAAAACACACGGATACCCTTCCGTAACCACATAAGTATTCGGGTAACCCCCGCAATACCAATAAATACTCGGATAACCTCCGACGTATTAATAACCTATAGGTGCACACTACAGTATCTAAATAAGTCAACCTTGAATAGTACACACTAACCGTGTGACTAAAGCTGACAATAACAAATAAGCCAACCTTGAATATTACACATAGGAAGTGACTAAAGCTGACTATACATCCTAGTCCATATGCATAGCAAGTTTAGAAATAATATAAAAGCGATAATAGTCCACGTAAAATGATTTGCACGTTTCTCACCCCAATCGTTGAAAACATAGTTCAAGAGTAAAAAGTGGGGCTATGACTCACCTCAAGTCCAGAAATATAGCAAGACGAGGTAGGTAGCAATAAGATGTATGATAACTCACGAAACAGCAACTACGGACTTGGCACGACCTAACAATATTAACTCTTTCAGAAATCATTTCCTCAAATATATAATATTCCCAAACCCGGACGAGAATCCGTTTTATTATCGAAAATCCATTTCGTATTAGTTTGGTGTATTTGCGTTTGGTATCCATACGGGTGGTGGGTCGACTCAAAACAAACCAACAAGATCGCACATAGAACATATAATGAACTATAGATCTAATATTAGCCCAATATATCATTTAAATAAATCGCCAAAGTTTACCAAATCCGTCGATTTGATAATCCTCATATTTATTTACGTAATATACCGTTCCAAGATTACACCCAATCTAAAGCACAATTAAATCACGTAGCACATAATTACTATATAGTATATATCATAGTTTAATAAATTCCTCGTATATATCGTCAAATTGGCCAGATTTCCCGATATATACACTCGCAATCTATTACCCTTTACATATGCTACAACCTATGGGCGTCGTAGGATACGATGCCCACTAATATATTCGTTTCATATAACCAAACAACCCGGCTCAACCTTACGGTTGGGTGGTTATTTACTTATAGAAAACGTCTATATTAGTCGTCATATATCCGAGACAACACGAATGTCACAAATAATAACTTACCTGGACCCGAGTGACGACAATTTCGCCTAACTCAATAAGTTTATTCGTTATATATCCAAAACGACTTTTTATTTAACGTTTCATAATTGTCGAGAGTTTCCCGTTTATAACACAATTTCTAATAATAATAATACGTTTAATTAATATTACGCCACTTTCGTAGCCTAATATGTATCTAATCGTATTATTTATAATACGACTCGTGATTATTATTATTATTAATATACGCGTTTATATAGTTATATATACGTTACTCACGTATATACTTTCGTATAAACGTTCATATTACTAATAATTATTATTACGAGTTTTATTATTCTCGTTTTACTTTTAATGTTTATTGAGTTACACGAAATGGTCATATGTCCGAGTCATGACTCTCGGCTCATTGTCCAAGTCCAATAATAAACCAAAGTCACAAACAATAACTCCGTCCAATCACAATCTCAACCACGGGCTACAACAATAAGGTCCGACTACGGTACCCGACTAACCTATCTCCGTCATCTAACGACCGTCTCATAACCGGTCCTCATATCATATCCCAATCGACAACAACTTCTCAATATTGAATCATAACCAATATACAATATCCATTTCGACCAACGTGTTCGGCCGAGAAATAATACCACAACGGCAATATATACCATTAATAATCATAACCAACAAAGTTCACATTTATACATTTAATGACATTAACCAAGTTAACGTGTGGGTCGGTTTACCAAGCCGACCCGAGCCCTCGACTCACTTGAGTCTCGGCTCCGCATCGCGAGTCCTTTAGACTCAAACCAACACAAGTTATCAAATAGCTCACTTGAGCTAACCAAACAATCACATAACCCATTCGACCCAAATGGTCAAATCGAAACCAAAATGGTACTCGGCTAAGAGCCGCGACTCAAAGAGTCGAACCATATAATCATACGAGCCCCAAGGCTCGGACCACATTTCAACGAGAACCCCCCTGAGGGTCTTGGTATGGCCGAAGGGTACAAGAGAACCCCGAGACCACTAGGTCTCGGCTAGCATCGAGTCGAGGTTCATCACACCCTCGACAACAATCAATCGATCAAACATCACCAAGACTAAAGCCAACCGTGGCTTCGAACCAAAATAAGCCGAGAGTTTGCTCTCGGTTTCGAGTCAACCACGACCCAAACCCACGAAAACCCGGATACCAAACTTTCAAGAAACGTTTTTTTTTCCATCCAAGATCCATGTATAATACTCGTTTTTAAATAAAAACCCATTCGAATATCAATATGTCGTGACCCTAGGTCAAGATTTTATTAACCATACGAGTGAAAACTCGTCTCACCTTCGATCTAGAACTCCAAACCGTGATAACTCTTCAAGAAACAATGAATATTGGTGAATAAAAATGAGGATTCGAAATGAAATAGAGGTGTTATAGGCGCGTGTTGTTGTAGATCCAAGAGTGGGGATGATGGGGGTTCGATTTATGGTGGTGTTTTATAGTGGTGGCCGTCGGTGGTGCAGCAGTGGCCGGATTATTGGTCCGGCGGCTAGGGTTTGTCAAGAGGGGCAAAGAGAGAGATGGTGAGAGAGAGATAAGAAATTTGTGAGTGTTTGTGTGTCTGTGGTGAAACCGGCCAAACGGACCCTTAAACTAACTTTTTTTTTTTTTTTTTTTTTTTTTCTTTTTTTATTAAATGGTAAATGTAATAATAATAGTAATAAGTGTAATATTAATAATAGTAATAATAGATATATTATTACGGGTGAGCGGGTAGCACGGGTAGATGTAAAAACACGAGGCCCGAACCCGAACTCAATTTTTAAAACTTTCATATTACACGAGAACCTCTCGAAATCAATTAAAATAATAACGGCTCGTTAAGACGAATCATAAAATTATGTTAGGTAATCCTAGTGCCAAAGTCAACGTAGTACCAAGTGAGATTTCAAATATACATCACCGATCACATAATCAAAAACGAATTATGAACATAATTCACGAATACCATAACGTCATTAAATAAAATTTCCATAAAATAGGTCTTACAAGTTCGTTGTGAAATGAAAATTTCAAATAAAAATTATAAACGAACTTATATCGAAATGCGGATTTTTAAAAAGGGCTCCCTAAACTGCCGGTTGTCACAAATACGAATTCAAAAAGAGTTCCTTCTATAAAGTTACTGGCACCGATTATGTAAAGAGCCTTGCATTGATCAGCTCCATCTACCTCTATCAATGGTTGTAAGTAGAAAGAGCTTTCAGTTAGAGTTACAGTATGAAATATGCAATGTATAAAAATAACGCACTAAGCCTATAGTTTTAAACATTAGTAATTTGTATTATTGTATCTTGAAGCATCATAAGCACATCCAACATATTGCTATCAATAAATGACATATACATAATTATAAACCCTTTCGCATGTTGCAATATCAATGACTTACACTCTAATAACTTAAGGCGCAGGGCTTAACTCTATAATCAGATTCATTGGTTGTTTTAAGTTTGTTGAAACGAAATAATGTCATTAACGTTACGCGAACTTCACAAATAAGCAGGTCTGATGCTACAACCCAATTGAATCGAAACAAAATGGATGGAAACTAAAAATTTACATACTAATTCTTCGTTTCTTGATGACGAAAATATATTTTTTAATCCATATCTCTTTCTCTATCTGCTCCTGCATAGAACCATATAACATTTAGTAGCGTAATATTTCGAATAAGCTCATAAACTAATTATCCAAACACCCCGTTAAACATTAAGCCTATTGTGTTTTACTCTAAAACAACTTATAAGCCTATTGTGTTTTATGTAATACAACATAAAGCAAGTTCAAACAAAATGAACACGGTAATTGATACTCTAAAACTAAACCGTGAATACCTGGTTAACCCATAATTCTGACTGTCTCTTTTTCACCCCCGTATATTCCGAAAGACCCTGCAAACGAAATCATATAGCCATATTAGGAAGGAAAAAAATACCGCAAACACATAGATCAAGCTTCAAAAAAGTTCTTTTCATGGCGCCATTTGGAGTTGGTGGTGTGGTTTTAAGCAAATCCAAAGACCCTTAAAACGACATGATTTTGTATCTCCGATTAGCCTTACCCCGTCATCTTGAGGTTGTACCGTTGAAGATGTGGATTGTATAACCTCCGTATGCTAACTAACTTCTATTAAAATGTAGAATGTCCCGTTGTTGAATGGGCATCAATACGTACGGTCTGAGCCTACATGGAGGGCCAATGGGTAGAACACAATAGCAAGTCTGCATTGTGTTTCTGATACCTTTCAATGTACCTGTCCAAGCATCATAATTCAACTTCACTTATTTGACAAAAGTTGAGTGTAACTATAAGTTTATAACAGCATGCATATCATGTACATTACCTTGCAGTTTGAATATGAAGCTTCAATTATCGCCATTGCTGAGTTCCAGAGTAGTTGAGGTTATTTAAGCATGCTTGAGCTGACTAGTGGGGAATGATCATATCATGATCACCACTGTATTAATATATAAAAAGTTAGTCAGTAATATGACATAAAAAAATTTGTAGAATCAAACTTGGGTTGACTACATGGGTGGGTCACATGTTCTGCTTAGCAAATTGGTGCAACTGCTCCCAAACACGACCGAAGCCTGATATACAAATCATAACATAACTACACATAACCTAAATACTACCTTTATATCCGTACCATATTTATCTAAATGGATTGTTCAGAATGGGTTACTTCTTGAAACAATTATATAAAACTTTTTAGAATAATGAATTCTTCAGTTTAAAAATAAGCAGATAAGCAGTCTTATCCAAGCACTTAGAGTTGCTAATTTGCTCATGAATTAAGACATTCATCACTTAAATACGCAATCGAAAACACCCCATAATGTATCTAAACAAAATAAGCAATAATAAGCAAACATACACACCCCATTAAACTATGATTAACCAAAGTAAATAAAAGTTTGAAGAACTAAGCAAAGTCAACTATATCTCTGAAAATTAATGCTACAAATACGTTTTTAAGAACTAACTTACCTCAAATATGTTGGTAAGATCTGTGGTCTTCTTCTTTCTCCCCTTGTTCCCCCCCCCCCCCCCCCCCCCCCCCCCCCCACCCCCCCCCTTTTTTTTCTTTCTTTCTTGGTTTCTTTCTTCTTCAAACTTTGTTTTGACTGGTTTAGATGAGAGGTTTGTTTTTATTAGTATATTATATATTTTATGGACTAAAGAGGATGTATATACATCAACAGTTGTTTAAGAAACTTCTCCACAGGTATTGCACATGGCTACCATACTCAATAGTCTTTATGTAACAAATGTATGGTCGTGATTTTGTTGTACAAATTTTAGGTCTGCTACAACTGTTAAGAGCCCACGTTTTCTGCATTATAGGTTGATTAGAAATGATAATCCATGAACAGTTAACTTGGGGATGTTTTGTAGCCAATGGGCTTTCGCCACACATATTTATTAACACTTTTGGGCTCATTAATGATGCTAATTAGTACCATCCAGCCAATAGAAAGCAAGATAACAGCTTTCTAAGTACATTTAACAAATTTGCTTTGTGTCACATCATCTTTACCTATTATATTATATTATAATGGTATGCAGTTAGTTCAGTTTTTCTATTTTTTATGGCAGGAAGCTTTAAAGTCGTATAAATTGGTATTTGATGCCGTGTATACTCCCAAAATTACAAGATTACTTCGGGAAGTTGGAGAATGTGGAGCCATAACTGTTACAGGGGTGGAGATGTTTATAGGACATGCGTATGAAAAATATGAGAGATTTACAGGGTTACCAGGTAAGGTTTTAAATGCAAAGTTATGATATTTTCAAGCTCTCCATCATGCCTAAAATCTAACCGTCTCCCTTCTCTTATGAGTTTCACCTACTTTTCATTTGCAGCACCAAAGGAATTATTCAGGGAGATTATGGAAAAATCTTAATTGTCTTGGGGGCTGCCGCAGGTATGCATCCTTTTTTAACCCAACTTCCTTTATCTTAAAATTTGAGTTTATGGGTACCGTGGAACAATAAAGTAGGCAAAATAGTTGGAATTGTTATTGCCATTGATACCTTTTCCAATCATATGAAGTTATGAAAACACGAAAAGATTTGACAGTCACATGCTCATATTCTTATGCTTATATCTATCACATTGTTCACATCGTTTACGTATAATCTTCATCAGATTACCTTATATATAGTTATTTTTTGTTAGACATGATCAGTATTCTGTGTCAAGTTGTTCTTCATGTCGTCTCTTGTCTCAAATTGACCAATTATGTTCGGTAACTCGTTTAAATTTGAGGACTTTGATGTGATTGACCACTTTTACTCGAGTATGGAGTTAAAAAAGTATTATACTTCAGTTATCCTGAAAATAGATATAATGCTTCTTGAGTGTCTGTCCGAAATAGGTGTGGTTTAAATAATGAGTCAACCTTCGTCTGTTGTGGAACTTTTCGATTTTTTCTTCTTTTTTTTTTTTTTGAATCATTGGTTTTCTTCTCACAAAAACCCACTTTTATCTGATCGCTAGTCTTAACATAATTATCTAATTATTGCTAAACAAAATGATTTAGGATTTTGACACACTTTGGGTGACTTGCATCTAATCAAATTATCAAACTTTACCCATTTGACCCATTGGAGATAGGATATTACCCATATCAGCCCAACTTCTAAGTAAATGGGTCAAAATTTCTACTGCAGCAGACTTGACTTTGGATCAAAATTTCTATAAAATTACGTAAAGCTAGAGTTTTTGTTACTTTGTATACAGAAGCAGGAGGCTCGAGAGAAACATGTGTTGCGCAAAATGGTACACACAGGAAGCACGGAGGAGGTGATTATAGTTCTTGTTTCTCCATCATTTGTTATTGTATCATCAGTATTTTTGTTGGGACATGATAAGGAATTTTATATTTGACAGCCATTGTATTCTCGTTTTTTTATACTAAAATTAAATTTATTTTTATAAAATGCTACGGGCATAGTACTCATGATTCATGAAACTCAGAAAATGAATGGACACATTATTTTTTTGTTTGAATTTTGACTTGCAAGTTATTCTGCTAATAGTAAATTCTTGTGACATGTAAGCTGATGTTGTCAACAATTTTTCATAGATTTGAGAATATAGATCTTTCAATAGTAAATACACAGTTTATATATGCAAATCTTTGTAGAACATCAAACATTAAGAACATCAACCTTCACTCTTACATGATTTTATAACTATCCAGGTTTCACTCAGCATTTTTTCAATACTCAGAGTAAAAAACGAATGTTAATGAGAACATGAAAAATTCTTTTACACTGGTCGAAACTCGAGGCCATATACAATTAGGCCAGACATAATTCCTTCATGACTTGTGAACTTCATGTCAATAGAAAGAGAGTCATCTTTGAATTCATGAGTTGAGTTAAATTTCCACACTTGAATCTCCATCCATCCATCTTCCCTTTGTTTCGGAACCCGAGTGATACCATTTATGTTCAACGGGCTTGGGGTTATAAAATAAACAAATTCAGCCTCATTGTTTTCTTTGTGGAGTACGTCTCGTACTTTTACTGGACAATGCAGCCCTTGGCATTTTTCTGAAAGCTTGAACACAAGGTAACACACGTATTCTGTATCTCGTGACAACATTTGACTTTTGATCGTGCAATTAAGATGAAATACTTGTTGTGGTAAAAGCTCAATCACCTCTTGAAATCTGCATGTAGGATAGATTAAGAATGAAGTTATATATAAAGACAGGAAACTACATCCAAGAAGTGAAACTTTTGTAAACCATTTATTCATGAATTTTTAATGGGGAAATCATCCCTGCTGTTGATAGCAGGGAATGATACATGCTGCAAGGCATAAATGAAGGGCTATTTGTGTAAGGTGAAAAACTTGAAGCGTAAAAAGGTGAACATTTTGAATATGTTTTTGTCTTTTTTAATTGTCTTTGCTGCAGATATTTTAGTTGCAGTTGCAGCAGCGATATTAACCCCATTTTTTAATTGTCAACTACAAATAAAAAAACACTGGTTTAGAAAATCTAGTTTTTCGTGCGACAGCTACATATTTGGATGTACAATAAAAAAAGTTTAGTGGCTAAAGGTGGGCTCGCAATTCGTGTGGGATTCAGGTTTATTCCTCAACCCGAAAATGACATGTTTAAGTAACTCGGTTGGTGGTTTAGCGAGTTACACTGGTTAAATATGTGAAATGGGTTGGCAGGTCGCCCCTTTTAACCCATTTAACCCAACCCAACCCGAACACAGCTCGAAGCCGGTTTACACCCAACCATAACCTGTTTATTTCTGTATCGGTCTTGGGTCGTGTTTCATGTAGTGTCAGGAATTGTCGCCTTTAGTTCAAGTAAGCTGTAACAAAAATAGCTATAATATGAGAAGCAAACCTGGACTCGTCTAATGCTTTTGAAGTAAAAAGATCCACATTAGAGAATTTGTATAAAACTGCCTTTGCCGAAAGCACAAGAAGTTTCTTTTCGTTGACCTCGCCCAACCAGAACAACTCGTCATAGTTTCTGCATGTATTGAATATTTCTTCAAAGTTAGTTGGCAATTGTTGCACCTGATCCATATTGAAATTTGATTTCAAGTCTTGTTGGACTTCCTTCAATTTTCCGATTTCTTCATGTTTCACCTATATACAAACCATGTTAGATATGCAATATAGAACATGGTTTTAGTTTAAATTTTTGGCATGCATCAGACCTCTTTATATAATGTAAACAAAAAAGTTTAGAATGGAACCATGAGATATAATTTCAAACTTACTTCGTCAATGGCTCGAAATTCAATGCCTTCAACATAAGCTGCACCATCTCCACAATAGTACGATGAAAAGCTCTCAAGTAGAAAATCAAAGACGATATTCTCATTCTTATTCGGGAATTGGTACAACTCAATCATCATCCACTCCTTGTCTCTCCATGTTGCGAAATATGCATGTAGACTTTCGAGTCCCTTTCTATACTTTAGGTTAACATACATTGGTTTACTTGAGAATTGTCTTGAATCACTGAGTTTGAAGACTAAATAGACTCCATAAACAACGTTTGGAGATAAAAGTTGAGCATTTGTCTTTATTTCTATGTTCAATTTGGAAATATCAAACATCTCCTCTACTGTCTCAAACCTGAACATATTACAGATATTCAAACTATACAAAATAGAGTGGCAAGATGCCAGCAAAATCAGTCATTAGAAAAATCCACCGGTTGAAAAAAAAAAATCTAGCTACGAAACTTCAAACAACTGGTAAAGTAATTATTATGCTCCCGTAAATACACAACACTGCAAGAAAAAAGAATCACAATGCAAGTTCAAAATACATAGGTCGGCTATAAACTAATTATTATGCTCCCGTAAATAGCTTGTCATGCATAAACCAGTAAAGTAACTACATTTTTTCAAAGAAAAAGAAATATATACATGTAACAGCAATGCATATAATGCTTATCACTTATGTAGTGATAAATTTAGAGAGGTAAAGAGAATAACCTCGATTCTTGAAGAGATTTCCGCTCATGTGGACAACTGTTTGTGTAAGAAAACATTGCTGCTGATACCATTTTATTTCTTTCTCCATTACCATCGAATGACAGCAACTGTTACATAAAATAAATTATAAATCAGACTCAACTTTTATCATGTGTGATCTCAAATTATCCATAAAAAAGGAAAAGATATATAGAAAACTGGAAAACACCAAATAAACGAGATACAAGATGAACTGATTACCACGTTGTTCTGTTGAAGGAGGATTCCCTTTGAAAAAATGTAGTAAAGATCCTCTTTCTTGATGGTAGAATACATTTCAGGGCACTTTGACATCTGGATTATTTCTTTATAGTCTGGCGGCAATTTGGGCTCCCATTTCTCATGATTTTCCTGTATATACATTAATCAGTTAATAAACTCATGTTTCATACAATTAAAGGCCATAGTTTAGCTATATATGAATCAAAAGTTAGACAGTTTTGTCAAAACAAAGAAACTTACCTGGAATTCCAATGCTTTCTTAAGTTGTAGGACCACTTCATTAGCTGTGGGTCGTCTTTCTCTCCTGTGATGTATGCATTGATAGGCAATCCTTGCAAATGTAATAAATGACTGTGCCTCAATTTGTTCCTTTATACCCTCAAACACTAACTCATCAAGTTTTTCTACTTGATAGTGGTGTTTAGCCAAAAAGGGTAAATAACGATACGCGCCATCTAGTTCTACGGATGATAGTTTGCCACACAATATGTCAAATAAGACCGCACCCAATGAGAATATATCAGACTCTTTGTTTAAGAAGCCTGTTTTCGAGTGTAGTGGGTCAAGATAGCCGATTGTGCCTCTAATATTGTCGCTGACGTAGTCTACATTCTGATTTGTAACCGAACATACTAAGGAAAGCACAAAACTACTAATTTTTGCTTTCCCGTCATCAAATAGTAGAATGTTGTTGCTGCTGATGTCCCTATGTATTACTATTTCTTGACTTGAAATAGTTCCATGAAGAAACTCCAACCCAGTTGCAATATCGATGCATATTTTAAGCCGCATTACCCACGTAAGACTATAATCTCTCAAGTACTGATCAAGACTACCTTTGGACGCATTCTCATATACAATAACTTTTTCATCCTCTTCATCACAGTATCCTACAAGAACAACGACATTTTCATGTTTATACTCCATAAGGATTTCCAGCTCTGTCATAAATTCAGCATCTTTTGCAACAGAATCCTTATTTAACCGCTTTGCCGCAATGACATTATGTCCATGAGCGTGAGTAACTACTCCTCTGTAAATATTCCCAAAATCTCCATGCCCAATGATATTGTCTTGACTGAAGTCTTGCGTGGCTAACTTCACGTCTTCAAGTGACAGTTTAAGGTTGTCCTTATGGTTCTCCTGTGAATCAAGGGTAGGTAAGTTAATTTGATAAGTAAAAGATAAACTGAAACTAATACATGCTATCTAAATTTGTCATTGTGACTTACCTGACAATTTAATGCTTTTTTGAGTTCTTTGATGACAACTTCTATTGTTGGACGTTGCTCTTGAGTTGTTGCCACACATTTAGATGTGATTTCTAAAAAGATGTCCAAAGACTCTTTATTAGGACCTTTACAAAATACATGTTCATCGGTCTCCTCCTTTATCTTGTGATCAACAATTTCCATTATTGTCCGCTTTTCAAAATGATCTCTTGCAATGGGTGCAATTCCCATCTCATTCACCTTGGTGTAAACAGAATCATAGGCCAGCCTCCCGGTCAAGATCTCAAGCAACACCACTCCAAACGAGTAAATGTCTGATTTGTTATTTAATCTACCATGCTCCTGATATTCTGGATCCAAATACATATTTGTACCTGCAATGTTATTGGTATAGATAGTGTTGGCCGCTGCTGGCTGGAATTTTGAGAGACCAAAATCCGCAATCTTTACCTTCCAATTATCTCCCAATAGAATATTATCGCTCTTGATGTCACGGTGGATCATCTTTTGTTTGCCATCGTCTGTGTTGTTGTGAATGTAATTCAAACCATGTGCAATATCAGAACATATATTTAGACGTTGCACCCAAGTAAGAGTAGTCATCTTATCACTACTTCCCAAATAGTTTTCAAGACTTCCTTTCGAAGCATGCTCATAAACTAGGATCATTGCCCCATTACCTTCGTCACAAAAACCAAGAAGAGAGATTATATTCTCATGCTTACAACTAGTTAGAGTTTCAATTTCTTGAATGAACCCTTGTTCTCCTTTTTGATTGTAAATGCGCTTTATGGCTACCGTGCTTCGTTTTCTTAGTAAACCGCATTTATCCACCCCTTCTATCGACGAGGAATTACTGTTATCAAAATGTTCAAGATCTGCTTTGTATACTTTACCGAATCCGCCAGACCCGATGTTGTATGCATCATCAAAATTGTTCGTAGCCTCGTTTATCTCATTTAATCCAATCCTCAAATGTTCCAAGTTCTTCTCCTGCAACATTATGGATTTTTGCATCACCTCATTAATGCTAGCAAGGATTGGAGTGAAATAACAAAAAAGTTTTTATAATTGATTAACATTTAAAAAGAATATGAAAATGTTCAAAAGCAATAGTTGATTTGTTTCAAGTTAACTAGTAGAAATGATTTCATCCCTAAAACTAATGAATTTTAGTTCGTTGACTTAAGTATGCAGGGGGAATCAAATTGAATTTTAAGCCAAACAGTTCTCCATTGGTTCACAGGGATGTTCAAAAGCAATAGTTTATTTCATTTTGTTCTCAATCATTTTCGGATGATAAATTAGTTCTTGTCTTTTAATTTATTATTTCTCTCTCTCGAGGTTTTTATCTTCATGTTGTTGTTGGTTTCCCTTCTTGGGTGCCTTTTGTAAAATTGTGTTGCCGTTTCTAGAAAAAAGTCATGAAATAGTAACATTTTCATTAGTGGTTGTGTGAAGGGACAAAGATATAAGAAAAAGATAGAAAAAATAAAGTTGGTCATAGTATGTAAAATTAGGAAAAGAATAGTAATATACGCTAATGTTGTTAATTTTAGAAATGGAGGTGATTTGCACAAAATACCTTTTGATTTGTACACATCTATATGCATGTATAAAGGCACTATCTGGCATATGTATAACTGATTAAAGCACTATGTGACCACACTTTTAGAAAACCCGCAGCTTATGATCATTTTAAGTTCTTAAACCAAACATATTATATATCATACCCATACTCGTTCCTTCCCCCCTAAAACACTTACTCTTTCCCCCTTAAACGCTTAATCATGGCGTACCTTTAATCTTTTGTAAATGGTAACACTAATATGATTGCCTATTCAAGAATTTCACATAAATGATTATGGAATAATAAAAATTTATATATTTTTATTTTGAATACATATTTTCAATTTGAAAAACAGAACATGCTTGTTACATCATTACTTTTTAAGAGTTACATCATTGGAAAGATCTTCTCTATGCATTCAAATGAACCCACTATTAAAATTTTATATAACAAACTACTTCATACTTTCATATCCCCACATTCAATACAAAAATTTAGTTTTATATAATTATATTTTTCAATTTTAGATTCATACTATAAACTAGAAATACTTAACTATAAGATTTAAGATCATATGAGGACTAAACTTTTTTTACATACAAAGGGACTAATCTCCACTCTTCATCTTTATTTGATCTAATAGATGAGATTAATCTCAACAGTTTAAAAACCCACTTTCATCCTTTTTTTCAAATATTAATATCTTTCAAATCGTTAATTATTAAGCGAAAAAAATATACCGTTACGACGAGCATTTAATTATCTTTATATAGATAGGCACTTTATTATATTTTTGACAATTTTTTTTTTCGGTTTTTTCACTTTTTTTCGTGGCCTAAAATATCATATGTGATATTACATATCACATGTGATATATCACATGTAATCTATACTACTATATAATGTATTTGGGACTATTCTATAATTAGAAAGGCTTCAAAATTCAGACTTTTACTTACTAATTATGGAAACAACCACCCCTAACAATCACCACTAACAATTAATAACCACTTCAACAACCACCCCCAACAATTTATAACCACCTCAACAACCACCCCAACAACCACTTTCCACCACCCCACCTCCCTCCTCTTCACCCCAATAATCCGCCCCCGCATCGCGCGGGCACCAATCTAGTATTACACAACAGGGCTATGTGATATGTAATATCACATGTGATTTTTTTGGCCACGAAAAAAAAACATGTAAAAATGAACTTTTTTTGTCGAAAGTATAGCAAAGTGTCCGTCTATAGAAAGTTAATTAAATGCTCGTCGCGATGGTGTAATTATTTTTGCTTAACGATTAACTGTTTAAGAGATATTTAAATTATAAAAAATAGGTGAAATATTAAAATGCTTTTAATCTCAACCATTGATTTCTTTTTAGATAGATTGTGTGGATTAGTCCCTTGGTATGTAAGAAAAGTTTGGTATTTAATATAACTCGCCTCTAACTATAATACATTTATAGGAAATATATCGAGTTTAAAATCACTATTCATTAGATAGACATAGCCCTGTTGTGCTATAAAACTTTTTATAAAACCCCCTCCATGTAAAGATCCAGTGAGAATAAAACTTGAAATGAAAAGGATGAGAAATAACTAAAACCACATATTCGAGATGCATCGACTTGATTTAGTTGCATATCTATTCATTTAGATGCATCTCAATTGGCTCTAAAAGTGATTTCAATGTAAAAACAATGCAAAATAGTACTATCAACAAATTTGACCGATAGAGGACGGACAATACATAAGATTTTTCTAAATTGATGAAATGCATCTAATATATGTATATGCATCTAATTTTTAGCTACAAAATATATTATAGTGCATTTAAAATATTAGATATGCGTCTAATTTAAGTCGGCACATCTCTAATATGTGGTTATAATTATTTATCATTATTCTTATTTTAATATTTTTTCTCATTTGATCCTATGTGAACCCTTCAAACTTGAATAGTTTGCTAAGTTTTAATTATAATTTCATTCCCTTATTTTTTTTCCTCTATACACCTATCAATGCATTTACAAATGGTCTTTTAAGCCCCTTAACTTTGAAGGGTTTTAAGTGTAGCATTTGATAAATTTTCATTTAATTTAAGAATAAATGACCATTTGGTGTCCATATATAATAGCCTCCTTAAATATGAGTTCTTTGATAAATTAAATTGAAGGATTTTTTTATTATTTTTTTATTTTTTTATTTTCACACTTTACCATTTATTATGTATTAAGAACAAAAGAAATGAAAGTGTCGTATTTATTTAACTTTTGCTCAAAGATAACTGGATGTTTATTTTTCAAGAGATTATCATTGACGATGTCATTTCAAATCAAATATTACAATGTGTGCGATTTTGTAGTGAACAAGAACTTAACCCCTTTGTATTTTTTTACGAGACTATATAAGGTACTGTATATAAGTATAAGGAAAAAAATTATGCACATGTCAACTAAAATAACATCCAATGTCTTAGTCACTTATACCCACAACCCGAGGGCTAGCATTTTTCTAATGTAAAATAAAAATCACATGCGTATAGTTTTTCACATTATTACTCATCCCTTTGTTAAATAAAAATGGTATAATGAGGATCGAGTGGTTATACGTTAAACCACACAATCACAATTAATAATATAAGTTAGTTTATTAACTAGGATATTCTGTAGTTAGCTTAAAATTAAAAGTTTAAGGACATTAATTAATTACCTTTAGGCGATTGAATGATGTACGGTCAACTGGATGTTCAAGTTTCCGCTGATGTTCCAAAGCTTTCTCAAGTCTTTTGACAACCTGATCTATATGTGGACGCTTCGCCCGTTCTTCGTGTATGCAGTCATATGCTGTCTGTGAGAAGATTTTGAATGATTCTGGGTCCATCTGTTTTCGTAAATGTGGATCAATCATATCATCCAAATGAGATTTGGCCACTTGACTTAATAACACCTCCCCCAACTCATCTTCATCTACTGCACTCCTCCCACACAAGACTTCGAATAATACTACACCGAACGAATACACATCTGACTTGTGGGTCATACCGCCAGTATTTTTATATTTTGGGTCCAGGTATACATTCTCAATAATATCACGAGTAAGAACAAGACGGTGCCTCCGAGCTACTGTATTTTTCAACGAAAATTCAAAACCAGATAACTTGGGTTCCCATTTGTCATCTAGTAAAATTTTTGAGCTCCTGATGTTGCAATGTATGACACTAAAATCGCGTGCAGCATCATAATGGATGTAACTTAATGCATCTGCAACACCGAAACAAATCTTCAACCTTTGCGTCCAAGTGAGGGTCAGATCACTTAGATATTTGTTGAGACTTCCGTTGGCCTCCTTCTTGTATATGATAAACTGCTCGCCTTGATCACAAAACCCAATAAAAGTCACTAGATTCTTATGTTTGAGACTAGAAAGCATCCACACCTTCTTCTCAAACTTTTTTCTCTCATCTTGATAATTACAATAGAACCTCCATGCAACAATATTGATATATTGTCCGAAATGCTCCATACGGCCTTGGTAAACCGATCCAACTGTTTTTCTTTTGATGAAATTCTTATTAGCAAAGTTTTCGGTTGCGCAATTTATATCCTCAAAACTTAGTTTGTAATCGAATTCAACGCCTTTGGATTCGAAGTGAATCTGTGATCCCTATATGTACCGAAGAAGAAAACATTAAGAGGTCACTGAAACCATTTTTGAGAAAGAACAATCTTCTGGTAATGTGAATGAGGATTGTATCGGTGAACTGAAAGACAATCGTTCCGAAGACCCATTCAATATTTATGAGATACTTAACAAGAATAAAGATAAAAATAATGGCGACTCCAACTATGACGATAGTTTGAAATATCCTCCAGGATACACTCCCGTATTTGAAACTCATGCTCAAAATAAACCCTTAAACGAGATGAGTATGGAAGGTGATGACTATATTCAAAGCGGTCAAGATGATAAAGTTGATTCCGTAGTGAAAAATAATTTTCCTCCTAATACCTCAAAAAACGACACAGAGAGATCTGCATGTTTAGGACACTTTAAAAAAAATCTGAAATACCGCGTTCTGGAGGCTCTATTTTACAATGCTTGGACGAAGTTATCAAGGTGGGGCAAACTATGGGCTACAACATGGAGGGATGTATGAAAAACATCAGCGACATTATTCATTCTCAAGGAGTGGAAGGTGGTTTCCGATGAATTTCATGTCATTGAACATACAAGGCCTTGCCCAGAAGGCTAAAAAAGACTGGGTTCGGGAGTTATGTGGTAAAAACAAGGTGAATTTTTTATCTTTGCAAGAAACTAAAATGGAGGATATTGAGCTTTTCAATATCAAATCGTGTTGGGGAAATTTTGGTTTTGATTATGTGTATAGTCCTTCCGTTGGAAACTCGGGTGGTATCCTTTGTGTTTGGGATCCTAGATTGTTTCGCAAGATCAACTCTACGATCTCGGATTATTTTGTCACGATTCAAGGTGAATGGGTGCCTAAGGGTAAGAAGACTATTATTATATCAGTATATGCTCCACAAGAGTTACGAGAAAAGAAAATGTTGTGGGATTATTTGTCTTTAGTGATTAGTAAGTGGAATGGTGATGTAGTCTTAATGGGTGATTTTAATGAAGTTCGCACGAAAGAAGAGAGACATGGATCTATGTTTAATGTCCCAGGCGCCGATGCTTTCAATTTTTTTATCTCAACGGTTGGTTTGGAGGAGATTCCTTTTGGAGGATGTAAATTCACTTGGTGTCATAAATCAGCAGCGAAGATGAGTAAATTAGACCGTTTTCTTATTTCTGAAAGTTTAATGAATTCTTGTCCTAACTTATCAGCTATTACATTGGAGCGTTACTTAACTGATCACAAGCCGATATTAATGCGTGAGTCACACTTTGATTATGGGCCTACCCCGTTCCGTTTTTTCCATTACTGGTTTGAATTGGAAGGTTTTGATAACTTCGTGGAAAGTACATGGAACGAAGCTCACGTAGACGATAGGAACGCCATCACAAGGTTAATGAAAAAGTTGAAGTACCTTAAAGAGAAGATTCGAATGTGGGTTAAAGCTACTAAAGACAACTCAAAAACCTATAAGCAGGGCCTAAAAGATGAGCTTCTCAAAATGGATACCTCGTTAGATAATGGGGAAAGAAGTTTGGATAGTATCAATAAACGTTCGGATATTTTTAAATCGTTACAGGAGTTAGACAAGTTGGAGTCGTTGGAGATGGCACAAAAAACCAAGATCAAATGGGCGATTGAAGGAGACGAAAATTCAAAGTATTATCATGGAGTCCTTAATAAACAAAGAAATAATCTTGCTATCCGAGGTGTTTTAGCTGAAGGTGTTTGGATTGAATCTCCTCATTTGGTGAAAAGGGAGTTTTTCTCTCATTTTGCTAATCGTTTTGATAAACCTTTGGATTATCGTCTACGTATCGATATTGATTTCCCAAACAGATTGAGTTTCGAGCAGTAGACCAACTTGGAAATCGATATCACCAGAGACGAAATTAAGAAGGCAGTTTGGGATTGTGGGGTTGATAAATCCCCCGGTCCCGATGGTTTTTCCTTTGGATTTTTTCGCAGATATTGGTATCTATTGGAAAACGACGTGGTGGAGGCTCTTTTATACTTCTTCAATTACGGGAAATTCCCTAGAGGTGGTAACTCTTCCTTTATTGCTTTAATCCCTAAAACTAACGATGCTAAAATTGTGAAAGATTTTTGACCGATAACTCTAATCGGAATTTTATACAAGACTATATCAAATATTTTGGCAAACCGTATTGTAAATGTTTTGGGGGATATTGTGGACGATGTTCAATCAGCTTTTGTTGCGAATCGACAAATTTTAGATGGTCCATTCATTTTAAATGAGTTATACCAATGGTGTAAGAAGAAAAAGAAACAAACCATGATTTCTAAGGTTGATTTTGAGAAGGCCTATGATTCGGTTCGTTGGGACTACTTGGATGACGTTTTAAAGAAGTTTGGCTTTGGGGACAAGTGGTGTGGATGGATTCGTAGCTGCCTTTACTCTTCTAAAGGTTCGGTTATTGTAAATGGTAGCCCAACAAACGAGTTTCAGTTTCATAGAGGTCTTAAGCAAGGTGATCCTCTTTCTCCTTTCTTATTTCTTCTGATCATGGAAAGCCTTCATATCTTGGTTCAAAGAGTGGTTGATGCAGGTATGTTTAGAGGCATTAATATTGATCCTTCCCTTCAATTGTCTCATCTTTTTTACGCGGATGATGCTGTTTTTTTGGGACAATGGAATGACTCCAATATTGAGACTATTCTTCACGTGCTGGATTGTTTTCATCGTGCATCGGGTTTACGTATTAATATGAATAAAAGTAAACTCATGGGGATCTCGGTGTCTAGCGATAAGGTGGAACACGCTGCTAGGAAAATAGGGTGTGCGATTCTTTATGCCCCTTTTTCTTATTTAGGTTCAAAAGTTGGCTGCTTAATGTCTCGTGTTCAGTCTTGGAATGAGATTGTTAATAAGCTCACTTCTCGCTTATCCAAATGGAAGATGAAGACGTTATCTATTGGAGGAAGACTAACGCTTCTCAAATCTGTTCTAGGGTCGATGCCTATTTATAATATGCCGCTATTCAAAGTTCCTTCGAAGATTCTTCAAAAAATGGAATCCTTCAGATGTCATTTTTTTAATGGAGTTGAGCACAATGGTAAGAAGCAGATTTGGGCTAAATGGAATAAAGTGTTGGTGGCTAAAGATAACGGTGGTCTCGGTGTGTCAAGTTTTTACACGTTAAATAGAGCTCTCTTGTTTAAATGGGTGTGGCATTTTCGTACTCATGAATCATCATTATGGTGCAAGCTTATTAAAGGAATTCATGGCAAATATGGTAAACTCGGTATGCAAGTTAAAAACTCTCAACCTTCTGTTTGGTTGGATATTGTTCGAGAGGTAAACAAATGTTATAACCAAGGATTGGATCTGCGAGGTTTCATTCACAAGAAGATGGGTAATGGTGAAGATACGTTTTTTTGGGAGGATGTATGGAGGGGCGAAAACAATCTCAAAATGATGTATCCTAGACTGTACGCCTTGGAGACAGATAAATGTGTTACAATGGCTAATAAGATGTCTCATGGTGATATGTCATTCTCGTTGGGTAGAGCTCCAAGAGGTGGTCTAGAAGAGTCACAATTTTTGCTGCTCCTGAAAGATATGGAGGATGTCTCCCTCATCGACACAAAGGACAGGTGGTATTGGTCCTTAGAAGGATCCGGAGATTTTTCGGTTGCTTCCGTTCGAAAGATGCTTGATGATATGAATTTACCCGTAGTTTCTTCTAAGACTCGTTGGATAAATGTTGTGCCTATCAAAGTTAATATTCTTGCCTGGAAAATAAGGTTGGATTGCTTACCTACTAGATTGAATATTTCTAAACGAGGTATGGATATTGAATCTATTATATGTCCCATATGTGATGAAGAAGTGGAATCGACTAGCCACATCTTCTTCACATGTCATATAGCTAAAGAGATTTTCCGTAAGATTGCATGGTGGTGGGATGTAAATGTTATGGAAGTATCTTCTTACGAAGAATGGCTAGAGTGGCTTTCGAATACTCCTCCTCAGTCTAAGCATAAAAATCTGCTTGAAGGAGTTTGCTATGTTATGTGGTGGCACCTTTGGAGTTTTCGTAACAAGAGTTTATTTGGTCCGGCTTGTCCTTCGAAGGCGCTAATTTTTGATGAGGTAGTGGCTAGGTCTTTTCTTTGGTGTAAGCATAGATGTAAGAAATCTTTTAGTTGGGTTGATTGGCTTAAAAATCATTATCTTGTAACTTTGTAATCTCTAGCTCCTTGCTAGTTTTCTTTTTTAATAATATCCGCCGTTAAAAAAAAAGTGTGCAGATTCACAGGGTGGAACACTTTTAGTGAGATTCATCATTTACTTTTAACATTTATCAAAAGGAAAATATGCTGAAGAGCTAAGTAAGCACAAGAGAGGATCTTGTGTATCATTGTGAAGAATAGTTAGATTTTCCAAAAATTGTTGCCAAATGTGATTTTCGGTCAACATGGAAAAGATTTTGCACTTATAACTTGAACCATCAACCACTACCTTTAAGACACTTATACTAGTTTAAGCAAGTGACATGTGAATGTAGTAAGGCTGAGCTATTGGAACGAGAACCCGACCTGACCCGAAAAGCCAATCGAAACCGAACCGACTCGACCCGAACAAACCAAAGTTGGTTTTGAGTCGGGTTATACTTATCCCGACTTGTTGGGTCGGGTCGAGTCGGTCTGATTTGAGCCAAAACGACTAAACCTAACAAAACCGACTCAATTGAACCGACCCGAGTAAGTTTCGGTTCGGTTTCGTGTTGTGTCGGGTCGAATCAGTTTTGACCTGATGCTCACCCCTAGAATGGAGTGTAATTATTTTTACTCAAAATATTAACTGGAAAAGACATTTATATCCTTGCCTAAGTAGTACCCATTTTATGTTTTGTACCTAATAGCAATGACAACCATTTTTGGTCACTGTTTATTTTAAGCAATCCATAAGCAATGTTTTTTAAATATTAACAAGAATAAAATATTGTTAAAAATATAACATTGAGTACAAATAATTCATTTTCCTCTTTTAAGATTTCAGTAGCTTACAACAAGAGCTAAAAAGAATATTAATTACCTTCTCATGACTGGATGATGTCTCTCCAACTTCGGCCACAAGTGATGAGTGTTCCTTTAACATCAATGGCAACAAATACAACAATAAGTAAATAAACGTTACTCGTATTATAGAGTAGCTATTGTGCAAGAAAGAGAGAAAAAAACCATCTTACAATAGTTTCACATTCCAATTGAAGTTCCAACGCTTTTTCAAGTCTTGTGACAATTTCATCCATATTTGGGCGTTGCGATTGTTCTTCACTCAAGCACTTATACGCTGTTTCCGTGAAAATTTTCAATGATCGCAGATCCATTTGGATCCATAGACCCGGATCGATTATCTCATCGAGTATTTTCTCTCTACAATGAAAAATTGCCACCGGAGCCAAGTACTTATTATGATGATCATCAATTATTGATTCCCTGCTACAAAGTAGTTCAAACAATACCATTCCAAAGGAATAGATATCTGACTTGTGGCTCACACACTTAGTCTTTTCATATGTTGGGTCTGTTTGCCCCTTCATAGACCAAACTGAATCAGTATGGAAAGAATGGTGTCTTTCAGGTGCTTTAATCTTCATGGAATGCTGAAATTCAGATAACTTGGGTTCCCAATCATCATTTAACAGAATTGTGTAACTGTTGATGTTCCGGTGTATAACGCTAAAATTGCGTGGCTCGTCATAATGAATGTAACTCAATGCATGTGCAACTTGATACGCCCGTGTTGGATAACTATCGTAGTCTATTATTATGTTTTATTAGGATAAGTGTTGGAGTCATTATTTAGGATATGTCTTGAGTCATGTTAGGATAAGTCTTATGTTTGTGAGAGTTATCTCATACACTAGTATTTAAGGTATCATATGTTATCAATGAATCAATAAATCAAAGTTAAATATAAACAAATCTCTAGTTTTCTTCCTCTATTTTCTGACGGAGCCAGCACACGCTTGAAGTGGTGCCCTATCCCGATACAACCCCTAACCGGGTCGTATCAATTGGTGCTTTCATTGAGAGCTCTCGTTGAGAGGGTTTTTGATTAGGGTTCCAATTAATCCAAAAAAAAAAAAAAAAAAAAAAAAAAAAAAAAAGTTATTGTTCATCGGGTACTATTCATGAGTACTGTTCATCGGCACTATTCATCAGAAATTTTTTTTTTATTCTTCGAGTTATTATTCATGGAATCAAAGTTAAAGATAAACAAATCTCTAGTTCTTTTCTTCTATTTTCTGACGGAGCCAGCACACGCTTGAAGTGGTGCCTTATCCCGATACAACCTCTAACAGGGTCGTATCAATTGGTGCTTTCATTGAGAGTCATTATTTAGGATATGTCTTGAGTCATTATTCATGGAATCAGGCGGCAGCGATCAGGACGCGGAAAACGCACTCTCTAAGCTTTTGCAAATGGGTACGGTGGCCGAATATGAGAGTGAGTTTGTGGTACTTTCAAATAGAGTAACAGGGATCTCTGAATCTTTACTTACATCGTTTTATATCTCCGGACTTAAACTTACGTTACAAATAGAACTATTGAGGACAAGGCCTACAACTTTAGGAGAAGCCTTTTCCTTAGCCCATATAGTCGAGGCTCGTTTTGAGGCAATTGCAGAGAAAGAGAAAGAGAAAGAGAATATAATTGAAAAGAAATCAGATGTCATTCCATTATTACAAAGTGAATTCGCTTCACCTGAGATTAAAGGGTCCGATGTTGATGAAGATATTGGTGTTAATGAGGTTAAAAGCGCGGTAGGCGGTGTTTTTGATATTGGTGAGAGTTTGATTGTTATTCTAAAGTGGGTACAGACCCGCATATCAAGGACATTGCTATTATTGGTAACTTTTGAAAACATGGATGTTGCCCTGGGAATGGAGGCTAAAATTCAAAGAAGAACGTGGGATCCTGGAAGGCTGGAATCAAGATTTATTTTAGATAACACCTTGAGGGCAAGGTGATTTTGAAGGAGTGGGGAGTGATACGCCCGTGTTGGATAACTATCGTAGTCTATTATTTTGTTTTATTAGGATAAGTGTTGGAGTCATTATTTAGGATATGTCTTGAGTCATGTTAGGATAAGTCTTATGTTTGTGAGAGTTATCTCATACACTAGTATTTAAGGTATCATATGTTATCAATGAATCAATAAATCAAAGTTAAATATAAACAAATCTCTAGTTTTCTTCCTCTATTTTCTGACGGAGCCAGCACACGCTTGAAGTGGTGCCCTATCCCGATACAACCCCTAACCGGGTCGTATCACAACTCCCACAGATGCCTCCAATCTTTTCACCCCTGTCAACAACATCGGGTCACTTAAATACTTTACGAGCCTTCCCCTGGACAGGTCCTTGTAAATGATGGTCTCTGAACCAACTTCATTACAAAACCCTACAACAGAAACAAGATGCTTATGCTTGAGACTAGACAACATCGAAATCTCCGTCCACAATTCTTGTTCTATTTCATCCCATTCTTTATTAGTTAACCTCCAAGCAGTTATATCTATCAACTCACCACACCAAAAGAGCTGCCCCTTGTATATCTCTCCAATTCCACCTCTGATATAGCAATCATTTTCTTTACACTTACAGAGAGATCCTTTGGTGGCGGACAAAAAATCTTCAATGGGGATTCTTAGGTGAGCAAGGTGGTTGGGCCAAGAGTGAATCTATCAAAAAAATGAAGTTTGGGTTACAAAAGGATGCGATATCCGCTGAACGTCAATCCTAATAAATGATATCCATCAAGTTGGTTTTATTTCTTTTCTATTTATTTCCTCTCAAAATTTTATTGTGTATGTCAACGTCATATTTATCCTATATTACATTTCTTATTGTACACAAGTTAAAACAACGTTTCTTATTTGTTTTTCTCTCTTACCTGTTGTATAAGAGCACAAGGTGCAGTTCGCCGAGGGTCTTCGCCCCTCCAACGTGGCTCCTCGCCGTGGCTCGCCACTGCACCCCATGGCCTCAACTTTTCTCGCCGGTGGGAAGGATGTCGTCTGCACGACGAGGATAGAAAGCGAACTTTTGTCAGTGCTTTTTTTTTCTTCTTTTCTAAATTTGTAGTAATGGTTTTAAATATGTAAGTATTTATATGAATTGTGTGTGTCTGCATGTTTTATAAAATGTGTGTTTTGTTGTGTGTGTGTGAAGAAGAAGAAACAAGTTTGTATTTACAGTTTTGGTCCTTGTGTGTTTAGTCCTTGTGGTTTTATTTATTTACAGTTTGGTCCTTGTGTGTTTAGTCATTTTTTTTTAAGTTACTGACATTTTTTATTTTTAGTTATTAGTATTTGTTTTGAATGAAATAAATTTAATTTGATTGAAAAAAAAATAAAAAAATAAACAAAGTTGTAAGTGGTGAGCATCGAATGAGTATGTTGAAGTTAGTTGCTAATAAGGGGAGGTTAGTTCTGGAGGTTTGTTAAAGTGATTTGGCATCCCGTGGACCTTAAATGACGAAGCTAGCTTGCTCACTGCACCTTGTGCTCTAATGATAATTTTTTCATTATCAAAATAACTAATAATCTTTTTAATTTTTTTTTTATTTATTTATTTTTATTTTTTTTTTATTTTTTTTTTAGATCATTTTGATATGTAGGTTTATTGTTTCGTGATCTATTTTTTTGGGAGGTTTTATGATATGAACCGATTGTGTATTGGATTTTTGTAATGGTAGTTTTAATGGTGAAAGGTGGGGATGGGTTAGTCGTTTTAATAGTGGTGGTGGGTGGGTTGTGTAACAATTCGCAAATTCAGGTTAATTACTTTTCCCGGGAAATTTACTATTCATTTTTACTATTTATTTCTTTCTGAAATTTTCCCGAAAGTTGATTTTTATTTCATATTCTCGAGTGATAAATCATTTCCATGGTAAATTAAATGTTTGACACTCGTCAGATCATTTTCGTGAAAGTTATTAAGGAATTACACAGAATTACCCGTTTTAGGGTAAAACGTCATTCAGAAATTCCACGCACAACGAAATTTGATCCCGTCAGGTGACCCCACATCAGAAAAATGTTTAACACACTCATGATTTATTTGAGAATAAATCATGACTGAGAAAAATATGACCAGAATAAACCTCGGCCGTGAAAAACTGGAATTTTCAGTTTTACGCGTTTTTACTCAGCCGTAACCCTAGCCTTTACCTGCACCGCGTTTCTAAGACGATTTGAGTTTTCAACTTATTAGAATAAGTCAACATATTTTTCCCTCCTCCATTGACTAAAAATCATTCCTTGATGAATTTAAAAAACCCTAAACCCGCTTCTCTCTCTGGCGAAAATTGCGAAAAGCGATTCCCTAATATACTATATCGATTCTCAAAACTTTTTTTAACTTCTTTAATCCTTCTTCACTTTAGCATCTTAAATTTATTTATTATTTTATGATCTAACGTGGGTCGGTGGAGCTAAGCAAATTGTTTTGTGGCTTGTAGGGTATTGCTTTCATTGGCTCTTTGTCTTTTTGTTGAGGATATATTTGTTCTTAATTTGATCAATTCATTGTTATTATATTCTTGGCTGATCGCACTTTATCGATTTATATATTACGTGTAAGATCAGCATGGTTGGGGGTTAGCTTCTGGGTGCTCAACGATATAAACCTTAACATTGTAGTTAGGGTTTTATTTTTTTTTCCTGTTTGCGCATGCTTGCGAGTTTGAGTTTTCGTTTGGTTGAAGTTTGGGTTTGTTTACTGAATGTGGGTTTGAGAGAAGATGATCAATAGGGGTTTTTTGAATTCTAAAGTTGCTACTGACGATGGTTCTAAGTTGGGAGAGGGGAATAATACATTAACACAACCTGTTAATGTGAATATTGATGAATTGAATGCTACTGTTGATTTGTCGAAGGTGTCGGCAACTACTAGTTTTGGTGAGTTGAGTACACCCTCAACGATGAACCCTAGTAGTGTTAGTTTGAATGTGGATGATGCTCCTGATTGTTCTATGAATGGTACTCAGAAAGTGGAGCCGATTCCACTTACGAATGATACATCACATGGTGACGACTTGGAGCCGGTTACAAGTGCTGATGTGAAGCACTTGCTATCTAATGCGCATAAGAATTTTGATGAAGCCATGACTAATATTCAACGGGAGATTGTTGCTAATAAGGCTTCCTCTTCAAGTGGTACTGGGCATAATTCTAATTCGAAAGTTTCTGTTCCTAATGCTTCTAAGGATGATACTACTAGTGGAGTGAAGTCGGTTTCTTACGTGGTTGCTACTTCTAATGAACCTCAGAAACATGTATCTAATTTTCGGAGGTTGGAATGTAGCAAAAAGAAGGATGATGTTGACCTTTCAGTTCCATTGAAAGTAGTGGAAGAGGTAAACACGAGGTTTGAGAATACCCTCTACGGTTATTTCCTTGGTCAACGCCTGGCTTTTCCTGTTGTTGATTACTATGTATGCAATGCATGGGCTAAGTTTGGTGTGCAAAAGGTTATGATGAATGCAAAGGGATTCTTCTTCTTTAAGTTCAATTCGAAGAAAGGTGTTGATGATGTGCTTGAAAACGGTCCTTGGCTGATTAGAAATGTTCCTATTATTCTTAAACCATGGACTTTGAACACTAATCTACTTAAAGAGGATTTGACTAACATCCCGGTGTGGGTTAAATTCCATGATGTTCCCCTTGCAATGTTTTCTGATGATGGCCTCAGTCTTCTTGCCACACTGATTGGCACGCCCAAAAGGTTAGATGCTTTTACAAGCCAAATGTGTAAGGAATCGTGGGGCCGTAGTAGTTTTGCAAGATGCATGATAGAAGTGAGATCGGATGAGGTACTTCGGGACAACCTCACTGTTGAGATACCATTACTTGATGGTACAGGTTCGACTATTGAGAAGATACGGGTTGAATACGAGTGGCAACCACCTCGTTGTGACAAGTGTAAGATATTTGGTCATACTCTGGCTGATTGTCCTACAGTTGTTATACCTCCTGTTCAGCCTACTATGCCTGTTAATGATAGTTTCAAGACTGTCAATCACAAGAAGAAGGGAAAGCAAGGAGGTTCTACAATTCCGGGTCAAGGGGGGTTTACTAAACCTGTTGTGGGTAAGCAATTTCAATATCAACCCAAAAAGACTCCTCCTGAACCTAAGAAAGCTGGTGGCACTAAGAAAAAGACTTCGGATGTGGCTAGTTCTAGTGGTACTAAGATTTCTACATCTAACCAATTTGATGCTCTTTATATGGATGATACGGATACGTTTGGTATTCCTACTTATGACACCAACAAGGATGTGGATGCTGGCCGTACAATGGAAGTTAATGAGGATGAGTCAGTTAAGACTGGTACTACATCACAAGAACCGCTTGTGAGTGATTCAATGTGAACTAAGGAAGTTGGTTCTACTCCTATAGTTGATAAAATTAGTAAGCTTGAAAAGCTACTTATCGATGGGAAAGCTACTCTTGTGGATGATGAAGGTCATCCTATTCCGTCCGCCTCTGCCACTAAGAAGGCTAACCCATTTTCCAAGGTGGGTGAGGTTGTGGTTTCTGATAGTGAGGAGGAGGAGGTTCTTAACACGTTCGACGAATCAGCTAATCTTTTTGGTGGAGGTCATGAACGTGAAGATGAGCTTGATGACTATGATGATTACTCGAAGCAAATTTACGATCTTCCAGGGGAATTGGATGCTCTTAATGCCATTTATGGCTTTAATCTCCAAGGTCGTAGGAAGTAGTTTATATGTTTGTCCGAGTCTTTCAATATTATGTGGTAGTGGTTTTGTTTTCTTGTCTAGAAAATAGGAAGTATCTTGTTATG
Organism: Artemisia argyi; assembly: GCA_030686995.1. NCBI lineage: Eukaryota > Viridiplantae > Streptophyta > Magnoliopsida > Asterales > Asteraceae > Artemisia > Artemisia argyi. The sequence continues at coordinate 212,233,650 of CM060685.1, forward strand.
TAAGCTTTTCGCCTATGTAACGGGCTGAGATATGGGATTCACTCATATCCGTTGTTCTTAAATGTTTTTTGGAGTAATATATTTTCCGGGTCGTTGACCTTTTACCCAAAAAAAAAAATCATTCCTTGATTTTATAAGTCATTTCGTGATTTTTAGGCTTACGGTTTGATGTCTAAAAGACATTTAAGACCAACCGACACCAGACTGAGCCCAGTCTAGACATTATAAATCATTTTAAATCATTTTTAGCATATTAGAAAAGTAACATTTTACTTTTCTCAGTTTTACGCAATATTCGTACATTTTACGTATTACGCGTTTTAGACCCGTGTTTCCAGCTTTTAGCAGGTTTTACCACCCAAATGGAACTTATCACCCATTTTATATTTTATTATGGGACTTATGAACATTTCTAACAATACTTTAAAGTTTCATAATTTTACGACACCCGGTTTTATGTTTTAAGGCCTAATCATTTACGGTTGGCATTTCCCGGAGTCAAAATGCATCAAATATCTAGATATTTAACCAAGCCAAGCCAACTCACCCCCCTTATCCCTTTGGAACCGCCATAGGGGGGGGGGGAGTCACACCCTTGGGTGGCTTGATCTTGTGGCTTGATGTCTAGGATGCATACATGTGGATTTTTGGCTAAAATATCTTAACTTTGTAACCTCCTCATAAGAGTATAAATACCCCCTCTCCCCCCCTTCCTTGGCCGGCCATCACAACACACCACAACACTCCATACTTAGTTTTATTTCCTCTAAATTCAAGCAAAGTTCAAGTGAAGTTCAAGATAGAAACCCTAGTTAGCTTTTATTTACCAAAAATCTTCCAAACCCTAATATACTTGGTGATTTCTTTTGAGTTTAAATCTACTCAATTCACCTCAACCTTTATCATCCATATTTCAAGAATACCAAGGGTAGAAAGGTTTCTTGAAGTGAAAAAGGGTTGAAGCTAGTCTATCAAAGTCCATTTCCTTACTTGTTACTCCTTTCTTTAATTAGAAAGCCAAAAGTTGTAAGCCTAAACCTAACATGCTTCTTGTTTATTTATCATTTTCATATCATTTACATGATATTCTTGCTATATTATGTGTTGTAATTATGTCCATGGTGTATAAAGATGAGTAAAAGATGTTGTTGTAATGACTTATTGAAACAAGTTACTAAAACAAGCAAACTAATGAATATCTTGGTATAACCTGATCAAAATGGTAAAAATTTTATATTGGATTATTACATATTACAGTAGAGGACTTAACAAGGAAACCATATCAATTTGAACCACCTAAAAAGAGTAAACGAGTCAAAAGTTATGGCGATTTGAAGTTACCAAAACTTTCCGGCAAAACTGCCTAAAAAGCTTCTGTGACAGAACCTAAAACACGTAAAAAGTGATCTTTCTGCTCCGATTCATGAAAAAGTTAAAACACGAAAGTTGTCCGGAATCACGTTTTCATTCAGGATTAAAGAGGCTCGAGCCTTGAAAACGCCTTCTGAGTGAGATATTTCTCAGTTTCTTAACAGCTATTTACATATATTAAGTCACTATACTATTGTTATACTTTCAAAGGAACAAGAGTTATTATGACCTATAACCAAGACCCCCACCATGGCTAGAGCCAAGGTTGTGTCTCATGACCTTGGAACAAGGACCAAAGGTCATGGCTAGGCCATGACGAAATGACCAAGCCAACTTACAAAGGCGTAAACATGAAACAATGAAATTGGCAATAACATGAACAAGCAATTTGTATCTACTTCACCTAAAAGGAAACCATGAGATTTTACCAAGACAAATGGTCATACAAAACTTATGAATCATACCCTAATAACAATCTTCATGTACTATAAACTTTCCTAAGTTTATCCAAATATCGGACATGTAACTTTTTCGGATCAAAACTTATATCTATATACTTTATCAACTACTACAATAGTAGGGAGCTTCATGTGAGGAGTTCATTATGTAAGCCGTCGAGATGAGTTGTGGATTTACGAGTTAAAGTGTCCTGGCTCCTCGAACGCTTACTAACATGACTTCTGAAATATGTTAGCCCGAACGGTAGTAAACGATATACCAAAACATACATGTTCATAAATCTTTCTTTCAAAGACTTACAAATATACATCATACCTCATCATGGACTAAATGCAAGATATATATATATAGGCACTCCGTTATATTCTTTACACAAATCCTAAGTCGCAACATTCTATTATAGGTTGCTCGTAGAAACCTACACGATCCGACTATCACCTTCATTACTTGCTATCGTACTTAAGGTGAGTTCATAGCCCCACCTTACATTACTTTAATGTTTTACAAACCCTTGGGGGGAATACATGCTACTTTTAAACCGAACACAATGCTTTGAAACTGTATGCTGCCTGATTGTTTTATTATTACTAAGTACCTACCTTGCCAATCCTAGGCCCCATCATGAACCATTTAATCACTAGTATTAGTGAGCGCGAGTATTGTGAATAGGCCTATTGGGATTGACGAATCCCATTTGTTTGAGCAGATTAGTTCAAACGAATGCACTATATTTGAACATTAAGTATGACGGCAAAGTACTTACCGGGGCAACATAACCGCCGATTGATATTGGTACCCGTTAACGTATTGGTTGCATGAGCTTAGTATATAATAATAACTGTTTTGTTTTCTAACATGAGTATGAGTCTAATTAACTCTTACTACCAACATATTGTGTTCAACCGTTAAACAAACTCTATGAATATCACTCAACCTTTGTGTTGACCTCTTAAGCATGTATTTCAGGTCCATGAAAATCAAGAATGGAGCGGAAGGGCACGTACCGAAGGAAGAAGGCTATAAACAATTATGTCATTCAATAAAAACATCATAGACTTTATATTGATGTGTTTTGAAACAATGGAACATTTTGGGACCTTACTATGTAAACTCTGATATATTTGAATAAATATGAATGACAACTCTTTTTATTACGATTCGTTTAGAGATCGTTTTCTATTATTATGACTGTTGTGCCGTCGAGTAACACCCAAGTTGAATTCCGCTGCATCATGAATTGGGGGTGTTACAGATTGGTACCAGAGCCATGGTTATAGAGAAACGGGTCTAAGTGAGACCTAAACTATAACTACAATAACAAGCAAAAACATTTTTATAGCCTTCCGCTCTTCGTGCCTTCCATCCTCCAAAAGATTATGGACTTATTACACATGTTATGCTACATGAACATATTTGTATATTGTCATATGCACATTTCCTTAGTTTGAGCATTTTCCATAAACATTTGATTTATTTTTGACATCATAATACTAATTGTAGACATCATGTCCGCACCTCCATCTCCCGATCATCTTCCTGCTATGCCCGAGTATTTACCAATTCTTCCCGGACCCGATGATCCTTACTTTGAACCAATTGATTACGACGACGAGGAAGAACCTTACGAGGATTTAGATGTAGATTCGGACGAAGAACCTGAAATGGATTTGGACATAAACATCGATGAGTACGAAGAGGATCCTGAAATGGATGTTGACATCGAAGGCATCGATGAGGAAGCGGAGGAACTATTAGTGGTGCCACATTTATCACCATTGACATCTCCACCTCCGGTTTCACCAATTTCATCCGAATCTAACCGTACCACTCCAGCTCAAGTTCCAAATTCTACTCACCAAACCGGTGGAACATCTACATCTACACATATGTTCGCAAACTCAGCTCAATACGAAATCTACTCTTTGAAACAAGCCCTCCACCTGACCCAACTCAAAGTTCAAAGTATGGCAAGTCAAATGCACGACTGTATATCCAAGGTAAATTCTGCCAGAATGGATGCCATGAATGCCCGAGATGAACTATATTGGTTTAAGCTTGACATGAGCTATGTCAAGAGGGACTTGACTCATCTTGGGGAAATAGTCTTAAATCCTCTAACCGGCCTGGATAACGTCAAGGATAGACTCACTTTGGTTGAGAAAGCCCAAGAACAGGATGCGGTACAAATTCACAAACTACTTAACCGCCTAAATACCGCCGAAATCCGGTTAGACGTTGCAAACTTTGATAGGTATCAACTTAAGAATGATTTGTGTGGAATGCAAACTCAAATGAGTTCCATACAACAAAGGCTATACCAAAAGGATGTCAAAGAATACCGTCCGAATGAAAGTGTAGATGTGTTAGCAACACGCGGAATTAATAATCCGTCCGGACTACGACAACCTCCCAACCGACGTTAGACTAGTGTTATAATACTAGTTATCTTTTAGTACAACGTTGTAATTACTAACTGAAAGTATCAGTTAGTAAGTTTTGAATGAACTTGTAATAAGTTCGATTTTGTAATCAACGTTATATAAATAAAACTCTTGTTTTATATACCATCATGTATTATGTTTTTAAGTTTCAACATTATTACCCCATCATTCTTATCAAAAATTGTGCTCATCTCACAACTCACTAATTACAACGTATCTTTTGAACAATAGAATCATGGCGCCAAAGAAAAAGACCCCACCAACGATGACGCAAGCCGCCATCCGCAAACTGGTAAAGGATAGTGTCAATGCAGCACTTATCGCGGAAAGAGCAGCCGTAGCTGCAGCAGCTGCCGATGTCACCACAGCTGCTGGTGCTGCTGATGCTGCAGCAGCTGCTGATGCTGCAGCAGCTGCTGATGCTGCAGCAGCCGCAGAAGCCGCCACTGCTGCGGAAGCTGCAATAGCTGCAGAGGCTGCAAGAATTGCCAGTCTTAACCTTGGAGGACCTACCCCTCCGGTGACCAATGTTACTACAGTACCAAAGGGTTGCTCGTTCATTTCCTACCTGAAATGTGAACCCCTCAAATTCAAGGGTACTGAAGGGGCTGTAGGTTTGACCCGTTGGTTCGAAAAGGCGGAGTCGGTGTTCTTGGTTAGTAAATGTATCGAGGGGGATAAAGTTCAGTATGCCACAAGTACTCTGTTGAATGAGGCCTTGTCCTGGTGGAACTCAATTGCTCAACCCATGGGCATTGAGAATGCCTATAAAATTACTTGGGCTAATTTGAAACAAATGATGATCAAGGAATACTGTCCACGCAGTGAGATACAAAAGTTGGAAGTTGAGTTCTGGGATCATACGGTTAAGGGAAATGATATCATGACCTACAACCGTAGATTCCAGGAACTGAGGATACTTTGTCCAACAATGGTTTCCCCAAAGGAAAAATTGTTGGAAAGGTATATTTGGGGTCTACCATCAAGCATACAGGGGAATGTGACTTCGGCAAATCCCAAAGAACTTGATGAGGCTATGCGGATGTCCCGTAGCCTCATGGATCAAGTGATACGTATGTCGGAAACCCGCAAGCAAAATAACCTCAACAACACCAACAACACCAACAACAGCAATGCCAATAATCCCAACAATTCCAACTACCGTAACAACAACAACAACAAGAACAACAACAACAAACGACCATATGATGGTAACCGTGGGAATAACAACAACAACAACAACAACAACAACAACAACAACAACAACAACAACAACAACAACAACAACAACCAAACCCGAAACAACAACCACCACAATCAACAAAACAAGAGACAGGAAGCCGCAACGGCTTATGTTGCTGCACCAGCTGGTGGTAGGTACGTGGGTAATCAACCACAATGTACCAAATGCAATTACCATCACGAAGGTCCTTGCCCGGCCAAATGCCACAAGTGCCAAAAGCCCGGACATCTTGCCAAGGATTGTAGAGGCAAGGGTATAGCTACTGGGGCTAACACACAGCCCATAGTTACATGTTTCGGGTGTGGTGAAAGGGGACACTATAAGAACAACTGTCCTCAAAACCAAGGACCCCAAGGCGGAGGTGCTCGTGGTAGAGCCTATGTCATAGGAAAGGAAGAACCACACCAGGACCCGAACGTGGTTACCGGTACGTTCCTACTCAATAATATTCCTGTTAACGTATTATTCGATTCTGGTGCTGATATGAGCTTTATATCTACTAGAATTGCGCCTTTACTTGATATTCCATCAATTACTTTAACCACTAGTTATAATGTTGAGCTAGCTACCGGTGACTTAGTAAATACCAATACCGTAATCCCAAACTGTACCCTTAATCTCTTAGACCACCCCTTTGACATCAATCTTATGCCAATTGAACTCGGAAGTTTTGATGTAGTTATTGGCATGGATTGGTTGTCTAAACATCAAGCTAACATTATTTGTGGTGAAAGAGTTGTGCATATTCCATGTGACAATGAAACTTTGATCATTCGTGGTGATCAAAGTGGAACTCGAATAAACATCATCTCATGTATCAAAACCATGAAGTACATTGAGAAGGGATGTTATGCTTTCTTAGCCCACGTAACAGAAAAGAAAACCGATGAAAAACGTCTCGAAGATGTTCCTATTGCCCGTGAGTTTCCTGAAGTCTTTCCAGAAGACTTACCCGGACTACCACCAAATCGTCAAATAGAGTTTATAATTGATTTAATACCAGGAGCGGCGCCAGTTGCCCGCGCACCATACCGACTAGCACCTTTAGAGATGCAAGAGCTATCAAATCAATTACAAGAACTTGCGGACAAGGGATTTATTCGACCCAGTTCCTCACCTTGGGGAGCTCCAGTTTTGTTCGTGAAAAAGAAAGACGGGTCACTACGCATGTGTATTGACTATCGTGAACTAAACAAATTAACCATAAAGAACCGATACCCACTACCAAGAATTGATGATTTATTCGATCAATTACAAGGTTCAACCTATTACTCAAAAATTGACCTACGTTCAGGTTACCACCAAGTTAGAGTTCGTGATGAAGACATTTCAAAAACAGCCTTTAGGATACGATATGGTCACCATGAATTCCAAGTGATGCCCTTTGGGTTAACTAATGCACCGGCAGTATTCATGGATCTCATGAATCGGGTGTGTAAGCCATATTTGGACAAATTCGTGATTGTATTCATAGACGACATTCTCATATATTCCAAAAACGAAGAAGAACACAAAGAACACCTGAGAACAATTTTAGGACTACTCAAGGAAGAGAAATTGTATGCAAAGTTTTCCAAATGCGAATTTTGGATTCAATCCTTACAATTCCTTGGGCATGTGATTGACAAGACCGGTTTACATGTTGATCCCACTAAAATTGAAGCTATCAAAAACTGGCCAACACCTACCACACCTACAGAAATTCGTCAATTTCTGGGTTTAGCCAGGTATTACCGAAGGTTTATTGAAGGATTTTCTTCAATAGCAAAATCTTTGACCAAGCTAACTCAGAAAAACAAGAAATACGTGTGGGATGAAGACGAAGAAAATGCTTTCCAAACCCTTAAACAAAAACTTTGTAGTGCTCCTATCCTAGCATTGCCAGATGGGATCAAAGATTTTATAGTCTATTGTGATGCATCGTACCAAGGTTTAGGTGCCGTGTTGATGCAACGCGATAAGGTCATGGCTTATGCATCAAGACAACTCAAGGTTCATGAGGAAAATTACACCACTCATGACTTAGAGTTAGGAGCTGTGGTCTTTGCACTAAAAATCTGGAGACACTATCTATACGGTACTAGATGTACTGTGTACACCGATCATAAAAGTCTGCAACATATTTTAAACCAAAAAGAACTAAACATGCGACAACGTCGTTGGTTGGAATTACTTAGTGATTATGACTGCGACATTCGTTATCACCCAGGGAAAGCAAACGTAGTAGCCGACGCCGTGAGCCGAAAGGAACGGGTTAAACCATTACGAGTCCGAGCCTTAGTTTTAACCATAAATTCAAACTTTCCTACTCAAATCCTTCACGCTCAAGCTGAGGCGGTGAAACAAGAAGACATACAAAAGGAAAGGTTGGATGGCATGATGCAGAAGAAATTCGAAACCCGTTCAGATGGAACTCTATGCTTCCAAGGTCGAAGTTGGTTACCACTTTATGGTGGCCTACGAGACTTGATCATGCATGAATCACACAAGTCTAAATACTCCATACATCCAGGATCTGATAAGATGTATCATGATCTTAAGTTACTCTATTGGTGGCCGAACATGAAAGCCGACATTGCAACTTATGTTAGCAAGTGTCTTACCTGCTCCAAAGTAAAAGCCGAACATCAAAAACCATCCGGTCCATTGCAACAACCAGAGATTCCTATGTGGAAATGGGAAAGAATTACTATGGACTTCATTACCAAGCTCCCAAAGACATCAAGTGGTTATGACTCCATCTGGGTCATAGTTGATCGTCTCACAAAATCCGCACACTTTATACCAATCAAAGAGACTTACAAAATGGAACAACTAACCCGACTGTACGTCAAAGAAATAGTCTCAAGACATGGTGCACCGATATCCATCATATCCGACAGAGATGGTAGATTTACTTCCAATTTCTGGCAGTCACTCCAAGACGCCTTTGGAACAAATCTAGACATGAGTACAGCGTACCACCCTCAGACCGATGGTCAGAGTGAACGAACTATTCAAACACTTGAAGACATGCTTCGAGCTTGTATAATAGACTTTGGAAAAGGATGGGATACTCATTTACCATTAGTCGAATTTTCCTACAACAACAGCTATCATACAAGTATTAAAGCAGCTCCATTTGAAGCACTTTACGGTCGAAAGTGTCGTTCACCTGCTTGTTGGGCTGAAGTGGGAGAAGTTCAACTCACTGGACCAGAACTCATACGAGAAACAACGGAAAAGATTGTACAAATCAGAAGTCGACTACAAACCGCAAGAGATCGACAGAAAAGTTATGCCGACACACGACGCAGACCCCTAGAATTCCAAGTCGGAGATAGGGTTATGCTAAAAGTATCGCCTTGGAAGGGCTTGATACGATTTGGTAAACGAGGAAAACTAAACCCAAGATACATCGGACCATTAAAAATCCTAGCCAGGGTTGGCCCTGTGGCGTACAGACTTGAGCTTCCATCAGAACTCAGTAGTGTACACCCCACTTTCCATGTATCTAACCTAAAGAAATGTTTATCGGATGAATCACTCGTGATTCCACTCGATGAAATTCAACTCAATGACGATCTTCAATTTGTTGAGGAACCCATAGAAATCATGGACCGAGAGGTCAAACAACTCAAACAAAGCCGTATACCAATTGTCAAAGTTCGTTGGAACTCACGACGTGGTCCTGAATACACATGGGAACGAGAGGACCAGATACGAAAAAAATACCCACACCTTTTTACCAACGAAGCTTCTACTTCCAACGCAAATTGATCTCCGGGATGGAGCTCTCATATGGGGTGGAGACTGTAACAATTCGCAAATTCAGGTTAATTACTTTTCCCGGGAAATTTACTATTCATTTTTACTATTCATTTCTTTCTGAAATTTTCCCGAAAGTTGATTTTTATTTCATATTCTCGAGTGATAAATCATTTCCATGGTAAATTAAATGTTTGACACTCGTCAGATCATTTTCGTGAAAGTTATTAAGGAATTACACAGAATTACCCGTTTTAGGGTAAAACGTCATTCAGAAATTCCACGCACAACGAAATTTGATCCCGTCAGGTGACCCCACATCAGAAAAATGTTTAACACACTCATGATTTATTTGAGAATAAATCATGACTGAGAAAAATATGACCAGAATAAACCTCGGCCGTGAAAAACTGGAATTTTCAGTTTTACGCGTTTTTACTCAGCCGTAACCCTAGCCTTTACCTGCACCGCGTTTCTAAGACGATTTGAGTTTTCAACTTATTAGAATAAGTCAACATATTTTTCCCTCCTCCATTGACTAAAAATCATTCCTTGATTTTATAAGTCATTTCGTGATTTTTAGGCTTACGGTTTGATGTCTAAAAGACATTTAAGACCAACCGACACCAGACTGAGCCCAGTCTAGACATTATAAATCATTTTAAATCATTTTTAGCATATTAGAAAAGTAACATTTTACTTTTCTCAGTTTTACGCAATATTCGTACATTTTACGTATTACGCGTTTTAGACCCGTGTTTCCAGCTTTTAGCAGGTTTTACCACCCAAATGGAACTTATCACCCATTTTATATTTTATTATGGGACTTATGAACATTTCTAACAATACTTTAATGTTTCATAATTTTACGACACCCGGTTTTACGTTTTAAGGCCTAATCATTTACGGTTGGCATTTCCCGGAGTCAAAATGCATCAAATATCTAGATATTTAACCAAGCCAAGCCAACTCACCCCCCTTATCCCTTTGGAACCGCCATAGGGGGGGGGGAGTCACACCCTTGGGTGGCTTGATCTTGTGGCTTGATGTCTAGGATGCATACATGTGGATTTTTGGCTAAAATATCTTAACTTTGTAACCTCCTCATAAGAGTATAAATACCCCCTCTCCCCCCCCCCCCTTCCTTGGCCGGCCATCACAACACACCACAACACTCCATACTTAGTTTTATTTCCTCTAAATTCAAGCAAAGTTCAAGTGAAGTTCAAGATAGAAACCCTAGTTAGCTTTTATTTACCAAAAATCTTCCAAACCCTAATATACTTGGTGATTTCTTTTGAGTTTAAATCTACTCAATTCACCTCAACCTTTATCATCCATCTTTCAAGAATACCAAGGGTAGAAAGGTTGCTTGAAGTGAAAAAGGGTTGAAGCTAGTCTATCAAAGTCCATTTCCTTACTTGTTACTCCTTTCTTTAATTAGAAAGCCAAAAGTTGTAAGCCTAAACCTAACATGCTTCTTGTTTATTTATCATGTTCATATCATTTACATGATATTCTTGCTATATTATGTGTTGTAATTATATCCATGGTGTATAAAGATGAGTAAAAGATGTTGTTGTAATGACTTATTGAAACAAGTTACTAAAACAAGCAAACTAATGAATATCTTGGTATAACCTGATCAAAATGGTAAAAATTTTATATTGGATTATTACATATTACAGTAGAGGACTTAACAAGGAAACCATAGCAATTTGAACCACCTAAAAAGAGTAAACGAGACAAAAGTTATGGCGATTTGAAGTTACCAAAACTTTCCGGCAAAACTGCCTAAAAAGCTTCTGTGACAGAACCTAAAACACGTAAAAAGTGACCTTTCTGGTCCGACTCATGAAAAAGTTAAAACACGAAAGTTGTCCGGAATCACGTTTTCATTTAGGAGCAAAGAAGCTCGAGCCTTGAAAACGCCTTCTGAGTGAGATATTTCTCAGTTTCTTAACAGCTATTTACATATATTAAGTCACTATACTATTGTTATACTTTCAAAGGAACAAGAGTTATTATGACCTATAACCAAGACCCCCACCATGGCTAGAGCCAAGGTTGTGTCTCATGACCTTGGAACAAGGACCAAAGGTCATGGCTAGGCCATGACGAAATGACCAAGCCAACTTACAAAGGCGTAAACATGAAACAATGAAATTGGCAATAACATGAACAAGCAATTTGTATCTACTTCACCTAAAAGGAAACCATGAGATTTTACCAAGACAAATGGTCATACAAAACTTATGAATCATACCCTAATAACAATCTTCATGTACTATAAACTTTCCTAAGTTTATCCAAATATCGGACATGTAACTTTTTCGGATCAAAACTTATATCTATATACTTTATCAACTACTACAATAGTAGGGAGCTTCATGTGAGGAGTTCATTATGTAAGCCGTCGAGATGAGTTGTGGATTTACGAGTTAAAGTGTCCTGGCTCCTCGAACGCTTACTAACATGACTTCTGAAATATGTTAGCCCGAACGGTAGTAAACGATATACCAAAACATACATGTTCATAAATCTTTCTTTCAAAGACTTACAAATATACATCATACCTCATCATGGACTAAATGCAAGATATATATATATAGGCACTCCGTTATATTCTTTACACAAATCCTAAGTCGCAACATTCTATTATAGGTTGCTCGTAGAAACCTACACGATCCGACTATCACCTTCATTACTTGCTATCGTACTTAAGGTGAGTTCATAGCCCCACCTTACATTACTTTAATGTTTTACAAACCCTTGGGGGGAATACATGCTACTTTTAAACCGAACACAATGCTTTGAAACTGTATGCTGCCTGATTGTTTTATTATTACTAAGTACCTACCTTGCCAATCCTAGGCCCCATCATGAACCATTTAATCACTAGTATTAGTGAGCGCGAGTATTGTGAATAGGCCTATTGGGATTGACGAATCCCATTTGTTTGAGCAGATTAGTTCAAACGAATGCACTATATTTGAACATTAAGTATGACGGCAAAGTACTTACCGGGGCAACATAACCGCCGATTGATATTGGTACCCGTTAACGTATTGGTTGCATGAGCTTAGTATATAATAATAACTGTTTTGTTTTCTAACATGAGTATGAGTCTAATTAACTCTTACTACCAACATATTGTGTTCAACCGTTAAACAAACTCTATGAATATCACTCAACCTTTGTGTTGACCTCTTAAGCATGTATTTCAGGTCCATGAAAATCAAGAATGGAGCGGAAGGGCACGTACCGAAGGAAGAAGGCTATAAACAATTATGTCATTCAATAAAAACATCATAGACTTTATATTGATGTGTTTTGAAACAATGGAACATTTTGGGACCTTACTATGTAAACTCTGATATATTTGAATAAATATGAATGACAACTCTTTTTATTACGATTCGTTTAGAGATCGTTTTCTATTATTATGACTGTTGTGCCGTCGAGTAACACCCAAGTTGAATTCCGCTGCATCATGAATTGGGGGTGTTACAGGTTGGTATATATGTAATAACAAATGAATAAGTAGGTATATATGTAATTTACCACAAGACAAACTAATGATTAAATTACACATGTCATGATTTTAACTATGGTAGCCCAGACCTAAAGTAGCTCATGTCTAGATTGAGAAGTTTAAAGATTCGTGTCTAGAAAAACTCAACTACCTGGGCTACCAGTCTATATCAAGAATTAACCCCCCATTTAAAGGAATAAGAAGTCAGAATGGGCAAACACAAACGTACCACCCTTCATTTAAACACATGAAAGATCGATAACCTAATAACTAAAAAGTGCAAAACGCGACGTATCATGTGTCGGAACCTGTAATCAAAATAATAGGTCATTTAATGTTATAAATAAAAAAAATTGTCAACATTAGTTGAAAGATTTTGTTAAATTATTATCCAAAGTTAGGGGCTTGTATAATATTAATGCCAAAAACGTTGCTAAGAAAAATTGAGGGTTGTTATCTAACGGTTATCTATACTACTTATAATAAAGATTAGATCTTCTCTCCTATTAAATAATTAAGATTTCCTAATATAGATTTTGAGTAATTACAAATAAAAGAGCAATACTTACAACTTTTCTTTACTTTACTTACAACTATTCAAAGAACAAATATAATCATTTAAATCACATACAATTAATACACTAATTAAATCACTCATTCACTAAAATATACAATCATTTTACCACATGGTACAATGCAATTAAGCTACTAAGCCAAACATATGAATTTGTAGTCTCGTCAACGAATATATTTTATTCTCTTATTACACTTTATAAAATATCGTTAAGCATTTTATATATTGATTAGTTGCCGTGACGGACATGCGGAAACAATACTAAATATTTGGTGCCGTTAACATTTATTTTAGGGTACCCGCCGCCGCAACGCGCGGGTACCCTACTTGTTGAAATTGAAGTATTCTTAATATGTCAAAGAACGTTAAGAATGAAAATGTTTCAAGAAAAAGTTAAATGGTTAAATCAATAATTGATTAAAACTTTTAAGATTAAATAATAATTGACCCTAAAAAATTACAAGCAAACTATAAAGTAGAAAAATAATATGAATCAAACATGAAGTGTTAAATACTAATTATACCACGCTTTGGATATGTCTTTTGTTTTATCAAAAGTGTGATTCAATATGTTAAAATTGGTTTGTTTTTCTCATCTCATAATGTTTCATTTAAAATTTGGTTGAAATTAATATAAATGAAAAAGGAAAAAAAAAAATATTATGGCAGAACTATTAAAGAGAAAATATAAAGGTCTTACCTGCCTATTTTCATGTGCTAGTTCTAAATCTTTCTCGAGTCTTGGGACAATGTCATCTATATTTGGGCGTCGAGATCGTTCTTCGTCCAAACACTCATACGCTATTTCCGCGAACACGTTGAATGAATGCAAGTCCATTTGTACTAATAGATCCTGATTAATTAAATTATGGAGTTTCTTTTCTCGATAATGGTTAATGAATTGTGAAGCCAAACGATTATCCCGATTAATTAAATTATCGGGTTTCTTGCCACAAAGTAATTCAATCAAAACTATCCCAAAGGAGTACATATCCGACTTGTGGTTCACACACTTAGTCTCGACATATGTTGGGTCTCCATACCACTTCGCATACTTACGTATGTTAGTATGAAATGAATGGTTTCTTTGAGATGCTTGAATCTTCATGGAACATTCAAAATTAGATAACTTGGGTTCCCAGTCATCATTTAGTTGAACCGAGTGACTGCTGATGTTGCGGTGTATTACGCTGAAATTGCGTGACTCGTAATAATGAATGTAACTCAACGCCTGCGCAATACCGACAGATATCTCCAATCTTCGCACCCATGTCAACATCATCGGGTCATCTAGATATTTGCTGAGAGTTCCCCTGGTGGTCTCACGCCTGGTAATGATGATCTTCTCATCATTCTCATCACAAAACCCAACAAGAGAAACGAGATTCTTGTGCTTGAGACTAGAAAGCATGAAAAGCTCCATCCAAAACTCTCGCTCTTTTCCCCAAAAAAATTTCCGTGCATAAATATCAATCAAGTCACCGGGCCACTGTGAGAGTTGTCCCTTGTAACCCCCATAATCATATATATATGTGCCAAAGTTGTTGGTGGCATATAGTATCTTTTCAAGGGGGATTTTGAGGTGAGCGAGATCGGCTTTAAGCAAAGATATCTGTTTACCAAGTAAAAACGTGAATTAATACAATAAGAGAGTTTGATGAAGTGCATACAACGCGTTTGATGAAGTGTATACAACGCGTTTAATGAAATTCCTGAACCGTTTGAAACACATGTGCGGTATATACTTGGCTTGTAACTTATATTGATTTTTTGAATTTAAGTCTAACTAAATCTGTATATATTTTCTACTTTATAGATATTATCATATTATGTTTGTGGATAAAAATTAAAATAAGGATAATTTCATATTTACCCAACTTAAATATCAAAATTTCATATTTACCTAAAACACAAGTTTTTAGTGAATAAGTACAATGCTTCTAAAGCACGTGTTGAGGAAATATGAAATTATAGCGTGTAAATTGGGTATATATGAAATTACCCCATTAAAATAAGATCCTTTATATAGTTTAGGAAGTGCATGGTCTTATTAACTTAAAGAGTGTTGAATAATATGACAAAAGCATCAATGACCAAGATATTGATTTCACTCACGAAGGGAATCATCCAATAAAACCACTTCTCATATACACAAAATAAAAGAATAATCTTCATTGTTATAATAAAAAAATGAGTTTTGATAATGTAATGATGATGTAAATTTCATGGGCACGTAGATGACAAGAAAAGTTCTACGTGAATGTTACAACTATGGGTGGAGATGTAAACATAAAATACAGAGGAAAATAAATTAATAGAAAACATTAATTAAAATGAAGGGTATATCAGGAAGAAAAAAATGAATTAGTTTAATTTTGAATTTGATAACATGAGTAACCAATCAAATTTGTAGGTTTGTTTTTAGGCATATTTATTAGGTCTACTTATCATTTTTCAAACTTGAAATGTTTTGTTTTTCAAGTTGTCCTGTTATCTAATAATTTAACTGGATTGCAATACTCAAGATAAGTTAATAAACTTGTACTTATTATGATAGAAAGATGGAAGAGGAAAACCGTCTTACCTCGTTATGATGTTCCAGTTGAAGTTCCAATGCTTTCTCAAGTCTCGTGACAATCTCATCAATATTTGGGCGTTGTGACCGTTCCTCATTCAAACACTTATATGCTATTTCCGCGAAAATGTCAAATGATTGAGAGTCCATTTGATCCCATAAATGCCAATCAATTATTTCATTGAGTTTTTTCTCCCTATAATGGGCAACGGCCACCAAAGCCAAGTACTTAATATCTTCGTCGTCTTTAATTACTGCTTTCCTACCACAAAGTAGTTCAAACATTACTATCCCAAAGGAGTACATATCCGACTTGTGATTCAAACTTTTTGTCTCTCTATATGTTGGGTCTGTATACCCATCCGTACTCCACACTTTATCACTATTGAAAGAATTGTGCCTTTCAGATGCTTTGATCTTCATGGAACGTATAAAACCACCTAACTTGGGTTCCCAGTCATCATCTAAATAAATCGATGGACTGTCGATGCTTCGGTGTATTACGCTAAATTCACGTGACTCGTCATAATGAATGTAGCTCAAAGCTTGCGCAATACTGACACATATCTTCAATCTTCGCACCCATGTCAGCAACGTTGAGTGACTTAGATAGTTGTTGAGACTTCTGGTCTCACGCTTGTAAATGATGACCTTCTCGTCATTATCATCACAAAACCCAACAAGAGAAACCAGGTTTTTATGCTTGAGACTAGAAAGCATTGAAATCTCCATCCAAAAATGTTGGTTTCCATCAAACCATTCTTTATTTAACCTCCGAGCAAAGATTTTAATTAACTCACCGGACCACAAGAGCTGTCCCATGTAATCCTTTTCAGATGCATCTTCTCTGAGGATATTTTCTCTAGCAAAGTTGTTGGTGGCGGATAGTACATCTTCAAGGGGGATTCTTAGGTGAGCAAAGTCGTCATGATTGACTGAGGGCATCATGTATGTATTTGCTTGTTTATCTGAACAAAAAAGGGTGTGTGGGTTGTTAAAAAAAGAAGCGAAGGAGAGTTTGGGTGATAGACATAAAAATCTGTTCGGTTTGTATTTCAATATATAGAAGATGTGGATAAGCGTGTGGGGTTCCTTGTTATCTTTAATGGTGGAGGTCTATTTTTTGCATTATTGTAAAGACAATTGCTTTTTGACTTAAAGGCTTAAAGCTGAGCAAAGTCATCATCGGGTGGGAACCTCATGGGTATTCATGAATAGTCATTATACTAAAAAGGGAGTTTGGGTAGCAACATGATACCAAGGAGTACTTTTGACGAGATATTCACGTGTTTACTGTGCGTTTTGTATATGTGGTTGTGCTGTCTATGTTTTTGCATTATTATATTATCATTAAAAGACTTGTGCAATGAAACTTCCATAAACGGTAAAAAGAAATTTGGTAACTTGCGTATGTATTGCTTTATAAATGAAACATCACTAATATCTATTAGCGAGTATCAACATCTAGACAAAATTTTATGAAAGACGCTTACATTATTCTTTTTTTAGAAAGCAAGCAATATATTACCACAACAAAAAAGAAATAATACAAACAAAGACATTCAGCTTTTATAATTGAGATAGTGATGTCACACGCTTTTGGCTTGTGGCTGTCTTAGCATGTAGTTCTTGTATTCTTTGTTGTATTTTGCATGTTTCTAGCGTCTATCAATGTTTTCTTTTTAGGATCCACTATTATAAGAGCACAAGGTGCAACAACAAGGCTTAGCTCTTCGTTTGGGCCCCATGGGTGCCATATCACCTTACATCCTCTTCACAACTAACGCCTCACTAACAAATAACCTCAACTTACTCATTTAAGGCCCACCACTTACAACTTTATTTTTTTATTCAATTCATTAAATAAATTCATTTACCAACAATTAAAAATAATACAACATACTAATTTTATTTCATCAAAATAAAAAAAACATACAATACGAAGAAAAAAAAACAAAACAAAAAAAACCTATGATACGAGGAAAAAAAACGATATGAAAATAAAAAAATATAACACATACTACTAATATGAAAATTAAACATTTTATTCGCTAACGTCGTCATCGTGACTTTAGTATTTCTTAGTTATCAATGCTTGTCTCTTGCGAATGATTTCGGCTCTTACCGGGTCATTAATCAAGTTGGCATCTAGCATGAGCATCTGCATTTCCTGCATCTCCAACACCTTTACTTCCTTCTCAAACGCCTTTTCTTCCCTCTTCCTCATCGTCTCGTAACAAGTCATTTGAGCGTCTTTTGTTTGCGAATACTTTTCGGATAACTGTCACAAAAAAATACTCGTTTGACTCCCACCGGAGCTCGCCCCGCTCGACGCATCCGTCGACTTTTGTTTCTTTGCAACTCGTCTATTGGGTCTTTCGGGACAAGATCGTTTGTCAGGGCCGAAAGTATCCTTGTGACATGAAATGTCTAACGGGTCCTCGGCATCCCATTTCGGGTAATTTCTCAAGACCTCCCAAACATGGACATACGTGAAACCCCTCGTCCCAAAGCGTTCTTCGAAGTTCGTCTTCGTATTTTCCAGCTGATCGTGATCATTTTCACTACTTCGACGCTTAAAATGTTTATAAATAGCGTGGAATTTTTGGCATTCCCCATTAAGCCTCGTCCATTTACCGGTGATCATATTTTTTGAACGAGGGTCACCGGTAGTGTCCTCGTTGAACTTCACCACAATTTCGTTCAAAAAGAATTCTTCGGATTTGTCATTTCCTAGATTTTTGTCTTGGGAAATTCCTATCCAAATTTCCACAAGCAACACTTCTTCGGCCTTGGTCCATCTCCGGGCCAAAAGCTTACCGACTGCATCCAAGTCACCGTCATCATCGGCATCTAAATCCACGACCTTTTTGGATTTTTTGGCCATGGCTTTTTTACCTCTATCTTTGGCCGGTTCTCGTGTTTGTCGTACCTTAAATTTTGAACCGGATGGTTGTGATTCAATTGGTGTTTGTGATTGAGGAGTAGGAAACGTGGATGGTTGAGACGGGTTAAAAAATTGTGGTGCCGGATATCGTTGGGCTTGATTTGCGAATCCTTGTCCAAACGCATGTTGTTGGTTGAGATAATTTCGTTCGGATTGAATTGTTGCGAACCATATGGCGATAAAGAGTTTGAATTTTGCGACGAGGGGGTAGACGGATTTGACGATCCCCCGTATTGTTGTGAGTTTGATTTGAGGAGATTCGTGAAATACCCTCCTTCATTCTGGTTTTGAGACATGTTTTTTTGTTTTTTTGAGTTGATTTGTAGTGAAAAAAAACATTTAATTTTTAAACGATAATATTACCGTTTGCAAAATAAAGTCCAACCTTCCAAATCAGCTTTTTGTCAGAAACTTAGCTCCTTGTACAGTAAGTGTGAAACGGCAAGCTCCAGCGAGGGGATGCGGTGCAAAAACAAGCCCGGCGAGCTCTGGCGAGCCTCCAGCGTGGAACGGCGAGGTGAAACAACTACTTGCACCTTGTGCTCTAACCATCTTGTTGTTATAGTGGATGCCTGTTTGTATTTTGGTTCTCTTTGTTGGTTATAGTTATCTTGCCTTTCATAAAAAATTAAGATGATTAAAAAAGCGAGACCCAAGAAAATAAAAAACCCACACGGGCTACAAAACATATACAAAATAAAACTGAAAGATAAATGAAAAAAAAAAATACAATATTTCTTTAAATAATACATATGAACAATCTTGAACGCAACAAAAAATATACATACATGAGATATGTGGTACGAACTATGAAAGGGGATGGCGTATGTTTTAGACAAAAGAGACCGGGAAAGCGAGTATAGTTGATCATAAAAGATAATGGTAGGGTTTGTCTTCAACTTTCAAATAAAGAGAGTAATAATCCATGATTCTTGGTTGCTTATGTGTAATTTTTTTGGGGCTGCAACATGAAAAAATGGCATTATATGGAAAAACGTAGATAAAGAATTCAAAGTTCACCCGAAGATAAAACTTGAGAGAAAGTTAGTATTAAAATATGAAGTATTTTACAATATAAATGTAGATAAATAATCCAAAGTTCTAGAAGATAAGAAAAAACACTTGGATAAAATTGGCATTGAAAATATGAATATGATTTTATGAAGAAATGTTGCATCCACGTAAATTTTATAAAAACGTTATCACAAAATGACGTGGCATGATAAATGTAACTTTGAACATTACCTCTCTTCCTTTAATTATCCAATAGATGTAATAGTTAGAATGCACATCATTTAAGGAAAATATTTTTTTATTAAATTTATGTAGACAGAGCATTCCTCGAATCTAAAAAGAAATAGCGATAGAAGCCAAAATACATACACTTAAGGCGTGTTTGGTACTTTGGTCTAGGAGAATGATGATTGGAATGATAAGAACGTCTAGTACATTGACATGGGAATCAAATTGCGATATAAAATACAAATATATTGGTTTTTCGCAACCAAGCAAGGGGGTGGCTTTGGACCCATTCCTTGTCTTTTTTACTCATCATTATTTCCTTTTCCCTAAATAACACAACGTACTACAACAATCGGGCCTTTTAAACACAACCCAAAGTCCTGGCTAAAAGCCAAAAAGTCGTGGCTATTCATGTTTATCACAATATACTAATATAGTGTACAGTATAGAATCAAGTATGATTAACATCAATCATTAATAACTTAACTTGTATGAACATCACGTACAAAATGCAATGATTCTTCTATATCAAATAGTATGACACTAGTGCAATTGTTGATCATTCGAGACCATTCAAGTAACCCTGGCCTATCACAGTGTCTTTCTATTAAATCGATTGTATCGATAACCCATATACAATGTGACATCCAAAGACTATTCTATTTTAAGTCAACTAAGCAAGTGTTATCACATCCGAGACTATTTATGTGAAACCTATAGAGGGTAGGCATTATAATATAGAGTGTGGTTTGTTGTTCCTAATATTTCAATATGGAATGTAGTTTGTTATTATATAGACTCAAGCATCATTAGCATGACTTGTGTGAACATCATGTGCGATCACGGTTCTCGTTATTACAATATAAAGTGCGGTTTATTGTTGTATAGAATCAAGCATCATTGCCATTCAATCATTATCACTATTTGCGTGAACAACCTATGTGATCACGGTTCTCATTACTAGCTAATTAATCACCGTCATGTATTATTGAAGATCTCACATTCATTATCTCTTAAAGTATATTATAAAGGAATAATTACATTTCATTTATTTCTTACCTTGAGCAAGAGTTCAAACTATATTGATGATACAAATAAAACACTGAAGTATAATTTTCATTAACCCGACTTACGTGATCATTAGGTATAATTCCGGTTATCAACTACCAATTACCGTTAGATATTATGAAAGATCACATGTATAATCTCGTAGTATGTATATTGTTCCGTATACCGTACATATAATCCCGATTATTGTTAACACAACATATATGACTTGCATTATTTTGTAACAAACACGACGAATACAAGTTAAACTTGTTATTAACTTTTCAACGATCTAATCCGAGAAAATATTAATAAAATTTTAAAACTAAATAATTTAGTTTTGCATAGACCAAAAATATGTTTTTTATTTAAAATGTATATATTATTTTTGCCCATTAGCTTAGCCATGACGCGTTGTCGCTAAAGGTTGAGCGGGTAAACATTTTCGAGCCAAAATTTTGGAAGCAAATTCAATATTTCCAAAAAAAATATAAATTTTTTACTTTATCAACGATTTTGTCGTCACTAAAGATAATTTTAATATTTTAATATTTTGTGCCCTTTAACAAATTAACAATAAAATAATATATATTTTTTTACTTTTAGCCACGACTTGTGTCGTGGCTAAAGTTTTTAACATTTTTATTCGTTTTCTCTCCCAATCATAATAATAAAATAATGATTTCATACTTTTAGCGAAGACTGTCTTTTCATGATTGTAGTGTTTGATTGGGCATGGGTGTTCCTGTCCTTATTTTGAGATCAAGTTGCCACCTGTCTATCGAAGGGGGATTTCCTAGCCTATCTCAGTATATTTTTGCAAAAGAAAGAAGAAGAAATTAATGATTTCTCTAATTCTGTGAGAAAGAAAAACCAGTTTGTTAGTACTAGAGCAGAGAAGCAATCAACAGAATGAGTCCCTGTTGCTCACAACTGAATGCACTGGCCGACACGTAGATATATTTTGCGCTTTCCTAAGTGCGCATCTCAGTCGTCCGGTACTCCAAAAAGTAGAAGTAAGGTATGGAGAGTGGACGGATCTACCTGGCCAAGGTGCCAATGTCAAGTACTTATCCAACGTGTTGGAATATGCTCTACTTATAGTACCTAACTAGTCTTTCTGTTCAGTAAGTAAGAATATATTGATCGATCGAGGAGAACCCCTAAAGTAAACATAAATGAACGGGCATACCCTACGCTATACAACCTGATGAAATATGCACAAGGCACATTACATAATTATATGCCTAAGTATATCTAAGCCTATGAGGTGAAACACAAATACACTTAGATACCTAAAGTTATAATATAAATAATATATTTATATTATATTAAATTTTTAATACCGAAAATTATTTATAAGTCATTTTGACTTAAGTATTTATTATATAGCGTATAAATAATTAATAGGTTAAAAAACTTATTAGTTATTTATTAGTATTATATTGATAAATAAACTAACAAATCAAAGATTAGGAAAGTCCTAATCTACCCCTAAGGTAGGCGACCAAAAGGAAGGGAAAACAAAGGTTTTGCTTAACTTGGTGATCGAGTTAAGAAGATTCTAGGAGATTAGGATTTAGTAAAAATACAAATGCCTAATCCTAGAATCCAATAACACGCAATAACAAATCTCTTTGCTCCTCTTCCTCTCTTGTGGCCGATTGAAACAAACACCCTTTTAGGGTTTTCGGGTTTTGACTTTTATCTTGCTTGGATCAAGGACAGAATGCATTTACTCAATTGGTGTTAGGACTAGCATTCCTTGGGTATTGCGTATGTATAGTGTGGATCAACTATAGAGTATAATCACCGTCTCATTATAAAGGGTTCTTGATCATACCGAGCTAATAAGGTACTTAGGGATGGCAACGGGGCGGGGATTATCGGGGATTGTATTTACCATCCCCATCCCCGTTTCTCACTCCCCATCCCCATCCCCGCCTCCATCCCCATCAGGGAATCGTTTTACATCCCCATCCCCATCCCCAATGGGAATCGAGGATCCCCACGGGGATTCGGGGATTTTCCGGCCTTATAAATTGAGCATAAAAATTACATAAGTAATCGAAATTATAAAGAACTGATCTATAAATGTCTTAAAAAGCATACATCGTACATAGTTGGATTAATTAAAATGTCATTCAACTTTAAAATATCGTAAATACTGAAACATCGCATATAATACAAAAATAAACTATATCGAATGTGTGCATTTGGACAAAATATTGGTAGAATAATATGTAGTTAGTGCTTAACATTTATAAAGTATTTGATCCACTAAATATCATATATACATACATATATACTTCAAGTATAATATTTGTCACTATTCACTAACATATACATATACAAGTATATGTAGTATTAATATACATATAACTTATATAGTGTATACTTATACATTAAAAGTTCGGGTTCGGGTTCGGGGTCGGGGATTTTGTTATCTCCATCCCCGCCCCCATCCCCGGTTTTATAATTCGGGGATTCCCCGTCCCCATCCCCATCCCCGGTCAACTCGAGGATTCCCCAGTCAAATCGGATTTGGGGATTGGGTCCCCATCGGGTACGGATTTTTTTGCCATCTCTAGGTACACGTCTTCTTATTATCTTTAGATGAATAATCTATTATACTATAAGATTAACCCCACTAATTTATTACAGTGGCGTCAAGATTGCATAGAGTTCAACAAGCTAATGCTCGGAATTAAATGCAGAAAATAGAGTTTCATGTGTAATTGGAGCCTTAATTGTTCGACTTGAGTAATTGCGAACATGCAAAGAATCATGTCGTTACATTCGTGTTTGCTTAATGGAGGAGATGAAAGTGCAAGCTAATGCTCGAAATTCAATGCAGCCTCATAATAGCAATACAATCATGAAAGGAGATGAAGCGCAAGGGTTGCCCGAATTGATCACATGACATTTAGTATGGAATTAAAAGTCGGGTAGATGAAGTGCAAGGGTTGCGAAATGTTGCAAGAATAATTAATGATTTAACCTAATTCATGCCTATATAAACCGGCCAAAATCACATTTTGTATGTACATTTGAAGATGATTCACACATCTTTTATATCTTTGATTATTGGTAGCGGTATGTAAATTCTCTTTTGCAACATTTTGGAGATGATTCACACATCTTTTTAATCTTACTAATTAACTTGGTCTTCTTTTTTTCTTAATTTAGTTATCATACGCAGGTACCATAAAAATCACAAAAGATCATGCATGCTCAGATAAATGGAACTAAAGATTGGGATACCAACTATTTTCTTTGTTTCTTACATATTTAGGTGATTGTTATAGATAAGCATATATATATTTAAATGTTGCTTTACATATATATATATATATATATATATATATATATATATATATATATATATATATATATATATATATATATATATATATATATATATATATATATATATATATATATATATATATTATGTTAATGAATTTTCATATACAAGTAATTTATGTGCGTTTTCTATTGATGTAGCTCACATGTGCGAATTGATTCAAGAAAATGTACACGAGCATATATGTAAAGCAACATTTAAATGGTTAAATGATACTTTTTACCGTTATTAGTTTATGTAAGTAGTTGTTTTCGAATGCTCTTTGAGAAATATTAGAATTAATTTATCGTGTGCAATTGAATTATTATTGAAAAGAAGGTCCGCGAATCGCAAGAGTGATTTCTTTTTCTATATGTAGAATCATTAGTGAGAAACCAATATTTACGCCAATTAAATGAGTTTGCCATAATAGCAAAGTACGACATATTAAAAATATCACATTGAGTAATGAATAGAAAGGAAAAATACATAATTTTGAATTAAAGTCATTTGTAAATTCTAATATCAAATAAAAAACTTGACTTTTAAACATAAACAAAAGTTCAAACTTTTATCGAAAAACAAAACCGGTGCATTTAATGTGAAGTATATACAACATCGAGATGGAAGTGCAAAGCTTGCCGGAATTTATCACATGATATTTAGTAATTAGTATAAAATTAAAAGCCGGTTATATATTGAGATGTAGTTGAAAAGGTTGTATGAATAATTGATGATTTAACCTAATACAATATATATAGATATATGTATTATGTTAATACATTTTCATATACAAGTAATTTATGTGTGTTTTCTATTGATGTAGCTCACATGTGCGGATTGATTCAAGAAAATGTGCACGAGCATGTATGTAAAAGCAACATTTAAATGGTTAAATGATACTTTTTAGCGTGATTAGTTTATGTAAGCATACTACTTGAATAAGGAATATAAAAGAAAAAGTACATAATTTTTGCTCAAACCCATTTGTAAATTAAAAAAATTAACTTTAAGATATAATAGTAGAGTCTAGAGGTTTTAGAAATTTATGTAAAGCAACATTTAAATGGTTAAATGATACTTTTTTAGCGTTATTAGTTTATATAAGTAGTTTCTTTCGAATGCACTTTGAGAAATATTAGAATGAATTTGTCGTGTGCAATTGAATTATTATTGAAAAGAAGAAGGTTCGCGCATCGCAGTGTTTTATTTTTCTATATGTAGAATCATTAGTGAGAAACCAATATTTATGCTCATTAAATGAGTTTGCCATAATAGCAAACTACGACATATGAAAAATATCACATTGAGTAATAAATAGAAAGGAAAAAATACATAATTTTGACTTAAAGCCGTTTGTAAATTATAATATCAAATAAAAAAGTTGAGTTTTAAACATAAGCATCGAAAAACAAAACTAGTGCATTTAATGTGAATTATATACAACATCGAGATGGAAGTGCAAGGCTATCCAGAATTTATCACATGATATTTAGTAATTAGTAAAGAATTAAAAGCCGGTTATGGATTGAGATGAAGTTGAAAAAGTTGCAAGAATAATTGATGATTTAACCTAATGCAATATATATAGATATATGTATTATGTTAATGCATTTTCATATACAAGTAATTTATGTGCGTTTTCTATTGATTTAGCTTACACGTGCGAATTGATTCAAAAAAATGTGCACGAACATGTATGGAAAGCAACATTTAAATGGTTAAATGATACCTTTTAGCGTGATTAGTTTATGTAAGCATGCAACTTGAATTATAAATATAAAAGAAAAAGTATATAACTTTTGCTCAAACTCATTTGTAAATTAAAAAAAAATAACTTTAAGATAAAATACCCCACATTTACAAAAATCCATCACAACTTAATAACCGAAAGCCCATTTATAAAATACAACACCACAAAACCAAAACAACATCAAACATTTTTAAATTTTTATACAAGAAAGTCAAAATGTTTCATACAACATACTAAACAATAACTAAGCATACACTCGACAATACACAGAAAGGATACGCGATAGCCTGTGCGTAGCACGGGTTCCTCTAATTGAATTTGGAGGCGTCAAGATTGCATAGAGTACAACAAGCTGATGCTCATAATTAAATGCAGAAAATAGAGTTTCATGTGTAATTAGAGCCTTAATTATTCGACTTAAGTAATTGTGAGCATGCAAAGAGTCATGTCGTTACATTCATGTTTGCTTAATGGAGGAGATGAAATTGCAAGGGTTTCTGGAATTGATCGCATGGTATTTAGTATAGAATTAAAATTTGGTTATGGATTGAGAAGAAGTTGAAAAACCAGTGCATTTAATGTGAATTATATACAACATCGAGATGGAAGTGCAAGGCTTGCCGGAATTTATCACATGATATTTAGTAATTAGTAAAGAATTAAAAGCTGGTTATGGATTGAGATGAAGTTGAAAAGGTTGCAAGAATAATTGATGATTTAACCTAATATAATATATATATATATATATATATATATATATATATATATATATATATATATATATATATATATATATATATATATATATATATATATATATATATATATATATATATATATGTGTGTGTGTGTGTGTGTGTGTGTGTGTGTGTGTGTGTGTATTATGTTAATGCATTTTCATATACAAGTAATTTATGTGTGTTTTTTATTGATTTAGCTTACATGTGCGAATTGATTCAAAAAAAATATGCACGAGCATGTATGTAAAGCAACTTTTGAATGGTTAAATGATACCTTTTAGTGTGATTAGTTTATGTAAGCATGCAACTTGAATACTGAATATAAAAGAAAAAGTATATAATTTTTGCTCAAACCCATTTGAAAATTGAAAAAAAAAATAACTTTAAGATATAATAGTGGAGTCCAAAGGTTTAAAAATTATTAATAGTGTGTTAATTAATATTCATTTGGTTAGCTATTTAGAATTGAGTTTATAATATTTAGGAAGATGACCAACATTGCAACATAAAACCCTCATTTATACATTGGATATAAAACAACCCCTCTATGTACAATGTATTACCATTAACATCCTAAACTTCAAAAAAATGATTAAAACTTGCAATATAAACCCCTCATTTATACAAAGCCATCACAACCTAATCACCAAAACCCCATTTATAAAATACAACACCACAAAACCAAAACAACATCAAACATTTTTAAATTTTTATATAAGAAAGTCAAAAGGTTTCATACAACATACTAAACAATAACTAAGTATACACTCGACAATACACAGAAAGGATACGCGATAGCCTGTGCGTAGCACGGGTTCCTCTAATTGAATGTGGAGGCGCAAAGATTGCATAGTGTACAATAAGCTAATGCTCAGAATTAAATACAAAAAATAGAGTTTCATGTGTAATTAGAGCCTTAATTATTCGACTTGAGTAATTGTGAGCATGCAAAGAGTCATGTCTTTACATTCATGTTTGCTTAATGGAGGAGATGAAAGCGCAAGGGTTTCCGGAATTGATCACATGCTATTTAGTATAGAATTAAAATTTGGTTATGGATTGAGAAGAAGTTGAAAAACCGGTGCATTTAATGTGAATTATATACAACATCGAGATGGAAGTGCAAGGCTTGCCAGAATTTATCACATGATATTTAGTAATTAGTAAAGAATTAAAAGCCGGTTATGGATTGAGATGAAGTTGAAAAGGTTGCAAGAATAATTGATGGTTTAACCTAATGCAATATATATATATATATATATATATATATATATATATATATATATATACATATATATATATATATGTATATACATATATATATATATATATATATATATATACATATATATATATATATACATATATATATATATATATACATATATATATATATATACATCTATATATATATATATATATATATATATATACATATATATATATATATATACATATATATATATATATATGTATATACATATATATATATATACATATATATATATATATATATATATATATATATATATATATATATATATATATATATATATATATATATATATATACATATATATATATATATACATATATATATATATACATATATATATATATACATATATATATATATATATATATATATATATATATATATATATATATATATATATATATATATATATATGTGTGTGTGTGTGTGTGTGTGTGTGTATTATGTTAATGCATTTTCATATATAAGTAATTTATGTGTGTTTCCTATTGATGTAGGTCACATGTACGAGTTGATTCAAGAAAATATGCACGAGCATGTATGTAAAGCAACATTTAAATGGTTAAATGATACTTTTTAGCGTGATTTGTTTATGTAAGCATACAACTTGAATAAGGAATATAAAAGAAAAAGTATATAATGTAACAATTCGTAATTTCAGGTTAACTTTTATTCCCGAAAATTTTACTATTCACTTTTTACTATTCACTTTTACTATTCACTTTTCACTATTCATCTCAGAAATTTTTATTTCATATTCTCGTAAGTTAAACTATTTTAACGATAATCCGAGAGTTTGACGCTCGTCGGATCATTTATGCAAAAATCACAAAGCCGTGTCCGAGATTTACTTTTAGGTTTAAACGTCCTTCCAGCATCCCGATATATCCATAAAACATTATAAATAATAGAAATATGATTTTCTCTCATTTTAGGACAATTCCAAAAGTTTTGGAATTTTACGTTTTTCAGTTCAGCGTTTTACGCGAATTGCGCGTTTTAGACCCGTGTTTCCAGTTTTTAGCATGGTTTTAGCACCCGATAGAACCTACCACTCATTTTATATTTTATTATGGACTATATTGACATGTTTAACAATACTTTCAAGTTTCATATTTTTACGATACCCGGTTTTACGTTTTGAGGCTTAATCATTTACGGTTCGCAACTTACGGAGTCAAAACTAGCTACATACTTAGGATAATACCATTAAAAGTCCACACCTTGTTCTCCAAGTTCTTGAACCGCCACTAGGGGGGGCATTCACACTTGTGGTTAAATCTTGACCATTGATTCTTTAGATCATTACTTAATTACAACTTTGTCACCAAGTTTATGTAATTTCCTAGTAAGCTTCCTAACCTCCTCATTCATAGTATAAATAGCAAGCTAATCCCTTCCTTTCTTCATCACCAAAAACGCCACAACCTCAATACCTAGCACCATGATCCTTTGATCTTCAATATACAAGTTACACTACAAAGTTCAAGGTCTTAGTATTCTCTACCTAGTTCTTAAGTTTCTTTGGTGATTCCATGGTTGAATTAAGAGCTACACAAGGGTACTAGGGCTGAAGTTAATGGGTTTTCACAAGGGTTATATCAAGGCTAGCAAGGGTTACAAGAGTTAAAGTGAAGGGTTTACAAGCTTAGGTTTAGTGTCCTAGTTACATACTTGACTTCCTTTCTTAAGAGAAAGCCAAAAGATGTAAGCAAACCCTAACATACTCCTTGCTTAATTATCATTTTCATGCTCTTTGTGTTCCTTTCATGCTATATATGTTCTTGTTATTGTGTTCATGATGTTTAAAAATGGATAAAACAAGTATTGATATACATATGTTAACTTATGACAAGTAAACAAGCAAACTAGTGATTTTTATGGAGAACCACGACAAAAATAGTACAACTATGATATTTGACACTTACTTACTGTTAAAGAGGACTTAACAAGGAAAACATAGCAATTTGAATCACCCAAAACGAGTATACGAGTCAAAAGTTATGGCCATAAGAAGTTAGCGACACCAAAACGCCGAAACTGCCTATACCCTACTGTTTGCATTCTGCCATTTTGAAAGTCACCCTTCTGGTCCGATTCATCAAAAAGTTAAAACACGAAAGTTGTCCGGAACGCCGTTTTCGTTCAGGAACAAAGAAGCTCGAGCCCTGAAAACGCTTTCCGAGTGATAATTTCTTCAAATTCTTAAAGTGTCCTGGCTCCTCGAACGTTTACTCCATGACTTCTGAATTATGTCGGCCCGAACGGTAGTAAGAGATGTACAAACTATATATGTTTCATAAACGACTTATATACAAAGACTTACACTATATACTAAGTACTACATCATGAACATTATGCAAGATATATATAGGAAATTCTTCGTATTCTTAGACGTTACTCCAAACCTAAGTCGCAACGTTCTATTATAGGCTGCTCTTAGAGACTTTCACGATTCGACTACCACTTTCATTTCTCATTACATAAGCTTAAGGTGAGTCATAGCCCCTACTTTTTCATACTTGTTTTAACTCTTGGGGGGGATACATGCTCAACTACTTGCTTACTTGTACAAATACTCAAAACATTTATACTTGATTGTTTCATACTTGATTGACTTATACTTGATTGCATTATACTTGATTTCATACATACATGACTGTTTTATCTTTGGGAAGTGGCTCCCAATAATCTTTTATCTTTGGGAAGTGGCTCCCAGCAAACTTTTATCTTTGGGAAGTGGCTCCCAGTTGTCTTTGGGAATTGGCTCCCAAGTGAGGTCTTCGGAGATGAAGTAGAGACTCACTACTAATTGCTTAATTGTTTTGATGAACTTATACATGTCTTATTCATATTATATGTTAGCAGTGGGTTGTGAACACACAAGTTGCAAGCCTCTTATGGCGGGACTTGCAACTGAGTGGATTCTCAATGCCTTTGCTATGTGAACATTCTTTTGAGGCTTTTCAACTGTTTTAAGACAAACTCTATGAACTCACCAACCATTGTGTTGACACTTTAGCATGTTTATCTCAGGTTAGTAAGGCGATAGCTAGTGCGTGGAACTTAGAGTCAAGCTGCATACTCTGAAGACTTACGCTTTTATCATTTACCATTCAAAACTTTGTATACATTTATGTATCATACTTTGGAATCTCATGTTTGTAACTTTGAATTCATTAATCGAATGGTAACTTTTCAAAATGTCTCATTTAGAGTTCGTTTTCTATACCTTGTACTTTGTATTATGAAGTAGCACCCTTGTGACACAGTCTTCCGCTGCGGTATTTTGGGGGTGTTACATATAATTTTTGCTCAAACCCATTTGTAAATTAAAAAAATTAACTTTAAGATATAATAGTGGAGTCTAAAGGTTTTAGAAATTTGTGTAAAGCAACATTTAAATGGTTAAATGATACTTTTTAGCGTTATTAGTTTATATAAGTAGTTTCTTTCGAATGCACTTTGAGAAATATTAGAATGAATTTGTCGTGTGCAATTGAATTATTATTGAAAGAAGAAGGTTCGCGCATCGCAGTGTTTTATTTTTCTATATGTAGAATCATTAGTGAGAAACCAATATTTATGCTCATTAAATGAGTTTGCCATAATAGCAAAATACGACATATGAAATATATCACATTGAGTAATAAATAGAAAGGAAAAAATACATAATTTTGACTTAAAGCCGTTTGTAAATTATAATATCAAATAAAAAAGTTGAGTTTTAAACATAAGCAAAAGTTCAAACTTTTATCGAAAAACAAAACTGGTGCATTTAATGTGAATTATATACAACATCGAGATGGAAGTGCAAGGCTTGCCGGAATGTATCACATGATATTTAGTAATTAGTAAAGAATTAAAAGCCGGTTATGGATTGAGATGAAGTTGAAAAGTTTGCAAGAATAATTGATGATTTAACCTAATGCAATATATATAGATATATGTATTATGTTAATGCATTTTCATATACAAGTAATTTATGTGTGTTTTCTATTGATTTAGCTTACATGTGCGAATTGATTCAAAAAATGTGCACGAACATGTATGTAAAGCAACATTTAAATGGTTAAATGATACCTTTTAGTGTGATTAGTTTATGTAAGCATGCAACTTGAATTATAAATATAAAAGAAAAAGTATATAATTTTTGCTCAAACCCATTTGTAAATTAAAAAAAAAATAACTTTAAGATAAACTACCCCACATTTATAAAAATCCATCACAACTTAATAAGCGAAAGCCCATTTATAAAATACAACACCACAAAACCAAAACAACATCAAACATTTTTAAATTGTTATACAAGAAAGTCAAAATGTTTCATACAACATACTAAACAATAACTAAGCATACACTCGACAATACACATAAAGGATACGCGATAGCCTGTGCGTAGCACGGGTTCCTCTAATTGAATTTGGAGGCGTCAAGATTGCATAGAGTACAACAAGCTGATGCTCACAATTAAATGCAGAAAATAGAGTTTCATGTATAATTAGAGCCTTAATTATTCGACTTAAGTAATTGTGAGCATGCAAAGAGTCATGTCGTTACATTCATGTTTGCTTAATGGAGGAGATGAAATTGCAAGGGTTTCCGGAATTGATCACATGGTATTTAGTATAGAATTAAAATTTGGTTATGGATTGAGAAGAAGTTGAAAAACCAGTGCATTTAATGTGAATTATATACAACATCGAGATGGAAGTGCAAGGCTTGCCGGAATTTATCACATGATATTTAGTAATTAGTAAAGAATTAAAAGCCGGTTATGGATTGAGATGAAGTTGAAAAGGTTGCAAGAATAATTGATGATTTAACCTAATACAATATATATATATATATATATATATATATATATATATATATATATATATATATATATAAACTAGATTTCTAAGCCCGCCCGATGGGCGGGCATGCTTTGTAATTTACATTTATTTTAGTCATGATATGAGTGATTTTTTATAGTTATAACTTATGTATTAATAAAGAGACAGGCTTGACTTATAAAATTCCTTGTAAGGTACTTCATATTAGTTAAGTAGGGCTTGTTTGTTGCCATTTTTTTTCATTGAATGCATTAAGAACGGAAAAAAAAATAAAAAATAAACAGTTATCAAATATGAAAGAAAAAAAGTTTCAAAGTGGGTCGCAAGAACAAAGTATCAAAGCATAGCCTGTTTAATGGGCAAGCAAGCTTTATAAATATCATTAAAAAAACTTAAGCTAACGAAAAATAAGCGATGGGTGTAATCAATACTCGAATGAGTCTTTTGAGAATATGCATATCCGGCTATCACAACAGGAACCATTCCTTCTGGTACTTGTTTCATCTGCATCTCTTTGTTCTTCTGGCTGTGATGTTTCTACTCTATACATTCAAACAAATTTGTTATTACCAAGCAATACATTAAAATACCAAAAAAAATAAAAAAAATAAAAAAAAAAAAAAAAAAAAAACTAATTATAGGTCACTCCGTCCATTTTGACACCCATTTATCCGTATTAACCAATTAACTTACCTGCCCATTTTCTAACATCTAAGTATTCCTTAAGGTAAAGAAAATAGTAATTATATAACAATGACTTTTTGTAAGTAATAAAAGTAACATAAATCAAATATATAAATAAACGCTCTGAACTTCTTAGAGGTTTGCTTATGGTTGCCTACACGTCGGGGCTCATCAAAACATTTGTTACGTTGAAAATAGTGTACCTAACTTTGTTAGGGTAAAGTTGTCAAGGTACCTGTTAAATGACTTCATATATCTTTTTGAAGGAATGGCTCTTCTTCCCCACCATAAGAAGGCTTAACATTTTCTCGAGTAACGATGCTAATATTTCCAGTCAACATGGCGTATAGTACAAATGCCATCTGAATGTATAAACAAATTAGCATACATGACTGAAGAAACTAAAACAAACTAAGGAAATACTTACGTTGTGAAAAATGTAGCACGGGCACTCTGGCATAAAACATACGTTAGCCGCTTCACCCCATATTAGAAGATATAAGCCCTTCTAAAGTATTTTTCTTTGTTGAACTTTGTGCTTTGCTTTAGGAAGCCTGCAAATGTGCAAGGCGTCAATACACGTAACTTTTTAAACTATCAGCAACTGTAAATTGCATACCGCTCACCTTATGACGTGTTTTTTTTCTTACGTAGAATATCGCTAAAATAAATGAGTTAACGAAAAATAATATATAAATGTACCAATTTTATATTTAATGCATTAATAACAAAAAGCAAACGTTAAGTTTAATTCAACAATTAAAAGCTACAAAATTTATCGTAAGAATATAGAATTTGATATAAACTCAAATGCAAAATAAATTTTCTTTATACACAACGTTTGTTTTTAACTTTGTGTAACTATCATCCTTATCACAACAAATAATCTTCAATCCCTTCTTACTCTTTGACTCTAGAGACAACCACATAAAATTGCCCATAGGAGAAAAATGGCATTTGGAGAAATTGCCCAACTTATGACACTGTTTGACCTGCATATGCAAGTTTACCACCAACATTAAACCATTAGTTAAACCTAATTGTATTCATTAAACCTGGTATGTATGGAGATTAAGGATGACATACTGATGGGCTATTGGGATAGTACACATTAAAAAAAGAAGAGACCATCATGTTAAGGGGTCCCTGTGGTCCGATAATTAACCCTCACAAATACTGTTTATGTTGTAACCAAATACAATGATTAAAAAATAATCAAAACAACAACTATTGTCAATTACTATTTACGATTACATAGCAGGTAAGTGTTCCATATACTTGTTACTTTTTTAGTAATGTATTCTAAGCGATTAATTGTATCTTGCTCTACTTCTAGATTTTGTAAGCTCATTCATGTTTCATACTTTCTTGGACTTTAACCAAAAAAATGTAATTAAAATAGCACACTTAAATTGATGTTCAAAATTTGCAACGTAATAATAGTTGTGATGTTTGTGTGACTTCATGTGCTTGCTTAATATACAAAGATTATTCAATTGTGTTGGAAGAAATTCAACAAACCGGTTTCTAGAGTGGAACCACGAATCAAGAACTACTCCAACAAGACCTTGGCAAAGGGTTATGATCCCTTAATGCCGAGTGACACCAACACACACGAGATATTTTACACTCAATTGTTTATTAAACGTGAGCAAGAAAAGAAGGTACAAATAAAACATCACCCCCTCATCCCCATTTATAGAGAATGAGGGGGGAGAAACCTAATCCTTGGTGAACAAGGATTCTACAATTGAGGAGGTTAGGAACTTTCCTAATACATGCCTAACCTCCTTAAGTTTGAGCTAAAATACAATTAACCCCCTAAACTTATAACCTAACTATTACACATTAATATTCTAACAACTTCCACCTTAGTGGTAATAGTTAGCCTTCTCCGATACGCAGCAACTTCAACCAGTGCTGGAACCTCGGACCGGGGACCGCCTTCATCAAGGCACTAGTAGCAATACCCGCTACTAACCTTAGCTCAAATCCTAACTCTGTAGAGAATCCCTTTAGCCATGTATCCTCCTTCAATTCTCTAGTAAGTGTCATATACTCCACTTTAGTTGTTAACAAAGTCATCATGTGCCACAACATAGCTTCCCAGCTCACAGCACATTCCTGTATCATAAACCCGTACATTGTGATTGATCTACCCATGGCGTAGCCATAATCCACAAAAGCCTGTACGTCCGTCTGTAATCCACGATCAAACCTATCCAACATTCCCACATCCACGGATGTTATGTCAGGTCTCGTGCAGACCACTTCATACTTATGACTTCCAACTGCATATATACATGACCCCTTACTCTTCTTTTCTTCATCATGATCCTTGACAGACTACCCTCTAACGATAGCGTAGAGTGTCCCCCCAACAATATCTGAACCGACATCCCGTTGGAAAACCTGAATCGTGACACCCTCAGAGTATTACCACTCTGAGTCCTGAAGATCTCCATACCAAGTATAATTTCCTTTGCTTGATCTAGCAAACCCTTGATAATCCAGATCTCAGCCTTGCTTTCACAAGTAAACCCCATATAATCTATATAGAGGAATAGATATATGAACAAACCTGGTGCATAATTCCAGTAATATATGAAGCTGTCGTCACTGCTTCGTCTGAAACTGTTGCTGAGCATACACATACCAGACCGAGTATCCATATCTTCTTTCGTTACAGCCATCCTCTTGGAAATTACCTCACAAGCAACTGCATCCCTGAAAGTTAATGACTTATGTGCATATTCTTTTATCACTCCAGCAACTCCTAAAGTAGCCATATTACTGACACCTCTATACCTTTCAGTAAACCCGAAGCAAGTTCATCGAAAAAGAAAAGGATTTCGAGTTTATTCGAATCATTTTTTTTTTGGAGTTGCAGGTTTTAAAACAGAGAAGACAAAGTTGACGTGGGCTTTTAATTGAAAAGATAATAAAAGAAGTTGACTTGTGATTGGTTTGCTTTATTATTATTTTCTAATCCACGTGACAAAAGAAAGTGACAGGGGTTACTTTTTGTTATTTATTTCTTTGGCAGGTGACTACAAAGTATCAATTAATGGTATTTGGTCTTTTAAGTTTATAAAAGATCAAGTGTTTATTCATTTTTGGTTTCTTGTTGCGGGTTTTCTTGCGGTTCAAGTTTTGATCGTGGTTGCTTGGGTTCAAGTTTACGATCGGGTTTGCTTGTTCGAAATCGAGGGTTTAGGGTTATTCTAATTAATTCGATTTGCAAGAAGGGTTTATAGCAACAAGGGGAATATTGCACACGGCTTGTGAGGCTTGTCGGTAAAGTTGGTTAAGAAACAACTTGACAAGGTTTTTAGCAAGGTAAAAGAAGAATGGCTAGTTCTATAACTAGGTTTGACATCGAAAAATTCGATGGGAAAAATGACTTCGGGTTATGGCAAATAAAGATGCGTGCTTTAATGGTACAGCTGGGATGTGATGCTGCATTAGAGACATTACCCGCGGACATGGAAGCAGGTGAAAAGGCTGCTTTGATGAAGAAGGCATACAGTACCTTGATTCTATGCTTGGGAGACCGGGTTTTACGGGAAGTTACCAAGGAAACATCTGCTGTAGGAATTTGGACGAAGCTAACTAGTCTGTATATGACTAGGTCCTTAGCAAACAGACTGTATCTGAAGAAGAAGCTGTACACGTTCTATATGAGTCCAGGTACGAAACTGGGTGATCATATAGACGAGTTTAATAAGTTGATACTTGATTTGGCGAATATTGATATCGAGATTGAGGATGAAGATCAGGCACTTATGTTACTTACGTCGTTGCCATCGTCTTACGAAAACTTTGTGGATACATTGTTGTATGGGAGGGAATCCTTGACAATGGAGGATGTTCTTGCGACTCTGAATTCAAGGGAGTTGAAGAAAAGAACCGAAGGCACAAAAGAAGAAAATGGTGATGGGTTATATGTAAGGGGAGGGCCAGATCATTCAAGGAAAGCTCATTCTGGTGGAAGTTCGCGGTTTAAGTCAAGGGGTGAAACTTTTAAACTCAAGTGCTTCATATGTCATTCAGAGGATCATCTGAAAAGAGACTGTCCAAAGAAGAAGTAAAGTGGGTTTGTCAAGAAGGGTAAGTATGATCAGGATTCTGATTCTTCTAATGATGAGGGTAACGCCTACTTTGGAGAAGCCTTGGCGGTGGTCGGGAATGATGAGATGACTGAATTGGTAATGGATTCAGGTGGGTCTTATCATATGACACCTAGGAAGGATTTCTTGTATGACTTCAAGAATGTTGATGGTGGTTCGGTTCAGTTAGGTGATAACAGGACATGCACTATCAGAGGGACAAGAAAAGTGAAGATGCAGTTGCATGATGGTTCAAGCTTTATACTGGAAGATGTCAGGTATGTTCCAGGGTTAAGAAAAAGCTTGATTTCATTAGGTACTCTTGAAAAAGAGGGTTATACTGTGAAGATGCAGATGGGTAGAGTTAAGGTGATCAAAGGTTGTCGGGTTATGATGACCGGGATCAGGAAAAAGAACTGTGTGTATACTCTTGAAGCAAAAGTGACGACTTTTGTTGTACAAAAGCATGGAGGTTCAAAACAAGTTGGGTTCAAACAACTTGGTCATAAACAAGTTGGTCTCAAACAAATTGGTCATAAACAAGTTGGGTTCAAACAACTTGGTCCTGGTGTTAAAACAGGAGTCCATGGAGTACAGGTTGATGAACGTGTTTGGTTTGAGGTGGAACTGCAGGGAGCTCAATGAACGTGTTTGGTTTGAGGTGGAACTGCAGGGAGCTCAGGAAAATCGTGAAGCTGAGGTTGTTCAGGATAGTAACGATGATGCTGCAGTGGCTCAAAGAAAGTTGGAGGACAAGCAACTTGGAAAAAAGACAAACACGGGCTGCTTGGTAAATGAGCAAGAAAAGGTACACCTTGGTATAAAGGTGGGGGCAGACATTACGGTAACTGGAGTGCCTGGTCAAGAGGGTGCAGAGGGTAAAGTTGCTGAAAAGAAGAAAGTGAAAGAGTCTACGGAAGCTAATCTTGGAAAATTACTGAAGTACAATGCCTGGTCGACAAGGTGGTCCCCGGTTCGAGGTTCCAGCACTAAGAAAAGATGCTGAGTATCGGTTATGTTTAAGTGTTACTCCTAAGGTGGAAATTGTTGAATATTAGGAGTACACTTAACATATATTAGGGGTTTAAATGTACATTGTAATCAAGATTAGGACTAGACGATAACTAGGATTGGTTAAGCTTGCCTTGCAAGGCAAGGAAGGCCCATGTGGCCGGTTACATGGTGAGGTCGGTTGGGGAGAATCCATAACCGACTCTTACATGGTTTCCTACCCCCTCATCTCTATAAATAGAGGTGAGGGGGGCTGCTAGTATTCTCATTCTTCTTCCTCAATTGTAAAAGCTTTATTGGTTTTAATAAAGGATTCGTTGAGGATAACGTGTGCATATTCTTGTCGTTCTTTGTAGTCTCTCGTGTTTGCTACGGGTGCTCGATATAACTCGCGATCTAGCGTTCCGCGATCGAACTTCGGGTTTGTTGTCGAGGTATTTTCCAATAAATTGTTTATAAAATGAACAATGGAGAATGTGAAACTACTACATTTTTCTAACTTTCAACATTTTAAGTCTTATGATTAGTGGAGAGCAAAAACATGGCACCAGTTTCTCTTCATTTTCCAAACCCTTTAGATAGTCGAACTTGAACATAAACATAAATCAGTGAAGAGTCAAACTGGATCTTGAGGATACGAAATAATGTCGACCGCAAACAGAGCATGAACATAAATTACAAATATAGTCTTGCACAAAAGGAAATAATTATGGGCTTCTTGCACGAAAGGAAATGACAGTCGTTGTAATGCACCTGTAGCCTTTGGGGACATTGCCGTAAAATATTACGGTGTCTCAACTTCTGGATTTAGTGAACCATTTTCCCTGGACATCTGATTGGGTTTGTTTCTTTGTAATAATGTAACTGCTTTACAATGCAAACCGATAACAACATGGACATTCCAGTCTTGAGTAACTTCTTATTCCTCAACTGTTTTTGGGGTTGTTATTTTGGTATAATCACCTTTAGCTCATGCCCACATTAATAACTTATTATATGTGTCACGAATATAAGCACTTAAAACAACGTAACCCATCAAAACTAAAGTATTGGGTGCATACGAAAGTTAAAATGAGAACGGTCAAACGGGTTAAAAGAGAATGGTCATTGATTATTCACAACATGGGACCTTTAGATAAGAATCGCTATCTACTTGATAGTTAAAAAGAGAGTGGTCAAATGGGTTAAAAGACGGTAAATGTCTACTTTGGGTGCATACGAAAGTTTATGGAGTAAAAAAAGATAGTTTAGTGGTTCAAGATGGGATGTCTGCTTTATCATGTACTACAATATGAGTCACTATGACTCGTTCAGACTGGCCCATTTTGAATTTTGACCCATTATCCTACCCGTTCGTGATGCCCATCTTGACAGCTCTACACAATGCCAAACAATCAGTTATATTATATAATATATATTGACACATTAAACCAATCTACTCATGAATACATGATTTAGGATTATGTCACTTTTACAAAGTAAAACATGTAAACAATCAGTTAACATCTCAATTTAAATTTTCCCCCACTTATAACTATATTGACTGTTTCAGAAATACAAACAAACAAACTTGTGTATGAGAAACAATATTATCTGACTTACACATCAATGAGATCGAAAAGCTTTGAGGCTGTGATAGAGCGCCAAATGAATTATTTGGATCATTGTCAGCATACGGACCACCAGGACCCATGCCCATGTCCATGAAAACATTAAAATTGTGATCTTTATTCGACAGCTTTTGACAAGATAATTTCTTGCTATATCTGTTAATTACTGTAAGTGCCGTAAAAAAGAGAATTCTTTTTCTTAAGAGTACACCGTAAACTCTTTCAAATCTATTATCTGGTCATTGGATGCTTTGTGTTGTTATGGCATGGAGATCTCCGAACGATTTCACTTGGAATATTATACATGTCCTTCACGGTTTCTTCACTGTTTGACTCTTCTATGGTTAGAAAGCTTGGATGAAAGAATACTCTGTTACTTGGTACTACAAGTTATTGGTTGTACATAGCTGCAAATATGAAACCGTCATGGTAATTAATGTACTTGCAGCACTGCATTGCTATGTTTATATTAAAGGGTAAAAGAATAGTTATGTTTTGACCCCTAATAAGATCTTTAATCCAAAGTCCAAGAATTAAAAAACTGATTACTGAAACTTATAGTCATAATGACAAGATAATCAAAGGGTAAGTTTAAGCATCTCTTAAGAGAACTTTAAGTCATAGCGGCCATGACACAAACTGATCACTGCAACTTCAAGTCATAGCGGCCCTGACACAAATGCCATGAGAACTTTAACAAACTGATTATTGCAACTTCAAGTCATAGCGGCCCTGACACAAACGCCCATGCGAACTTTAACAAACCAAATATAATATAATGTAAATGAAGAGAGCTAAAGGAGAATAACCACTTACATTATGCATCTCTTCTTCGATTGGATCAGCCAATGACTCTGCCCACACAATTTTTATTTTTGAGTACTCCCCAAAAACGTTTTTGATTTGAAGTTTACAGTAAGCCATTTGGGCATCCCTCTTCCTTTCAATGCAACTGTAATATATTCAGGATCAGGTACAACTGAGACATTATCTATTTTTGTGATGCCGACTATCTGCAACAATGCAAGGACCTGCCAAACTGTAATATATTCAGTTTACTAAGCCTGAGAACTTGTTAAGATTAGGATTCAACAATGGCTTACATTTTCATTGTTCCACTTCTTATCAATATTATTGAGTGCAGTAGTGTCTGTGTGCCACGTGCTTCCACAGATCTGTTAGACATAGCAAGCAAATGATCTGTATTTAAAAAGGTAGCTGAAAATGACGATAAAGACACTACTGTAAGATCTTCATAAGTTACAACTGCCAATGCATCATTAATGCCTCCAATTAACAACAATCAGAGCCTTACACAATGTTCGTTTAAATTCTGACAAGCGATAATAGCTGATGAGAGAAAACTACAAAAGAATTTGTTGTATAATGATTTCTTTCTATACAGTATTCTCTAAATAATTAGAATATTATAAAAAAGAGCTATACATGAAAATACAGAAGACTTCCTATAAATTAATTCAATACATAGTAGTCCTGCCTTAGGTAACTAACACATTGCAAAAAAGACTTTTTTGTCGCCATTGGTCCAAATTTTTATTATCATTATTATTTTTCTAATAACAATACGATTAAAACCAAAAATTTCCACTAAATAATAGTAGTAACTTATAATTAAGATTTGGCTGACTTTCAAGAGATGGGTCATCTCTCCCAAATATGTCTAACTGAATCTATCAAATACGCTCATGCATAACAAATCCTGCTTTATCATAGTCTTAATTTATAGAGCTCCTCAATTATATAAATACTAAAGTTAATTAGTACAATTAACATAATTGGCACCACAATATATGTCATGCGAGGGTTAAACCTTTCGGGTATCTGTTGCGATCAACATAATATAATATTCAGATCAATGAATATTATAACTAACAATAGCGTCAACAATTGAAACTTAAAAAAGAAATATGCATTTGAGTACTCACTCTTCTTCCTGATAACCATTTTTACGATTCGCTAATGTTTCGTGACGGGTACTCTCGGCTTCTTCATCAAGTGCTCTCTGCTCATCAAACTCTTTCCTAAATTTGTAAAAGCAAAGATAAGATATAATCATATAAAACAAATACCAATAATAAGCTATCATCATCAGCCACTATCACTCAAACTACTAATAATAACAGCTATAAAAGAATTAATTTTTATCAGATATAGTAAATTTATCGACTGACTGACCATCTTCAGGAATTTAAGTGTAATTGACTTGGTCTTTATTGTTTCAGCCACAGGTACACTCTGTATCTTTAGGAACATCTTCAGCCTTAACCATCGCTTTGCCCGCTATCCCAGCCGTCGGCTTCTTTTTATACACAGCCGCAAACCATACGACCCACCTACTTCACCAAATAAGAGCAACCGCCAACCATACGACCCACCTGCTTCCGTCTATAAACAAACAAACTCAACCCCATATAAAGTATTCAAAATTTCTTATATCATATAATGTTGGTAATTGCAAAAACACATGACCTTTATAAATACGGTTGTATCAACATAAATAGCATAATATGCATGTGTAATCAATGAAACTGTTATGCATTACAAACATTAAACACGATTTAGAATGTTAGTTAATATAAGATCTCAATAAATATTGTCACAACTCATAACCTGAGCCGTGGAACAAAACCATAAAAATTCATGATATTAGTGTTTTGAGTAAAAAAAAAAAGACGACACCACCTGTGCTACCATCCACAGAATAAGTGGACGCTTATCTTGTCCAGTACCCCTCAGAGTTGGTAATACACTAATCAATGAATCTGGTTTCCTCCTTAATACCATTGCTAATGTTACGAAAATACCAACTTGGCAATAAAATACTAAACTTGTTGATGACACACCGTTGCTAATATTTTTAGTTAAAAGCCCTACATCTACAGTTGATACATTCTTCTACAGTTGATGTATTCTTTTTTTTTCCAGCAAACTGATCTGCAAAAAATAAAAGGCATACAGGGAAAAAAACCAAAACAAAGAAGGCGACCAATCTAATTTTCAAATAAATTTTACCTGTGCTTAGTTTGTCTATAGGGTATATGTTGTGCATTGACATTCAAGATTTTGTTTTACCTATCCACCGTCTGAAGAAGCTGTTTGCATGCCATGAACCTTGCACTGCGATAAACCCCCCTGAAGCCATGATTTTAAGAACATCTCACAAGTTGTTAATTCATTGTACAGGTTACCATTTGTACCATGTGTCAAATGACAAGCTCTTGAAAAGCTATTGCTTACCAAATCCCCACCAGCTCCATTGTTATTTCTCTTCCCTGATTCGGTGACGCTTCTTTGATGCCTAGAGAGGATATACTGCACACTGAAACATGCGTACATAATGAGTATTTGTACGATTAGTAGTGAGGTAACATATGGTGCCATAAGCTCAAGCAAGCAACCTCGTAAGCCCAAAAAAGAAGCCTTATCAGCTTTACAAAAATTAACTAAACTCATAAGCAGGGAAAATAAGCTACTTCAAATCATGTCTTATAAGTAAGCCATATGCTCAACCATTGTAAAAGCCCCTAAAATCTAAAAACGAAAACCCATGAAATCAGCAAAACTGACAATTAAGATTCATGAAACAAACCTTCCTGGTCTCATAACAGTTTCTTATTAGCCCTAATAAAGTGATATAATGGTTAAGAGAAACATATAGGAATAATATTCATACATAATCACCTTATGAATATGTGGTTTAAAACTGGGCAACACTTGCATACGGTCATAGATATCTCACTGCCAATATATACATCCCTCCAACACAAAGTTAATAATAAACCTTCTATTATAAAAGTGACTAATAGTACATACAAAAATCCACAAAAAGAACAATATGTTGATATCAAAAATAAGATTCATGAAACAAACCTTCATGGTCTCATATCAGTTTCGCTAGTTCTATGAACATAATCCCCATCAACATCATCATCTACTTCATAAACCATTACTACCAAACTGCAAAAGGCTACAAAGAAACCAATAATATCTAAAAATAATTGATAGAGATCATTATGGTTTTTAGAAGGAAATAAAGGCGTACCTAAGGCTGACAAAAACAACAACTTGA
Source organism: Artemisia argyi (assembly GCA_030686995.1). Lineage (NCBI taxonomy): Eukaryota > Viridiplantae > Streptophyta > Magnoliopsida > Asterales > Asteraceae > Artemisia > Artemisia argyi. The sequence goes on from CM060685.1 coordinate 212,278,288, forward strand.
TATTTAGGTTTTGTTTTGAGTTATGTGATATTTAAATGGGTTTTTTTTTTTTTTTTTTTTTTTTAGGGTTATTATTATTGTTGAAATAAAAGTTTTTGTGGCTTTATCAATTTAGGCTTGCAAAGTGAATAACAAAAGTTCTATTGTTCCAGTGGTTGAGATGTGTGTTAGTGTTAGTAGAGATCACATGTTCGAACCTTGTTAGTCAAATTTTTTGATGATCCGAATTTTTCAGTGTAATTGTGATGACATGCTGTTTCATGCGATGACATGGCCATCTTATGTGATGACATGGCTGATAATGAATTACTGGGCAATGAGGTGGCATTTTCTTCAAATATATATATATATATATATATATATATATATATATATATATATATATATATATATATATATATCTATATATATATATATGTGTGTGTGTGTGTGTGTGTGTGTGTGTATTATGTTAATGCATTTTCATATACAAGTAATTTATGTGTGTTTTTTATTGATTTAGCTTACATGTGCGAATTGATTCAAAAAAAATATGCACGAGCATGTATGTAAAGCAACATTTAAATGGTTAAATGATACCTTTTAGTGTGATTAGTTTATGTAAGCATGCAACTTGAATACTGAATATAAAAGAAAAAGTATATAATTTTTGCTCAAACCCATTTGTAAATTGAAAAAAAAAATAACTTTAAGATATAATAGTGGAGTCCAAAGGTTTAAAAATTATTAATAGTGTGTTAATTAATATTTATTTGGTTAGCTATTTAGAATTGAGTTTATAATATTTAGGAAGATGCCCAGCATTGCAACATAAAACCCTCATTTATACATTGGATATAAAACAACCCCTCTATGTACAATGTATTACCATTAACATCCTAAACTTCAAAAAAATGATTAAAACTTGCAATATAAACCCCTCATTTATACAAAGCCATCACAACCAAATAACCAAAACCCCATTTATAAAATACAACACCACAAAACCAACACAACATCAAACATTTTTAAATTTTTATATAAGAAAGTCAAAAGGTTTCATACAACATACTAAACAATAACTAAGCATACACTCGACAATACACAGAAAGGATACGCGATAGCCTGTGCGTAGCACGGGTTCCTCTAATTGAATGTGGAGGCGTCAAGATTGCATAGTGTACAACAAGCTAATGCTCAGAATTAAATGCAGAAAATAGAGTTTCATGTGTAATTAGAGGCTTAATTATTCGACTTGAGTAATTGCGAGCATGCAAAGAGTCATGTCTTTACATTCATGTTTGCTTAATGGAGGAGATGAAAGTGCAAGGGTTTCCGGAATTGATCACATGCTATTTAGTATAGAATTAAAATTTGGTTATGGATTAAGAAGAAGTTGAAAAACCGGTGCATTTAATGTGAATTATATACAACATCGAGATGGAAGTACAAGGCTTGCCGGAATTTATCACATGATATTTAGTAATTAGTAAAGAATTAAAATCCGGTTATGGATTGAGATGAAGTTGAAAAGGTTGCAAGAATAATTGATGATTTAACCTAATGCAATATATATATATATATATATATATATATATATATATATATATATATATATGTGTGTGTGTGTGTGTGTGTGTGTGTGTGTGTGTGTGTGTATTATGTTAATGCATTTTCATATACAAGTAATTTATGTGTGTTTCCTATTAATGTAGTTCACATGTGCGAATTGATTCAAGAAAATGTGCATGAGCATGTGTGTAAAGCAACATTTAAATGGTTAAATGATACTTTTTAGCGTGATTAGTTTATGTAAGCTTGTAACTTGAATAATGAATATAAAAGAAAAAGTACATAATTTTTGCTCAAACCCATTTGTAAATTAAAAAAATAATAATAACTTTAAGATATAATATTGGAGTCCAAAGGTTTTAGAAATTATTAATAGTGTGTTAATTAATATTTATTTGGTTAGCTATTTAGAATTGAGTTTATAATATTTAGGAAGATGCCCAGCATTGCAACATAAACCCCTCATTTATACATTGGATATAAAACAACCCCTCTATGTAAAATGCATTACCATTAACATCCTAAACTTCAAAAAAAAAATGATTAAAACTTGCAATATAAACCCCTCATTTATACAAAGCCATCACAACTTAATAACCAAAACCCCATTTATAAAATACAACACCACAAAACCAAAACAACATAAAACATTTTTAAATTATTATACAAGGAAGTCAAAACGTTCCATATAACATACTAAACAATAATTAATCATACACGCGACAATACACAGAAACAATTAACGATAGCCCGTGCGTAGCACGGGTTCTGAATGCCTCGTATAAACATAGGATCTAGTTTGGTGGTTTTTTGTATGCCTCCGCTTATCTTTGATTAAATATATGTGCTTGTTTTATATTTATTTTATATGAATTTTTTTTTCTAAAACCATTAAACCCCAACACAACCAAACAAAGAACTCAAGACACACCCCAAGCTCTAAAATAAAGAAAATAACCTAAGAAATTAATTGAAATTAGATTACGATTACAAAGGCTAAAACAAATCCAAGTTTCTACGTAATAAAAAAGAGCCTAAAGATTAATCGAAACTAAGCACATACTAAGCCCAATAAGACACATTGGCCTGGATATACACAAGGCCTACTGAAAAATAGGTATACTCATCAAATAAATCTAGGTTAGTAATTTTTTCAATTTGAATATGATACTTAGTTAATTCTTTTATATTTATGTTCCCACTGATACCTAATCGATAACCAACCATAATGGCTTTTTTAGGCCCAATTCCATCTATTTTTGTTGAGGCAATTCTGACTTGTTCATCAGCAACTAATCTAGCTCTTGAAATAGATAACATTCTTTATCTTTACTTTTACTAGTCTTATCGGGTTGAATAGAAAAAGATTCTCCGCTCTGCGCCTACTCATTCTTCTCCTTTAGGATAGCGTCTTCGTTGTTCCTTTTTTTGCACTAAAAAACTAGTAAGAGCAACTAACTGCCTACGTACAAAATTTACGAAACATGAATATGAAACCAAGCAAGATAAAAGAAGACCGATGTATAGTGAAACAGCTGACCCTCCTTTAGACGATAAATGTTTCTTTTACATCCCATCCACTAGACAAATCAATAGGAAATTCTACAAGCCATTTTTGTTCTTTTGACGATGAACCACTCCAGTACAACAAGCTAAAGTGACCTCTACGCCTCGTCTCTGGTGTGTATGGCAGAGAAAGTTCCACTTCATTTTTTACCAAATATTTGCGTTGAAAGTCATTGTCAATGTTTGGAAAAGTTTTAGCGACGACATTGTCGTCGTTAAAAGTGGTTCCCAAACTAAAGTGTTGAAAATCGTTTATTTATTCGTTTAGTGGACTTTTAACCATGACTTTGATCGTGACTAAATGCGTTTCAGTTCTTGAATACAATCCCAAATCTAGCAGTAATATTACCCATTTATTTTTTGGCAATGCAATAAAATATAATTACCAAAATTAAACATCTTTTCTTCCTGGTAGTAAAGAAAAGGTCATTAATTTCTTCTTATAAAGTGATAAAGCAAACATCACTAAGAAAGTAACTAACCTACCACAAAAACAAAAGTAAACATCAGAATTCAAAAAATAATATACGAATCAAAAGCGGACCCAATAAGATAACACTAATTTCATATTCACGTGGTAGCGTGGCTTTTACTTGCTACAAAATAGGTGCATTATTAAAGGGAACTTTTGAGTAACAACTTTGTTGTCTAGTAGAAGTAAACTGTTAAGTTAATAGTGAAACTTACCTATATGCTTGTACATTATTACTTGATAACAAGTTGAGTTCATGAATAAGAAACAATGTTGTGGATTAAATTGGAAGTTTCAATGGATGTGAAATGCGTTAGATGCAAGTAGATTTACGAGACCAAACACAAAATAACACATTGATATTAAGTGTTTAAGCGTTGGTTTGAATTTTGAGAGCAAAGTATTAATACACATAAACAAGGTAAAGAGGTAACATGTACACCCAAAAAAGTATTAATTCCATTTGAACAAGTGAGATTTGAACACGTGAGGATGTCGATCAGTATCTAGTAATGTTACTTTTCGACGTGGTTCCAAAAACAATTTTATGCCGTTAATATCCGAATAATTATACTCACCTCGTACCAAAAATATAAGTCCACTTTGCTATTTTAGTTGTCCCAAGATAAATGTCCACTTTTAATTTTCAAGTAATCAAAATGATTTTAAATGGGCGAGAATGAAATTTTATTGGTTAATATCGTAAGAAACTCACTTTTTTAATTTATAAATTTGGCCCGTTAAATTAAAGTTAAAACATAAGACAGATAATATAAATTTATATTTGTCAAGTGATTATCTAAGGCTTAACTGACAACTGAAAGAACATGAGGTGGTTGGCCAACAATAACATCATAGCAACGACTGCAAAGTGTGGGGCGATCAAGAAAATTGCCAACTTGTGTTGAGAAGTTCCAAATCTTTCACATGTTGAACCTTTCTACACATGAAACATCAATCCATATTTTTGTTCTCTCATTGAATCAAGTAATCTCCAGAATATGGTATACTTTCGCTTGGTGCCAATATCTTTTTCCCAGATCCCGCCCATTTTGATACATCTACACTATAATTATCGGGGATACCTGAGATGTTATGAATATGCAATTCAGTGATTCAGCATCAACTTTAGCTCCACGCATTTTCCTAATCACGCAGCTAAGTTATAATGAGGGGAATGGAGGTACACCTAATCTCCAAACTGGAACCAAAATGTTTGCTGGTGCGAGCAATCTCCAAAGATTTATTGGCATCCATTCCCAACCGGCAAATTCACACAAATTAGATGCAGGTGTAATGTCATAAAACTGCCCAACCATAAAAACTCGATGTAAAGATTAATATGTCAAAGGTTGTAACAACAAGACATTATTATGGTTACCTCAAGTATTACCCCAAAAATCAATCTCTTTCTCATAACTGTTAGAATATAAGAATCATGACAATCATTAAATAGGTAAACACATATGCGGAAGCGTAGGAACATCTATAACACATAAGAGATTAACATAAATTAAATAGGAACGTACCGTGGTGATTCTAGCCCGAACAAGAATCAAAAGCAATTGTCTTTAACAATGTGAAGAACCCTAATTAGGGTTTATATGGATCAATGATTAACCCCTTACCGTTTTGTTAATCGATCCCTTGATAACAACAAAAGTATGTTGTTACCTCGTTCTTGAACACACGAATTAAACCGTATTAAGGTGATGCTAGTAACAACACAAGAAACAATTTTTGATGAACAAAAATTCGATCCCACAACCCAAAGGGTTTGTACGATCGGCTATAGGCAAAGAAGAGGAGAAAAACACTTAGGGATAATTGTGTGTACAAAAGATTTTTTCCAACAATGACCCTATGTGTTTATATTTATACTAAATAGAAAACTTGGAGTAAAAGCTAGGGTTTGGGTTTCCCCATCCCATGGCCGGTCGATCTAGAGCCCAAGGAGGGGTTCTAGATCCTTCTCTTGTTTCCTAATTGTATAAACATAATTCTTTCCTTATTTGCGTCTAACGGTCGTCAGTCATTAACGGTAAATACCAACGATCGTTACATACTTGTGTATAATAATAAATATATAAATATATTAATTATTATTTCTTAATACTCATTCGTAACGTGTGTAATCCCGAGGTCTCGAGTTCGATTCTAGACATACGTTTATTAATATATATATCCATAAACTCCAACAGCTCCCACTTGGATATCTATTAATAATATAATGACATTGGTAAGCGTCTAGCAACACGCCAATGCCCCTAGATCAACTCGAGGAAGGTTTCCTGGAAAAACCTATAATGATTCATCATTATTATTATCATCCTTTTGTTTCTAATACCACGTTAATAAAGATATGGATCTTAGTCATTCTTTAATTAACAATTCTGTTTCTCGTTGTTTATGATTGAGCAAGATTACCAAAACATCTGAACGTATTCCAAATAGACTTTGGGCGTACGCACGCAAACATCTTGACAACCCTACGAGGGGCCCAACAGTGTTAAAATTAAAAACAAATTTGAAGGAACAAATTCTTTCTTGACTACAAGAATAACCCATGAACTTTGCAACACTTCTGAAAACAACCCTTATAACTCCCTGTTACGGTAAGCGGTAGATTGCTTCACAAAAATGCACTACATCCATGACTCTTATCTGGTATCTCAAGTATGAGGATAACAAATTCATGATTTACTTACTGACAAGATCCATAAAGTAAAATCATGTAGTTGGGATAAGTCCTATATTCAATTCATCGAATATCATGTGAAATTGGTATGTCAACGCATCAATATACTTTCAAGTATATTCTTAACCAATACTCAGATTTGTCTTAGTTTAATGATATTCCCATATCATTAATCGACAATGGACAATTTAGAATAATATAAGTTATTCACGGATTTTAAACATGCAAATATAGGATACAATATATTATTAATGTAAACAAACGTACTAAGTACTTTAATTCATTAAAAAAAATAATTGCTTAAGGTCCTTTATCCAAATACCAAAATGGATCAATGCATGATTATACCAGTTAATGAATTTTCCTCAAGTAATAACTTGAAGACAATTATGCCTCAAGTAATGACAATCATACTTGTCGACAAGGCATTATTTCATCTAACTATGATCTATCCGAATTTTGAGAATACTTCTTTCAAGAATCCAATAATTAAAATTCTTGTATGTGTAAATCCAACTATCTTGATATAGCCACATAATTTTTCATAAACAGTGTGATATCCTCAATCACCAACTTATGACAATCAAACTTTCAAACCTTTTAAAGTTTAAAGTATTCTAATTTTTTAATGTTCAATGCAACTATGCTCTTAGTTGAGCACAACTAGTTCTCATGAAATCCTTCATGACTAGTTATTGAGTGTCATCTCAATTAAACTAGCATCATTGTATATTAAACACAATATGCTCTTTAAAATTTTCGTAAACTTAATATCCATAGTGTAATGTTTAGGAGTTATTCCAGGTTGAGGATCATTATTCTAATTTCAAACATTTTCCATTAGAATATCTATTACACAAGTTATATAATAACCTTTAATTGGATATCATATTGTCAAATCATTTAAGCACTTAAGCATGATACAACAATAATACAATGCACATGAAAATCCTTCAGTCAAACTTAGATTTTTATTCATGTACTATCTTTACAAATATGTATATCCATTTACTAAATGATATATCATATTCTATTAGAATCATTTACCGCACATGTTTATTAAATAATAAACTTTTGTTCCAAGGTTGTATATTTTATTTTCTAAATCTTTCACTTACAGTTTCATTCCAAACTAAGTCTTAACATTTCACTTATATGGAATGTAACTTCTTATATGTTATACGACATATATGATTTAGTAAATCAAACATAATACTCCCACTAGCTTTCAGGAATACTTAGAAATTACCTTATTTTAATTATAAACCTAAACATAGATTTAATAATTTATCATAAGAATAATTTCCTAGATGCATGCATTTATCCATTCACGCATTTATCCATTCATGGATTATTGCACTATGTACACTTCCAAAGATTTTCTTGAATTCATAAACTCCTTTTGATTACTTATCGTCCTCGCTGAAGTAATTATTCAAGAAAGAGTTTTTGATATTCATTGTCAAATTTCATATTCATATAAATATGACAATTTACCATCTTTGTATCTTTAATGTGCTTAGGAAAGAGTATTCAATCATAGTTAATTGCTTAAGTATGATTAATAATCTTTTCATAAGACATGCATTAAGATATGTGTACAATTTTGTCCATATGATTATTTCACAAAGATTTAAACCACTAGGGTTACATCATCTTTGAATAAACTCATCATCATTCTCTAACTATTAAGAATTAAGATAAACCAAATTTTCTAAATTTGAATATCTTTATGAACAACATCTATAACATTCATATTATGAGCAATTTACCCAATTCATTATTTTGGTAATACTACATCACATAATCGTCAGTATATTCATTAAATATATGAGATATCCAAGTGGATCTATGAATGATAATTCCATCATCTTGAGGTTTATCATTTACATGTTAGGCTTCATCATGATTTTAACTAGTTTAGTTTTAGAAGATTATGTATCTTGTAATTCTATCTTTTCAAGATAAAATACTCCCACTTGCCTTTAGCATTATATAGAATATAAGTAATTAGCAATTAGAGCAACAATCCAATTTTCTCTTTTAGGACTTTACAAATACGCACTGATAGCTCTTTGTTAATAACCTTCACACACAAGTAACTTAACAAATTTAGAACTTCAATTTTAAGACTTAATGTGATTCATCACATTTCATAATTCAATAACGTCTTATTAATCTTCTAGGAGTCTAATTGAGTATATTCAAGCCATACTCAATTTCTAACCTTGATAACTTTTAGAAGAATAGAAATCATAGTTATCTTCAATCAAACAATCTAACAAGAGTTTGATTCCCTAACTGAACATACCATTTATATGTGGTATTTCAATTAGAATTAATATTGTAAGAAAATCTAACAATATATATAAGATAACCATATTCCTGTTGGCATACCTATTTACCAACTAAATCAATTTAATGGTATAATAGTATTTTCAAGCCAATTGCATGCTCTATAACCCAAGTACTTATTAATCAAGTCACTTCATGTTTATGTCTTATAAAACATAAAATTGTTATAATCCCACTATACGTTATTAATCAGTGATCAACTCAATGACTTCTTGTATATGTCTTAATTAAAAGACCATAACAAGCTAACGTCTTACTTAATTATAAGTCTTGTAATACTTAGAAGACTTCATATTTATAACTATACAATAAAGTATAAACATGTATAATTAAAGTAATCTTTGAACACCATCATTTGGTTTCAATAATATTTTCAAGTTAACACACTACTTTATTTATTTTATGTCATTCTAAGAATACATAATTATTGAAGTAGTATTATATTATTTATGTCATTCCAATAATACATAAATATTAAAGCTGAAGTAGTATTGTTATTTGACACAATGTTCTAATAGACGTCTAATTTAGAAACAGTAAATTATCCATGTTGGTCTCACGCATACATGGAAATTCACCTTGTTGTTAATATTTAGCCTGCGTCTCACGTTTACTAAATTTCAACACCAAGTGTTTCTAAGATTAGATGTATTAATCTAATTAGAATTATAATCTCTTACTTGCAGTTAAGAGAATCCTTTAAATCATATTCTTATGTGTTGTACTTTGCACATAATGAAGATTTCTCCCACTTGTGCATGGTACAACACCATGTACTACATAAACAACACGCACGCGTTTGTTAATATGAACAATATGATTTGTGTCATTAACATAACTTAGTAGATATAGAGTTTACTCAATCAATCAAGGAAACGTACATGACTATTCTTGAAAATATTAGTGTCTATATTTGGAAAGTAATTACCTTGAGATATTCAAAAGATAATCTAAGTTACAATCAAGACAATAAGTCTTGTAACTCCCACTGAATTAGAGAACATAATAATAATCCCTTATTCATTCATAAGAACACAATACTCCCACTGAATTTGACAACATTGTAAATGTTTCATTGATCAGTGAAAGAAATAGTGTACTATTTACTTTCCTACATCTTTTAAGAAAACCCATTCAAACAATTATATAGGTTATAAAAGGATGTAATCTACTACATAAATGTGATTCATCACATTCCAAATTATTAACTTGAAAAGGCTCGGGCATGCAATTTCTTCCTGTATAGATCTACCATTCCAACAATTGTATGTAGTATCTTTAAATGGTCAAATCAAAACAACTAGATAAAATATTTAAGTTGATTGTAGTGGAAAAAATTCCGATTTCCTTATTACATTAAATAAATAAAACAACTAGATAAAATAATCTAATTTGTCTTTTACCATTATGCAGTAATCAGTCTAGCTTCTAATTTAATAACTCATAAGGTGCATATACTCTTACTATTAAAGTTTGCTATGAGTTATGTATTTAGAATTTAGACAATTCTAATCATCCTATTATACCTTTCTCATTCATGAAAAGGAATAGGATTTAAGTCTCACACTTCTCGTAATGGAAAGAAGACTATATTTATTCTTTTTGTAAATATTGACTCTAACCAAAAACCCAAACGGGTGTAGATCAATTAAAAGAATAACTTACGTTTACGGTTTTGAGTTGCATTAATACATTTAAAGAATTTACAAAATTCAATTTTAGTATTTTCGATAATTTATATTTCCAAGAAAATATAATACCCAAGGATATATTCATATAACCAACATATTTTCTTGAAAATCTAGGTTCCAACTTTACATAGATTCCACCACATCAGTTGATCTGCTAGTGGTGAAAGTATAAAAGATGGTAATCTGTCGAACAATAATTGGCAAACACTTTTTCAATTCCTAGATCATTATGGGATTTACATCAAATTGATTCATCAATTTGTCATGTAAGCATGTTTCATCCCATCTCATGCCTTAAGCTCTAGGTCTCACGCATCAACTTAATTAAATCGTCTAACTTAGAAACTGCAAATTCTCCATGTGTGATCTCACGCACACTCGGAAATTTACCTTGTCATTAAAATTTTAGCCTGCGTCTCACGTTTACTAAATAATAACTTCAAGTGTTTCTTATAGTTAGATGGCATGTAACTTAAATTTTAGGGTATAAATTTTTGATGTGAAAATCAAAACATGTATAAAGATGCATGCACTCATCTTTATAACATAAGTTTTCATAAAAACTTTTTATATCTAATTTGGGAAATTAATACACAAAGTTTTACTTGAGGTTTATGCCAAAACCCTAAGATGACTTTCTACAATATATGATTTTAAAAGTAATTCGTTTAAGACATATTCAAGATTGTGATAACCAAGGCAGACTCTAAGGCTCTTTTCTAAGCCTTCAAATCACGGTTATGAATATCATCTTAAAGGACTTAATTTTAAAAGCATATTTATACAAAACATCAATCAAGCAAAAGTTTATGGATTCAATCTCAAAATTTTAATATTGTATGAATTTTGCTAGTCTCGCCTGGGAGCTGATTACCGTGCGAATCGGACCACTATCGGCACCTAAGACCTTGCAAGATTCTTACTTTACCACTTAGGGTTTCACCATTATTAGTCCGTATTATTTTCTTTATGAAGAATTACCCTTTTATTGCTTACAAACGTGTCCAACAATTAAACAATAAAACAAGTAATAAAGATAAATCAAAACAACTAATAAGATAACAATTATAAAGGTGAAACAATTAGCCACATGCAATCTTTTTAGAAAAGATCCTAACATAATCAATTCTAGGTTTTTATATGCATATAATTAACTAAGGCCTTCACCTCTTAATGGAAGTGAGCCACATACATTGACAAGTCAATTGCGTAGGCCAAAGCTGATCACATACCACATAGCACATAATTGATTTTAATAATTATGGGGTCTTCCCCAATATTAGATCTATCTAAACATGTGAAAAGCTAAATAATTAATAAACAATTAATAACCCATGACTAACATGCATGTTTCGTCACGGATCAAAGCATAACAATTACCAATTAGGTCAAGGATACGACCAAATAACACATAAACATGTAGGCAACCTAGGGTTTCTAATCCAATTAATTAATAAAACCACAAACCCTAATTAGGGTTCATGGAATAAATCGACCCCCCCCCCAAAAAAAATTAGGGTTATGGTAAAAAAAACAAAACCCTAGATCCAAAACATGTATCTAAAACAATCAAAATTCGTTTTTTATGTGTTTTATGTAATCAATTACATGTTATAGCAAGCTCGTGATACCACTGTTAGAATATAAGAATCATGACAATCATTAAATAGGTAAACACATATGCGGAAGAGTAGGAACATCTATAACACATAAGAGATTAACATAAATTAAATAGGAACGTACCGTGGTGATTCTAGCCTGAACAAGAATCAAAAGCAATTGTCTTTAACAATGTGAAGAACCCTAATTAGGGTTTATATGGATCAATGATTAACCCCTTACCGTTTTGTTAATCGATCCCTTGATAACAACAAAAGTATGTTGTTACCTCGTTCTTGTATACACGAATTAAACCGTATTAAGGTGATGCTAGTAACAACACAAGAAACAATTTTTGATGAACAAAAATTCGATCCCACAACCCAAAGGGTTTGTACGATTGGCTATAGGCAAAGAAGAGGAGAAAAACACTTAGGGATAATTGTGTGTACAAAAGATTTTTTCCAACAATGACCCTATGTGTTTATATTTATACTAAATAGAAAACTTGGAGCAAAAGCTAGGATTTGGGTTTCCCCATCCCATGGCCGGTCGATCTAGAGCCCAAGGAGGGGTTCTAGATCCTTCTCTTGTTTCCTAACTGTATAAACATAATTCTTTCCTTATTTGCGTCTAACGGTCGTTAGTCATTAACGGTAAATACCAACGATCGTTACATACTTGTGTATAATAATAAATATATAAATATATTAATTATTATTTCTTAATACTCATTCGTAACGTGTGCAATCCCGAGGTCTCGAGTTCGATTCTAGACATATGTTTATTAATATATATATCCATAAACTCCAACAATAACAGGCAAGCCATCATTCATTACTGCAGGCCATGTTGATTCCAAAACAAATTTGGCCACGGCGGCATCATTGTTAGTATTATATTCAAAAAGGGTGATTTTGCCAGACGAGGCAATATTGGAGCATCGACTGTCACTATGGAGATTAGATGCTCTGCAAGAATGAACTGTTTGACAACTCCACCTTGTAAAATTCAAACCACCGCTGAAAAGGAACCACCATATTATAGTCTACTTAATACTAATGTCAATATAAAGCGATTAAACCTTCATTGAAATATAAAAGAAAATGTCTTACCCAACATAAAGGCGATCATTGGCAACATCAAAGTAGAAAATCTATCCCCCAATTCTAGTTAGTACATTCTATTTCGTCTCCCTATAGAAGTCAATTTTCACAAAATAACACTCCAACCATCTATCCCCCAATTCTGATTCAACTTATCTTAATCTAAGTACTAAAGCTAAACCACTCGACTATCGGTGCACGGATTATTCACAATTATGAAAGACAAGTCCAAAACACAATCACATTTAAAAGTGTCATAATCTTACCACTAGCTCAAGCTAAAATGAACACACTCAGAATACCACAAAATAACCATAGAGTTGGCATGTCATTCAAAAATTACCATCTCCTTGATCATTACTAATGTTAATTAAACTATAACCACTATGAAAGGAAGCCAGCATATCACAACTCCCTTTTATAACAAATAGGTTTCAGGGGCGCTACTAGTTTATCCAATTTTGCTGAATAAAAACCAAGACTCCACTAAAAAAAGGCCATTTACACCACTATTGAAAGATCTCAAAGATATGACCAATTTACACCACTATTGAAAGATACGTCTTTATCAAACAGTTAGTTTGCAACTTAGTTAAAGATCTCAAGTTTCAAAGATCAAAACAATAATATTATGCCAGTTATATATACTTAATACTTGCACCTGAGATGGAGTCCATTCTACTTGATTGATCGCACTCATAGCAGTCTCTCTGAATACTTCAATAGACACAACCATTGTTCGCCAATCATATGGAAACTAGTGCTCTACAAAGATAAAGAATAATGGCATTTAGTTATACTATTTAGGGCCGTCCCGTGGATTTCGAGGGCCCACTAAAGATCCCAGCTTCTTCAGTGAGCTTTTCTTCATCGTTGAAACTCAATGATGCTAAAAGAAGACGATTCTGTAGATGATGAACGGCTTATCAGTGACAGAATCTGAATACTTTTGTAGGATAAGACTAGTGAATAATGTGAACATAAGTACTAACAAGAAAATAAAAATATAATACTTTGACTAACTATAAAATTCGATCCAATATTAGATTAAAAATTTCATCATTTTCATGATTAGGATATCAAGCATGCATACGAAGATATCAAGAGGACATGATAATGGTGTACGAGTTCTTCTCAAGAGCAGATAACAAGGTCAACAAAGAAATGTCAAAACAGCATTACATTTATGAGTATCAGAATCCTACTACGCCGTATCACAGGCTTGTTCAAGTACAAATACAATCAAACAATCACGATAAAAGTATAAACCCCATCTCTCATAAGTCAATAAACACATATGAACTTTAAGCACCTTAAACCATAAACAGAGCAATAAAAAGGGTTCTGGTTATAATGACATTTGTAGCTACAATTTTTTTTTTTTCAGTGCTGAATCTGTTATAATATCATAATGGGTAAATTACATAAGGATGGTAGGTAGCTACAATTAATTCGATTCCACTTCATAAAAATTGAATCCTCCAATAAAATCGACAACACAACGTTTATCAACAAGTCGCCTGGTCATAAGTAACATGACCACTTGTATCACTATTCAAGTAGACATTTTATCAAACACATGCTATACCATTTTCTTGATTACTACACACGTTGATTAAACTATAAAAACTATCAAAAGCAAAACTCTGTATTATCACAACATGTGATGCTCACTTTGATAACAGATACGTTTAAGGGGTACTACTAGTTTATCCGATTTAGCTCACCAAAAACCGAATCTCCACTAAATAAAAGGCCATTTTCTTAAAGACGATTTAAGTCCACAAAACAATTCTAACAAGCAACAAGTCTCAAAGGGTCTAACATGACCAATTTACAACACTATTAAAATTAGTTTTTATACATCATTTTTTTTTAACAGGGATTTCATTTCACTCATCACAAATGGAGGTAATTTGAACATAACAAGTTACATCGAACATAATAGACAAAATCGAAACCGACTTGCCAAACAAAATACACAAGGTAACAAGTTAAGCCAAAACAAGACATACACCATAATAGTTGTGACAGACTACAGCAATACCATACAAGGGTGGGGGAATCACCAGAATGAAGCTTTGGCAGACACAACCATATGAAGGTGTAGCTTGACAAAAATACATAAAGTACATAAAACATACACAGAAGATAAAACTAAGCATCCTTAAATGAGCCAGACCTAAACCAAACAGATCTAAAGTCGAAACCCAAGGCAACATCAAGCTATCGATGACGGACCATAACAGATCTGAGAGAGGGTGGAGTTAAGTTGATGTGCTTGATTTATTTTTTAGAGAGAATATGGATGAAATTTTTTAGAGAGAAGATACACTCATACTTACTGTGTCATCACGTAAAATTTATATACATCAGTTCAAATTAGCATTTGTTAAGTGTATATTAAAATTAGAATAAATTAGACACATGGTCCCTGTTGAGCCTTAGTCCCTTGACTTTTTTTTTCCACAAACAGTCACTAACTTTGAAACTCTTAACACCCGCAGTCCCTTGACTAAATTGACGTTAAGTTTTACCATTAAAGCCCCTCATGTGCAAGTCACGTGAGGGTAAAATTGTGACAACCGGCAGTTTAGGGAGCCATTTTAAAAATCCGCATTTCGATATAAGTTCGTTTATAATTTTTATTTGAAATTTTCATTTCACAACGAACTTGTAAGACCTATTTTATGGAAATTTTATTTAATGACGTTATGGTATTCGTGAATTATGTTCATAATTCGTTTTTGATTATGTGATCGGTGATGTATATTTGAATTCTCACTTGGTACTACGTTGACTTTGGCACTAGGATTACCTAACATAATTTTATGATTCGTCTTACGAGTCCGTTATACATTTTAATTGATTACGAGAGGTTCCCGTGTAATATGGAAATTTTAAAATGAGTTCGGGTTCGGGCCACGTGTTTTTACATTTACCCATATTGCCCGCTCAACCGTAATAATATATTTATTATTACTACTATTATTATTATTATTACACTTATTATTATTATTATTATTATTACAAAAAAAAATAATAAAAAAATAAAAAGAGAAAAGTTATTAAAGGGTCCGTTTGGCCGGTTGTAACCACACACACACAACACAAACTAACTTTACTCTCACCTCTCACCAACTCTCTCTTCTCCACTAGCCCTAACCCTAGCCGCCGAACACTATTCCGGCCAGCCACCGCCGCACCACCACTCCCACATCAAAAAGAACACCACCAAATTATTCCTCTCTTCACCCTCTTTCTTTTGGTGTATCATACACACTCTAAAACAACCCCTAACATCACGAAATCTAAAGATTTCCGTTCGGATTTTTATTAGTTTTCTAGATCTAAGCATTTGAAGGTTTTAGAAGGTGAGAAGAACCATTTTCAAGGTTTTGGGAGCCACGAATTGGTTTTATTTCGTGGCTACACGAATTATTTTCGTGTAAATCGAATGGGTTTTAATTAAAAACGTGAATACTCATGGATGGTTGATTGGAAAAACGTTTTCTTAATAAGTTTGGTATCCGGTTTCATGGGTTTGGGTCGTGGTTGACTCGGAACCGAGAGCTAAGCTCTCGGCTTAACTTGGTTCGAAGCCTCGTATAGCTTTGGTCCTTAGTAGCTTTAGTCCTGTGATTGATTGATTGTTTAGATGGTTGTCGATGGTGTTGCGACCTCGATATGATGCTAGCCGAGACCTTGTGGTCTCGGGGTTCTTTTCTTATGCTCGTTTGGCAGGCCGAGACCCTCAAGGGGGTTCTCCTTGGGTATGGTTCGAGCCTTTTGGCTCGAATGGTTATATGGTTCGACTCTTTGAGTCGCGGCTTTTAGCCGAGTGCTATGTTGGTTGCCGAATTGACCATTTGGGTCGAATGGCATAAATTTCTTGTTTAGCTCTTGTGAGC
Organism: Artemisia argyi; assembly: GCA_030686995.1. NCBI lineage: Eukaryota > Viridiplantae > Streptophyta > Magnoliopsida > Asterales > Asteraceae > Artemisia > Artemisia argyi. The sequence continues at coordinate 212,295,237 of CM060685.1, forward strand.
TAGTAAGTGCTTGTGATACTGTGTTGGTTCGAGTCTAAATGACTCGCGGTGCGGAGCCGACACTCAAGAGAGTCGAGGGCTCGGGTCGGCTTGGTAAACTGACCCACACATTAACTTGGTTAATGTTATTAATTGTCTAGTGTGAACAAGTTGTTATATAATTGTTGGTTATTATTGTTATTGTTATTTTGTCGTGGTATTATTTCTCGGCCGAACACTTTGGGTCGAATTGGATATTGGATTGGTTATTGGTTATGGTTTGATATTGTGAAGTTGTTGTCGAGTGGTATATGATATGAGGACCGGTTATGAGACGGTCGTTAGATGACGGAGATAGGTTAGTCGGGTACCGTAGTCGGACCTTATTGTTGTAGCCCGTGGTTGAGATTGTGATTGGACGGAGTTATTATTTATGACTTTGGTTTATTATTGGACTTGGACAATGAGCCGAGAGTCATGACTCGGACATATGACCATTTCGTGTAACTCAATAAACATTAAAAGTAAAACGAGAATAATAAAACTCGTAATAATAATTATTAGTAATATGAACGTTTATACGAAAGTATATACGTGAATAACGTATATATAACTATATAAACGCGTATATTAATAATAATAATAATCACGAGTCGTATTATAAATAATACGATTAGATATATATTAGGCTACGAAAGTGGCGTAATATTATTAAACGTATTATTATTATAAAAATTGTGTTATAAACGGGAAACTCCCGATAATTATGAAACGTTTAATAAAAGGTCATTTCGGATATATAACGGATAAACTTATTGAGTTAGGCGAAATTGTTGTCACTCGGGTCCAGGTAAGTTATTATTTGCGACATTCGTGTTGTCTCGGATATATGACGACTAATATGGACGTTTTCTATAAGTAAATAACCACTCAACCGTAAGGTTTAGCCGGGTTGTTTGGTTATATGAAACGAATATATTAGTGGGCATCGTATCCTACGACGCCCATAGGTTGTAGTATATGTAAAGGGTAATAGATTGCGAGTGTATATATCGGGAAATCTGGCCAATTTGACGATATATACGAGGAATTTATTAAACTGTGATATATACTATATAGTAATTACGTGCTATGTGCTTTATATGTGCTTTAGATTGGGTGTAATCTTGGAACGGTATATTACGTAAATAAATATGAGGATTATCAAATCGACGGATTTGATAAACTTTGGCGATTTATTTAAATGATATATTGGGCTATTATTAGATCTATAGTTTATTATATGTTCTACGTGTGATCTTGTTGGTTTGTTTTGAGTCGACCCACCACCCGTATGGATACCAAACGCAAATACACCAAACTAATACGAAATGGATTTTCGGTAATAAAACGGATTCTCGTCCGGGTTTGGGAATATTATATATTTGAGGAAATGATTTCTGAAAGAGTTAATATTGTTAGGTCGTGCCAAGTCCGTAGTTGCTGTTTCGTGAGTTATCATACATCTTATTGCTACCTACCTCGTCTTGCTATATTTCTGGACTTGAGGTGAGTCATTGCCCCACTTTTTACTCTTGAACTATGTTTTCAACAATTGGGGTGAGAAACGTGCAAATTATTTTACGTGGACTATTATCGCTTTTATATGCTTTCTAAACTTGCTATGCTTATGGACTAGGATCTATTGTCAGCTTTAGTCACACATGTCGTGTGTACTATTCAAGGTTGGCTTATTTGGTTATTTGGGATTGTCAGCTTTAGTCACATATATGTTGTGTGTACTATTCAAGGTTGACTTATTTAGATACTGTAGTGTGCACCTATAGGTTATTATTACTTCGGAGGTTATCCGAGTATCTATTGGTATTGCGGGGGTTACCCGAATATCTATGTTGTTACGGAAGGGTATCCGTGTGTTTGGTTATTACGGAAGGGTATCCGTGTGTTATGATTGAGAGCGGAGGGTATCCGCAGGCTTTTAGCGAATCCTTAGTCTAGCTAGCAAGCGTTTTGCGTACATGTCCACTATATTATTAGTTGAATTTAAACCTATGATCTCACCAGCGAAAGCTGACTTTTAGCACGTTTTCTCAGGTAATTAAGTGTTGAGGTGCATGCTTGGATTGGAAGGCTCGGCTGTGGCACACGGTTATGGATCTATATTTTCTAAACTCTGATAATTAAATTTGGACCTATTGTTATTTTATTTTGGGCCTAACTCTGAATGATGTTGGGATAAATGTAAACTCTAAAACCCCGTTTTGGTTGTGTTTTTATTATGTTTACTTTATCTCGTTCTATATTGTCTTGTGTTGGATACCAATCCCCGTAGCACCCCGAAAGCTTGTTGAGTCTTCCGCTGTATCGAATTTTGGGGGTGTTACAAAAATAGTGTTTTTACTAGTCTTTTGATCCCAATAACACCTACCCACCAGATTTCTCTATAATTTTTCTCTTTTACCATCCACCCACCTCTCCATTCACCATCTCTAAAACAATCGTCATTTTTCTCTTTTCTACCTTCATATCCAAAAGGAAATCAAAATACATATATAGAGAGACCAAACCTAGAACTATGTCAGTACTCTGAAAAATATTGTTGTTATTAGTCCATAAAAACCATTTTCTGGCACATACATTATAATCCCAAGATACAATCTTTATAAACATATACCGAGATTCTTCATGCATACCTCTTGAACAATTAGACATTTCTACTAATTCAAGACTTGTTTTTGCTAATTCCAAGTCTCTTTTCCTACCATTTTTTAAAATGCATGCAAAATCCATTAGAAAAGAGGATGTTTGATTGTTGTTGTCAAGGGTTTTACATCAAGTGCTTTGACCATCATAACCATGAGGTAACAACACAACTAAAACAACCTGATGTAGCCATTTGACATCCCTACTACTCAAGTAATAATTGAATATCATTTGAGCTCCATTAGAAAAATCACCAAACTAGGCTTCCTCTCCAGCCATAATAACCTCTGAACCCAACAAGAACAAAATAATAATAATAACAATAAAATAAATAAATAAATAAATAAGGTTTGATGTTTGTTTTAGTAAGATTTGTTTTTGTGATAGTTTGATTCATAGATTAGTTATGAGAGTTATTGGATTTCTGGATCGATTTATGAGAGAAAAGAATATGTGTTTGATTTTATGTGTGGCGTTTGGAGATAAAGAAAACACAAAAATGTGTTGTGTTCATGTTTTTAAATGAGATAGGGATAAATGGGGGCCAAAATAGAAAGAAAGAGACCAATTTACCTTCATGTGACTTGCATATGAGGGTTTTAACGGTCAAATGTAACGTCAGTTTGGTCAAGGACTGCAAGTGTTAAGAGTTTCAAAGTTGGTGATTGTTTGTGTAAAAAAAATCCAAGGGAGATAAAGTGAAAGTCAACGCTGACCACATGGACTATCTGCATAATTTACTTTTAAAATTATATTCTATGTGTAGCAAAATGGTTGACTATGTTTTTAACAAAAATAAAAAATGATTGACTATGTGTGAGCATTGCATTACATCATTTTCTTTTGGTTTCATGAGATATTATAACTCTTTTAGATATTTCTATTTCAAGTTTCATGTGTTCATTGTAATTAAGAACTGCTAATGTTGCGTTTAATATATCTATATATTCATCTTTTAAACATCACTTTTAACTTATGTTGGATAAAAATTTGATTACGATATTTAGCAAATAGGCATGAATAATAATTATTGTGTTTCCTTAATCTTTGATTAAATGTTGGTTAGGTACTTTAAGAGAACTACACATAATCTACCTCACACTAACCAAATTAGTACTCCATACTTTATTGAAGTTTTTATGTTAAGCCCATATGTAAACGGACATTAAAACTAATTTTTCACTTAAAAAAAATAAAAAAAAAATAATTGCAAACAACCACCAAAAATCTCTCAAATAATTTTATGTCTCACTTTCCCTCTAAAAAAACCCCCCAAAATTTCATCAAATTCCCCCAAACCAATTCAATTTCCCGTCACTTTTTCCCCAAATCAAAACCCAAACCTAACCTTTCAATCCCACAAAATTAACCTTCAATTCGTACAAAGTTGACATTTTTATGTAATAACTCCAATCTTTTCACAAAACCCATCTTTTATTTCCACCAATTTCATCAATTTATTAAAAAAAATAATTGATTTTTATTGTTTTCTTGGGTGCAGGTGAGATTAATAATAATGAAAATAGAGTAAGAATGATGAATCAGAAACCCACATCAGGTAAGTCAAAAGAAACCAATCTTTAAAAAAGACCCATTTTCATTAACTTCACATATTTACTTATTTTTATTGTTTTTGACTTTTTTTGTTGTTGTTGTTAGGTGACACCTGCTGCTGCTGTTGAGAAGATGGGCGGTGAAAATGAAAATGGAGTAAGAAGGAACAATAGCACATTGATATGTGCACCAATAATGGCTGATGATATTCACCAGATGTTGGTTCTTATGAATTTGGCTAAATCTTATGGTGCTGATCTTGTTGAGATTAGATTGGATAGTTTGAAACCTTTTTTAGAGGGGTTTAATGTCAGAGAAAGTATTCAGACCCTTGTTAAATTAATCCCTTTGCCTACCCTTTTTACTTACAGGTCAGAAGATTCTTTTTTTGATATCTGAAAACCATTTTTTATATGTTTTTTAGGATACTAAATTGTTTGATGTTTGATGGGGGTGTTTGGGATTGCTTATTTTGAACTGATTAGTATGGGTGAATTTGATATTACAAATTTGCTCTTAGGGTGAAATAAGCTGTTTTCTTAGGGACTGAGGGTGAAATAAGCTAATCATCTACTTATAAGCTGTTTGAAATAGTAATCCCAAACACACCCTTATCATGTTTTGAAATTGTGAATAAGGTTTGGGTGTCTGGACATGATTATATGCTTATTTGAGGGTGAAAAAGCTGATTGGGAGGTGTGCTGACCTAATTGAGATTAGATAGGATAGTTCTAAACAAGAAAGGTTTACTGATAGATATGATAACAAACCCTTTGCATACTCTTTTTACTTGCAGGTGCGGTTTTTTGGGACTATTTTTTGATATTCGAAACTGTTTCTATGATACGAATGTTGGGTTCATTAGTATTGTGAATTGCTTGATGTGGGAATTGGGATGGTTGACTTTTGATTTGAAACTGTTATGATGTGTTAGTATACTGAATTGTTTGACATGTGATGTGTGGTATTTGGGAATTTTGCTTATGTAAACAGCTTATCTTCTTTTTGCTTTTTATACGCAGATGATGAAATGTGACTATGCTTATCTACATAGTTTAGGGGTGAAATAAGCTCTTTTTGATGAGAAGTTTGAGAATGTTTAGTTTCAACTGGTTAGTGTTACTTGATTCAGTATAGTAAGTTTAACCTTAGGGGTGAGATAAGCTGTTTTGGGGAAGTTGATCTTTCTGGTTATGAACATAAGCTGTTTATCTTAGTAATGCCGAACACCCCTGTTGTGTTTTGATACAGTAGATCAGCAGTAATAAGTGTTTGAATATGATTATAGGCTCATTTGATGGTGAACTAAGTAGCAGCTATAAGTAACAGTTCCTTAGTTGCCTATTCAAACAAATCTCACTGATTATTTTACGTCTTAAATCTCTAATTAGCTGATTGCCGAAAACTTAAACAAATGTGATATCTGATTATCTGGTTTCGTTACTGTAGAAGCCTATCTACGCACTTTTTGCAGCATTGCCTTCTGTTATAGCAATTGCTTATTTCATGAAAGCATAAGCAGTTTTAATAAGCATTACCAAACATCCCCTGAAGTCAATGTAATCATAGAAGTATTGATGTTGTATGCTGAATTGACATCAGACAACTCTTTTGATATTAGTGTAATGAATCCTTCTTACAAAACGGGACATTTATATTTTTCTTTAGGACAACCAGGGCTATTTGTTTCTTGATTAATCTAGTCCATATTACATGATGTGGTAACACTTTATGTTTCCCGAAAAGGTTTCTGATTCTATGTTATTTTCTAGACCAACATGGGAAGGTGGTCAGTACGATCGAGATGAACAAAGTCGATTGGTTGCTCTTCGATTAGCAATGGAATTAGGAGCTGATCACATCGATGTTGAGCTTAAGGTACCTTTCTTCTTGACATTAAATGAGTCTATTTGTGCTCATAGGCTCGTCTAAAGTACTATACTGTTATTCGTAACTCAAATGCAGGCCGTTGATGATTTCAACAATTTAATCCATGGAGACAAGCCTACAAAGTGCAAACTCATAGTTTCTTCCCACAATTATCAAAATACTCCTTCGATAGAAGAGCTTGGGAACCTTGTGGCCAAAATACAGTCAACAGGAGCTGACATGGTCAAATTTGCAACAACCGTTGTAGATATAACTGATGTAGCACGTGTTTTTCACATTACTGCTAATTCTCAAGTAAGCGGTGTAAGTCATGCATCATAAATTCTAGACATAGAATTTCGTTTGCATCTAAAAATATATATAAGTTTGTTAAACATCTCTGAATTGTCTATGTCAGTATCTGGTTCGACCTAGTTTGGCTTCTAGGATCTATAGGTGTCTATTAGTCATTTTTTGCTTTCGCCGTGCTTTTTTCTAATTTTTCCTCGCGTTTTAGGTATTTAGAGTCTTATCTTGTGCCCTTTAGGCTGCCTAGGCGTTTTATGTGGTAGTAGCAGTACTAATCCTCACGTGTACATATTTGCCTTTGCTCTTAGGTTTAGAGCCCTTTGCTTCTTCTTCTTCCTTTTTATTTTATTTTATTTTATTTTATTTTGGTGCCTCTATGTTCCCATGCTTGTATGTGGTTATGCTTTTTATCCCCCATGCTTTTGTTCGTTGCATGTGTTTGTTTCTGCTCTTATGTTAATTCCCCCTTTTCCCCTATTCTCGTTCTTTATTTTATATGCTATGCTTTCCATGTGTTGTATGATTATTTGCTTCTTTGTTTTAATGTGCTCCTTGTTAGCCTACTTGGATTTATATGCTTTCATTGTTCCTCTATTGCATCTCTAACATTCACACTTTCTTGAGCACTTTCGCCCTTTCATTTACGCTTGCCTCCCGCTTTCGGGTTTACCCTAAAGTAGGTGTATGATCTGTCATCCACCTCCCCAATACCTCGTGCATACGGGATTGGGTATTGTTGTTGTTAACATCTCTGAATTATTTCCTGCTTTATTTATTTACTTGGTTATTTAAGTATATTAGGTTCCAATAATAGCAGTGGGGTGATGGGTGAGAAAGGTTTGATGTCTAGAGTACTCTGCTCCATTCTGTGGATATTTGACATTTGGCACCCTTGAGAATGGAAAGGTATCGGCACCCGGGCACAGCCACACTTAGGGACCTTTTGGACTCGTTTAATTTCTGACAATTAGGACCTGACACAAAAGTATTCGTTATTATTGGGAAGCCAGTTGGACATAGCAAATCACATTTGTTATAAAATAAAGCTTTTAGATCAATTGGTTTTAATGGAGTTTATGTACATTTGTTAGTATAGGATTTTAAGGGGTTGTTAGTATAAGCTTCGTTGACTGAACTAAGGTGGCTCTTGAGGGTCTTGTGACGCACATGGATTTTTGTGGCGTAGTGTTAATTCTTGTAAAAAAAAAACCCTTAAAAGCACCCCGTCCAAAAAAAAATGTTTATAATCATGTTTAGCTTTTTGTAAATGCACCGGGTCATTTGTAGTTCTGGTTCCTTGGTTCCATCCCTGATAAGGTTATCTGCTCGGCTTATGAGCAAATTGAACTTTAAACGTAAGAACCTTAATGGTCAATGAGCTTATTTGACTCTCCTTATTTTTCGTAAGTTTTGACTAATGAGCTTATTATGGCTTAAAGATGAAAAATAAGCCCATAAGTTGGAAAATAAGCCTGAAAAATGAAAAATGAACTTAGGAAATACAAGCATAGTTAAATAAGCTCAAAAAGCCCGAAAATAAGCTTAAACAAACACCTCCTTAGGACTTATGCGCTTGTCAACTTGAGCTTATGGCTTATTCAAGTTCATAAGCTCATAAGCCCATAAGCCCAAAAAGTTAAGCTTATTAGCTTTTTAAGAGGTCAATAAGGCCATTAAGCCGGACAACTCAGGTTAAAGAAACACCCCCTAAGCTCAAGATTATGTGCTTATTTACGAAGGTTTTAATAATTTTATTTTATGTGGTTATGGGCTTATACAAGCTTGTAAGCTCTTTTTACCATAAGCTAGTCAACACTCGACAAGAGCTTATGAGTTTATTATCTTAAGTAGGGGTGGCAATTCTCGACACGACACGAACCCGACACGAAGTTAAACATGTTTGGGTCAAAAACAGGTCAACACGTATAACCCGTTTAATAAACGGGTCGTGTTTGGGATGAGTAAGTGTTAAACATGTTAACACGTGAACCCGTTTAAGTATATAAGCCTCTAAAAATAAAATATACAACTTGGTTTTAATGTTTGATATTGATTAAAATGTATTTTGTTACACACTTAATATGAGTGAATTACAATTATAACTCAGATATTATATATTGAAATTGATGCTTATAACTCAGATATTATTGAAATTGTCGTATAGTTATTTTTATCATATTTTAGATCCTTATATCATTTTTGCATTTAAACTAGTTAAATCAACAAACCACCAACCTTATTCACTGCTTGACGTATTTTCTTAAACAGGTTAAACGAGTCACAAATGGGTTACATGTGTTATGCAGGTCTGGGTTAGGGTTGAGCTTATTGACACGATTAATAAATGGGTCGTGTTTGGGTAGAGGTTATTTCAACCCGCCAACCCGTGAACCCGAATAGGTTAACACGAACACGACTCGATTGCAACCCCTAATCTTAAGCCATAATATGCTGATTGGAGATAAGCTCATAAACTTAAGCCTACACAGTAAGCTTAGACAAACACCGCATATTTATAAGCTTAGTTACCATACCACTTACCTGCATATTACAATACTCCATATTAGTTTATTGGCGTGAAACATTATTAGTAGCCTTCAAGTGGCCAAAAGCTTCAACCCGTTTTAGTAACTTAAATAAACTTGATGGCACCACCAATGGATTACATGACCCAATGAAGAATTATAAAGGGATTATGGACCTCTAATTATAAAGGGATTAGTATGGACCTCTAATTATAAAGGGATTAGTATGGACCTCTACTTATTTTGGCATTCTTTTTGTGGTTAATATTTATGGTTTATATTATATAATTGTAGCCATGTCCCGTGTATTCACATATAATAGATATCAACACTGTTTGTTGCGTTACCGTTATTGTTTCTGTGGCGGTAATATAGTCTACGAAGTTTATGCACTCTTGGAACTACATGTATCAGGAAAGTTTGTTCATGCTCATATTGAGTCCGACTATGTGAATGCAGTGCACCAGTTGATAGATCCTGATAAGCAATATCCAGATAATTTCTTTTCGATGAATTCTTTAAGGCACAGGATGGCGACTATCAAAGATGACTTCTAGGAGCACCACTTAGTATGTTCTCAACAACTTTGTATTACTATTTCTATTGTTCTTGATCTTAGAACACGATGCTATCATAGTGATTTAAAAAGAAAAAAATGCTTCAAAGATAACTTCTAGGAAACACTCGGTATGTGTCTAGCTAAGTTTTTAATTTTCGCAACTTGACCAGCTACACATTCACAATGATCAACCTGATTATAACATCGGCGATTGTTAATAGTTGATGAGAATATGACATGACATAATGCTTGTTCGCATGCTTTCCTTGTAGCATCTTTCATAAGATAACCAAACGATTTCCCCATTACGACATGGTTGGTACTATCTTTGTTAAGGACACAACCAAGGGTTCTAAAGCTGACGGTCTTGGAGTCAAAGCTAAAGACATGGTAAAAGAAAACCAAACTATTCCGTGTTTGGAAGATAAGGAGTTACACGTTAGTGGGAATCTTTGTTCATTCTATAGAGTTCAAGAGAGTGAAAGCAGTAAACGCGAAAGAAATGAGGGCGAGGAGGTAGGTGATAATTGTGTGTAATCAAAAGTGGCTAATCAAGGAAGCAATGCAGTGAATGACACTATGGGCAAAGTAGCAAGTCAGATAAAAGATTTACCTCGTCTCAAACTTGATGAGCGTCTTTTGGCTATGTCTGTGATTGGTAGGAGTGAGCCACTCTCTGTGATGTTTGATCAGTTGGATGAGGATGGAAAAGTTCGTATGGCACAAATGGTTGAAGTCGGTGTCATTAAATAGCCAAAGTTGCATGTTTAGTTTTGTGGCATTTTGTGAAACTTGTTTAACGGCCAATATTCTCACATGTGTCTTCCCATTTGGTTTTGTCATTTGATATCGTGTTGTTAGGCGTGTGAATCATTAACCCATTAAAGTCTTATGTTTCGGATTTAGTATGAGGTTTGTTTGTGAATTGTGAGATCCATCATAGTGTTCTTCAGCAACATCAATGTTATGTATTTCTTTAAGCTATTTATTCTGGTGTAACGACTGACAAATCTATGTATTGGAGTTGCATTTAATATGTTGCACCTGGACAGCAACTTCTTAGAAATCACAATTGTTGTTAAGATTTTATGTCTTTTTAAATTTTTTCCCAATAGAAGATAAGCTTTTCAAAAAGATGCAAGGTATTACTCCATTGTCAAAATGAGCTTGTTAACATTCATATCAGGAATCTACACTCATTTGCCGATCCCATTATACTTGAAAATGATTTGCACACTTTTTTTTCTTTATTTACAACACATCAGTGTACAAACATAGAAAGCAGGGTATAGATATAGCACAACCTTTTAATTCATAAGTTGGTGTGAATCAATTAGAAAGTTATCTGTGTAAATCATCTTCCGTTATATTTGTCACAAAACATAAATAGATAAAAAAAATAAAACAATAACTTATCAATATAAATCACCTAATGTACACAAGCATAAAGAACATGAACCTTCACACTTGGATGATTTTATAACTATTCAGGTTTCACAGAGCATCTTTCTGATACTCACAGTAAAAAACGAAAGTTAATGAGAACAGGGAAAATTCTTTTACACTGGTCGAAACTCAAGGCAACATACAATTAGGCCAGACATAGTTCCTTCATGACTTGTAAACTTCATATCAATAGAAAGAGAGTCATCTTTGAATTCACGAGTTGAGTTAAATCTCCACACTTGAATCTCCATCCATCCATCTTCCCTATGTTTTGGAACCCGAGTGTTACCATTAATGTTCAATGAGCTTGGAGTTGTAAAATAAACAAATTCAGCCTCATTGTTTTCTTTGTGCAGTACGTCTCGTACTTTTACTGGACAATGCAACCCCTGGCATTTTTCTGAAAGCTTGAACACAAGATAACACACATATTCTGTATCTGGTGACAACATTTGACTTCTAATAGTGCATTTGAGATAAAATACTTGTTGTGGCAAAACCTCAGTCACGTCTGGAAATCTGCATGTACAATATCTATACATAATTCACAGAAATGAACTATTGGTTTAAAAAAGAAGTGAAACTATTGTCAAACATATATATTTACAAATCCTAATTTGGTATTTTAATAGATGCGCACATTGTGCATGTACGATTAGAAAAAGACTAACGTATAACAAAATTGGTTTAAAAAAGCAAACCTGGACTCGGCTGATGGTATTGAAGTAAAAAGATCCACATTGGAGAATTTGTATAAAGCAGCCTTCGGCGAAAGAACAAGAAGTTTCTTTCCATTTACTTCCCCCAACCAAAACAACTCGTCATAGTTGTCGTGTATCTTGAATATTTCTTCAAATTTAATTGGCAATTGTTGCACCTGATCCGTATTGAAGTTTGATTTCAAGACTTGTTGGGCTTCCTTCAACTTTCTATTTTCTTCATATTTCACCTGTGTACCAATCATGTTAAATATGCAACATTGAACATGGGTTTAGTTTAATTTTTTCCGCCATGCATCCAACCCCTTTAGCACAATATAAAACAAGAATATAAAATGGATCAAAGAAATATTTGTAAACTCACTCTGTCAACGGCTCGGAATTCAATGCCTTCAAGAAAAATTGCACCATCTCCACAATAGTACGTTGAAAAGCTCTCTAGTAGAAACTCAAAAACGACATGTTCGTTCTGATTCGAGAAATGGTGCAACTCAATCATCATCCACTGCTCATCTCTCCATGTTGCGAAATATGCATGCAGACTTTCGTGTCCCTTTCTATACTTTAGGTTAACATACATAGGTTTACTTGAACAGTTTCTTGAATCACAAAATTTGAAGACTAAATAGACCCCATAAACAACATTAGGAGATAAAAATTGAGCACTTGTCTTGATTTCGATGTTCAATTCGGAAATATCTAACATCTCCACCACTGTCCCAAACCTGCGCAGATTATAAACATTCAAGTCTAAATCAGTCATAGCCTTTATTGCCATACACTTCTACTTTTGAGTTTCATAATTTATTGGAAAAAGAGTTTAAATTCTACATCAAAATTTATTATATCAAACAGATCTCTATTTAAATAAAGATAAGATTCTAAAAAACACTAACAAGATGCTAACAAAATTTATATTTCACGGTCATGAGAACAGAGGACCCAGAACAGGGGCAAACCTCAACTACCTTAGTAGAAGGTTTATAAAATTAGCCTGATGAGATGAGGTCTGAAGTGTAAAAGACCTAAAGATGAAGAACTATTCCTTTGTTGATTATCGTTGAGATAAGCAAGTGTGTTACAGGGGCAAAATGTGAACTTAGTCAAAGGGGTTCTTAAGTTTGATCCTATTTGATCATAATTATAATTCAATGATTAATAATCATATTACGCTACCATAAACAACTTGTCATACATTAAACGGTAAAGAGAACAACCTTATACTTTAACATTAAAAAGCATAACATAATTCTACCTGTAATGCATATGTTTGCTTATCATTTAAAACTAACAAAGGTGGAGATGTAGAGAGAATAACCTTGATTCTGGAAGAGATTTCCACTCATGTGGACAACTGTTTACGTAGGAAAACATTGTGGCTGAAACCAGTTCATTTCTTTCTCCGTTACCAATGAATGACAACAACTGTTAAACAGCCGAAATACAAATCAGACTCAATGTGTATGAAATATAAATGCATGTGTGATTTGGAATTATCTCTCAATAAGGAGAAGACACATAGAAACGGGAAACACCAAATAAGGAGAAGTTACCACTTTGTCCTGTTGAATGAGGATTCCCTTAGAAAAAATGTTGTAAAGTTCCTCTTTCTTTTTGATAGAATAGATTTCAGGGCACTTTGACATTTGGATTATTTCTTTATAGTCTGTGGGCAATTTGGGCTCCCATTTCTCATAATTCTCCTGTATATACATTAATTAATCAATTAATAAACTCATGTTAAATATAGTTAAAGGCCATAGTTTAGATATATATGAATCAAAAGTAAGTCAGTTTTGTCAAGATATAGAAACTTACCTGGAATTCCAATGCTTTCTTAAGATGTATGACCACTTCTTCGGCTGTTGGCCGTCTTTCTCTCCTGTGATGTATGCATTGATAGGCAATCCTTGTGAATGTAATAAATGACTGTGTCTCAATTTGTTCCTTTATGCCCTCAAACACTAACTCATTAAGTTTTCCCAAATGATAGTGTTGTTTTGCCAAAAAGGGTAAATAAAGATACTCATCATCTAGTTCTACGGATGATAGTTTCCCACACAATATGTCAAACAAGACCGCACCCAATGAGAATATATCAGACTCTTTGGTTAAGAAGCCTGTTTTCGAGTGTAGTGGGTCACGATAACCGATTGTGCCTGCAACATTATCGATGCCATAGTCTACATTCTGATTTCTGACTTGACATACTAAGGAAAGCACAAAACCACTAATTTTTGCTTTCCAGTCATCAAATAGTAGAATGTTGCTGCTGTTGATGTCCCTATGTATTACTATTTCTTGACTTGAAACCGTTCCATGAAGAAACTCCAATCCAATTGCAATATCAATGCATATTTTAAGCCGCATCACCCACGTAAGACTATTATCATTCAAGTACTTATCAAGACTACCTCTGGATTGATACTCATATACAATAACTTTTTCATCCTCTTCATCACAGTAGCCTACAAGACCAATGACATTTTCATGTTTATACTCCAAAAGGATTTCCAGCTCTGTCATAAATTTAGTATCTTTAGCAACAGACTCCTTATGTAACCGCTTTGCCGCAATGATATTATGTCCATGAGCGTGAGTAACTACTCCTCTGTAAACGTCCCCAAAATCTCCATGTCCAATGATATTGTCTTGATTGAAGTCTTGCGTGGCTAACTTTACGTCTTCAAGTGAGAGTTTGAGGTTGTCCTTATGGTTCTCCTGTGAATCATGGGTCAGTAAGTTGATTTAATAAGTAAAAATTAAACTGAAACTACTACCTGTTATCTAAAATTTTCATTGTGACTTACTTGACAGTGTAATGCTTTTTTGAGTTCTTTGATGACAACTTCTATTGTTGGACGTTTCTTTTGAGTTTCCGCCACACATTGAAATGTGAGGTCTAAAAAGATGTCCAAAGAATCTTTATCGGGACCTTTACAAAAGACATGTTCATCGGCCTCCTCCTTTATCTTGTGATCAACAATTTCCATTATTGTTCTCTTTTCAAAATGATCTCTTGCAATGGGTGCTATTCCCTTCTCATTCACCTTGGTGTATACCGAATCATAGGCCAACCTCCCGGTCAAGATCTCAAGCAACACCACTCCAAACGAGTAAATGTCTGACTTGCTATTTAATCGACCATACTTTTGATATTCTGGATCCAAATACACATATGTACCTGCAATCATACTTGTATAGATAGTGCTGGCTGCTTGATCTGATGGGTGGAATTTGGAGAGCCCAAAATCCGCAATCTTTGCCTTCCAATTATCTCCTAATAGAATATTATCGCTCTTGATGTCTCGGTGTATCATCTTTTCTTTGCCATGATCTGTGTTGTTGTGAATGTAATTCAAACCATGTGCAATATCAAGACATATATTTAGACGTTGCAACCAATTAAGATTAGTCATCTTATCACTGTTCCCCAAATAGCTTTCAAGACTTCCTTTCGAAGCATGCTCATAAACCAGGATCATTGCACCGTTACCTTCATAGCAAAAACCAAGAAGAGAGATTATATTCTCATGCTTACAACTAGTTAGAGTTTCAATTTCTGCAATGAACCCTTGTTCTCCTTCTTGATTGTTAATGCGCTTTATGGCTACCGTGCTTCGTTTTCTGCGTAGATCGCATATATCCACCCCATTTATTGATGAGGAATTGCTGCCATCAAAATGTTCAAGATCTGCTTTGTATACTTTACCGAATCCGCCAGACCCGATGCTGTATGCTTCATCAAAATTATTGGTAGCCTCTTTTATAGCTTTTAATCCAATCTTCAAGTGTTCCAGATTCCCCTGCAACGAGTTGTACAACACCACATTAATGCTAGTAAAGATATTAAGAGAAGAGAAGTTTTTATAATCGACTGATATTTATTAAACGCTAAATAATGGTTTTATCCCTAAACTTTGAGATGGTTAAATCACTTCACTTCTTTTAAATGTTTTAAACTTTAATTTAACTATGTCTATCCCTAACTCAAACCTATTTAGTTTCACGACAGTTTGCGGTCGTGTTTTATGTTGTGTCTAGAATTGCTGCCCCTAGTTGCAACTTTTCCCCGTTTTCAGATTAAGTGAACCGGTTGGATACATTTGGGCATCGTTTTTTAAACACCCGTAGTCATGAACTAGTATTCTTTAATATATCGAACCACTAACATGTAAGTTAAAAAAAAAAAAAAAAAAAAAAAAAAAAAAAAAAAAAGCCCCTTGCCAGTTAAAGGTCTACTAAATTGTCATATAAAGTTAAACATTAATTACCCAAAAAAGTTAATTAGTTAAAGTGTTAAACTATATGTTCACTCTTTATAAAATATTAGAACGTTCAAGAGAAGTTGATGATTTTCATCCCTAAAACTAATACCTAAAAATACATCTAACAAAAAGATTAAGATATGTGACAAGATTGAAAATTCAGATTAAGAAGATAATACATATGCATTGTTTCAAATGATGAGTGAAGTGAGAATTAGTTGAAGCATATTAGTTTTTTTGGGAAAAGCATACTAATTAGTTATATCTCATTGTTATTACTTAATACCGAGTAATTTTAAGCTATTACTCTCTGGCTTTTAAAATAATTGTCACCAAACAAAAAATAAACAATTTAAGAAAAGTGGAACGGCCATTGTATTTTTCAACCAATCAAATATCATTTTTATCCACTAAGATCCGTTTCGATCGGTTAAAATAAAAAGTGGATAATTATTTTGGGACATACCAAAATAGAAAGTTGGAATATGATTTTGGGATGGACGAAGTAATTTTTATTGGATATGCTTTCGTTGAAGGTTCTATAAATGTATGAAATGGAATTGAGTTTGCGTATGTAATTTTTATTATATTTATTTAGTTAGTTGACTTAGTTTTAATTAGGGGAGGACAAATTTTACTTTTAGTTAAATCTTATCAACCGGTTGACAAGGACCGGGCATAGGGAGGTTTTTTTACCCGACTGGATATTTTCCCTAATTTAGATTGGTGTTTCATTATCTTGTTAGGCTATTAGGTTAAGGGTAGTTCTTACTTTATTTAACACGCTCCTCCCAACTTTTAGATAACAAACTCTCATGATGTGTTTGATTTAAGACTTCTGGATTTAAGTAATGGAATAAAAGAAAAGATAGATGTTTGGAATAAGGGGTTTTGAGTTTTAGAATACAGTGATCATTACTAAAAGTACGACTTTTGGAAACTCCACATCACAAGTAGCTTTTGGTTTTTAAATTATGAAAGAAAAAAGTATGTCAAAATCACAAGCGACTGAACTCAAAAAACAACAATGGCTCACTATTTTGTTTATAACTCTCAAACCGCTAAAAGTTAGCTAATGTCCTTAGCCGGTAAGGCAAGTCCATCGCGGCACTACCCGACTTATTTTCGGTATTGCACGGTGGCTGTGGATTCGTAATCAATTTTCAAAAAAAATGTTACATGTATCGTATTTTTTTTCTCTTTCAAACATGTACTAATTCTTAAACTCATATACAAACCAAACACACCTTTATTTCTTGTCTTCTACTTTTTTTTTTTTTTTTTTTTTTTTTACTTTTATTGACTAATGAGACGGTGCAATCTTATCATGTGACAAAATGCTGATTTTCTATTAATACAATTGGGTTTTTCAGCCAAATTTCTTTTGTACAAAAGCATATTTCAATTATAATAGAAAAGATTCCCAGAAGAAAGTAATAACTTTCAAATATTTTTAATTGTTATCTATTATTTCAATTTATAAAACAAAACACAGTTATTATATCATTACTTTTTATCATTGAAAAATTCTCCTTGACATGTTCAAAATAAACCTACTATTAAAGCTTTAACAAAACAAATTTATTGCATACCTCCCGATTATATATTATACATTACTAGATGAATACTCGCGCAAAACGACGGTGTATAGCGACAAATAATTATACTTGCGAACTTGTGGTTTTGGTGTGACTCTTAATACAACATTTACGAGTTTAATTTGTAGTCATTACGAGAAAAATTTTTATAAGTAATAAATGAAAAATGTTAAAAGTTTGAGGATAAAATAATATTTTGAATATTAATTTCGCGTTAGATGTTGTTACCATTTTTAATCAAGGGTATTATAGAGTTTACACATTACTCAAATTTAAAAACTGTAAGTTTAAGGATTGTAAGTAGTATAATATAGATAATAGATCATGTTGTATTAAATTACTAATATTGTTTATCAGTTGCCATAATTTCGTCTATTATTTATGAGGATTGTTATATCCACATATATTTTACAAAAACAAATCAATAAAAAGGAGGTGGCAACATGTGATTGGTATGATGAAAGAGAAGAGAGATAAAATGTATTAAAATACACCAATCATATATTGTCACCTCTTTATGTGAATTTGTTTTTGTAAAATGTATGTGGATGTAGCAATCCTCATTATTTATTATGTAGCAAATATAATTTTGAGTAAAGATATATTAGGGTGGTGGCAATCATGCCTCCATACCTCTCTCATACCTCTCAACCCACCAATATCATTCCACCTCATGTCATACATCAACCATACCTCACCATACTTTTTTCGTGGCAACCATGATCCCATACCACATCTAATTTTATTTTTATATTTTTTAATTT
Source organism: Artemisia argyi (assembly GCA_030686995.1). Classification (NCBI taxonomy): domain Eukaryota; kingdom Viridiplantae; phylum Streptophyta; class Magnoliopsida; order Asterales; family Asteraceae; genus Artemisia; species Artemisia argyi. The sequence continues at coordinate 212,313,530 of CM060685.1, forward strand.
TTTATAAAATAAAGGTAACAAAAATGCAAGTTACTATTTTATATTTTAAAGAAGAATAGAACTATATGAGCAGTGAGCACCACCTAGTTTAGTTATATAAACAAAAAATTCACAACTTGGGAATTAATAGAGTACCTGATAAGGCTTTTAGTAAAATAGAAAATCAAAACCATATATAAATGGGCCTGTATAATTCACAGGTAGTTGGGCCTTTCTAATTTTCTTATTTGAACCCTTTTGACTAGTCAACTCATTCTTCCCCATCTACATGTGCTGCCCTACAACAAACTTTGATTTTTCGAGGACAATAATTGCAATAAGCCAACAGCAGAATTTTTATTTTTTATTTTTTTTAATGGCCAATAGCCATATTCTTTTGAATTGTGTGAATTGTTTTAATGCCCAACGTCTCTTTTCCTCCTTGAATTCTCCAAACCGTTTCGGCAATATTTACCGCAACCCTCCAAACCGAAGCTCATACCGCATTATTGCCACCACCCTTATACTTCAATATTTAATATTTAAGTTGTATTAAATTGGGATAATTGTTTCTAGATCTAATGAAATTACCACATTTTACAAAGTTATGTATGTATCTTTTAATTTTTCTAAACTATGCGAACAAGGTACTAATCCTACTATTATATGCATAAGTTAACATTTGTTTAGAGTTATTTACATAAATAGTCCTTGTGGTTAGGATCAAATTGCAACGTTAGTCCTTACTGTCAGTTAAAATTATTTACATAAATCGTCCTTATGCATGTAGGATAACGGGTTGGGTTGGTAACCGGGTCTGGTTGCCACATGGCACCACATAAGTGGTCCATGTGACACTAGAAAAATAACCCCATTTGCTTCCAGCTATGATCGAACCCAGGTGGCTATTGTGGGAGTGAGGGTGATACCCAGTTGGACTGGGCATACCCTCAAGTAATATTACTTAGATTTTTTTATTTAATGTCATATTGTAGGCAGTCCATATTATTAATAAAAATAGATTTTGATTGCTTGCTTTTTCGTGCTCTTTCCAATGGAGTGCTTGGGGAATTTTTCTGACTTCGTCTAAACCTCGAAAAATGCGAAAACGTCAACAAAACTCATCCGAAAATTATCGTGTTTGCTTTGTTTTCAAACCCTTGTACCTACAAGACAAAATAACACATAAAATATATTGCAAATATGTGAAATTAATTTGCATATATGTTTGTTATGTGTTATTTTGTCTTGCAGGTATACATGTTTGAAAATAAAGCAAAAACGGTGACTTTCTGATGAGTTTCGACGATGTTTTCACATTTAACGATATTCAGACAAAGTCAAAAAAATTCCCTGAGCACACCATTGGACAGAGCACGAAAAAACTAGTCCGACGATATTTTTCTCATATTTTTATCCGGTCCATAACCCTTTTAAAATGACAAGTCAAATCTATATTGACCTTTTTTATTAGTAAAATGGACTGCCCTTTCAATTAGTCCCTAAAAGAATTACTAAACCATTGAAGTGTTGCCCGGTCCACCGGTAACTCGCTTCACCTCAAACCTCGAGGTCCTTAGTTCGATTCATGAGTTGCTCAAGTTAGTCCAGATCAACAATAAGGTCGAACGTTGCAATTTGGTCCTAACTACAAGGACGATTTATGTAAATAACTCTAAACAAATGTTAAATTATGCATATAATAGTAGGATTAGCAACTTGTTCGCATTGTTTAGAAAAATTAAAAAATACATACACAACTTAGTAAATGTGATAACTTTGTTACATTTAGAAACAATTATCCATATTAAATTTTATGTTTTTAATAATTTTGGAAATTAAGAATACACTTTCCAGTCATGGACCATTATTTCTTGTTCATTAGCATTTTGTATTCCTGTTTAGTTTTAAGCCAATAATAATTAAACACTTATACATTCCCGTTTTCCACCTGTTAGATTTTAATCAACATTACCTAACGCTAATATGAGGCGGAGGGAAGGGGGTGACTAGCGAGCTAGACCCCTCCAATAAGCCCAATAACTATGTTAATACATAAGTCCATAAGCCCGTTATCCGTGTATTTTGTGTGGTTAGCATCCCATAATAATTAATCTCCAATAAATGAAAGGAAAAAGTATAAAGAAAATAAGAACAACTATTTCATTATCTTGTGGCCGGTGAAGAGATAAGTTAATTGCTTTTACACTCTTTTCTTTAATGTCCATGATCAATTTTCAATGTTTTTTATGTATATTTTGATATTCTTTTGTTAAATGCTTTTTGATACTTTTTTTCCCTTTGATTTAGAATTTTAGATGTGTCTTCCTCGTATCTTTGCCGCTAGCAGCTCCTTAAGTGTTCAATGTCTTTTTATTTGTGTTATGTGGTTGTTCAAATACTAAAGTACGTGTGATTAATGAATTGATGATAGAAATTAAAATTATTAAAAAATAGATAAACAGTTAGCACCTTATTAAGTTAATGAGTTCACCTAAAACATGTAAACTCAGATTAGTAAGACTAATATCCCAATTTAACAACCTTTTGTAATTCACTATTTTGTGTTATACTTTACTTTTTGTAAGCAATATAGTTCTAACTACAAATCCTATCTCCGGCGCTCCACCCCAGCATGGAACGATGGTGGTGGCGATACATGATTGAAGATGGTGACGAAAACAATGAAAGAATATATGCATTTAGCTAAATGTGTGTTCGCAAATGAGTTTTTGGTGGGTTGCTTTTTAGTTAAACAATCGAAAGGTTGGTTCGACGTGTTTAGGTGGAGCACCAGTTAAATGTTAGAGAGCAGGGTACACTAGCCGTTTGACATGCCAATGGCATTTTTTTTCCCTAAAGGCTAGCCATACTGCACTGTCCCATTCATGCCATTTGTCCCTCATTGGTTCACCAGTAGATAGCCATTTTTTTTTCTGAATGAGTGAGATTTGTTTTGTGTTGTTTTATGTGATTTACATGCACGAATAACACTATTGGGTGTTATTGTTAGAGATGTATTTTAGTTATTAGATGTTATTGGTGTGTGTTTAAGTTTGATTTAGAGGTATGGTAATGATGCATTTAGTTGCAGAAAAAAATCTCAAAATTCTATTTCTAGTGTCTTAGAAAGACAGGAGGGATTTAATACTCTAAAAAACATACAAGATATGTTCAATTTTCTATTTTGTAGAAAAACAGAAGGGGAGGTTTTGGGTTAGAAGGAAAACAAAGAAAAGATAAAAGATTTTTTTTTTAGTTTCACTTGTTAAGTTAGAAAATGCAAATTTTTTATTTTGCTGAAAATTTGATGGACAATAATTGATTTAAACATTTTTCTTAAAACATTTTGTGAAATAAAAGTGTGTTTTCTTCCAACTAAACAGACCTTAAGTGTTTGTATTTTGGACATGGCTAATCTATCTCACATGTCTTAAGGAAGACTTGCACATTCAACCATTTGGTTGGAGAACTTCTCACACGACATTTGATACCACCAGGACACAACCCCCTTTAGTGTAACACTTATGTTTTTATGTGCCATAGTTATAATAAATATTTGATCTGTTAAAATGTAACACATAAATCATGATAGTTCAGTTGGTGTCATTGTGTGGTAAAGAGGCTTTGCTCTTCATTGATCAGGTTTAGATTCTCACTATATCTTTTTTCGTGTTTAAGTGTAAGGTCCCTGAAGTTACCCAATATTTGATAAATTTGCTCTTTAAGTCTATTTTATTAAAAAAAAAAAAGCAAATGTTTTCATATTCTAATACAATATAATTTAAATGTTAAATAATTTTAGTAACGTAAATTTAAAATCACATACATCTTTTAGTAAGGTGATAGTTTTTTTATACTTGACAAGAAATGACACTTGGCTTATTTGTAGTGAGGAACGATAGTGGTTATATGGTTAAACAAGATGATAACTGTTGGTAAAACTCTTGTTTATTAATTAGGATAATCGGCATTAAATTAAAAGTTAAAGTAAATTAGTTATGTACCTTCAATTGAATGGATGATGTACGGTTAACACGATTCTCATGTTTCGACTGAAGTTCCAAAGCTTTTTCAAGTCTTTTGACAACCTGATCGATATATGGACGATCTGCTCTATCCTCCTTTATGCACCAATATGCTGTCTCTGAGAAGATTTTTAACGCTTCTGGGTCCATCTTTTTCCGTAAATGCGGCATAATCATTTCCTCCAAATGAGATTTGGCCAGCTGACTTAATAACCCCTCTCCCAGCTCATTATCTTCGTCATCATCTTCATCATCGTTGTCGTCTTTGTCTGCATCTTCTTCTTCTTCTTCATCATCATCATCATCATCATCGTCATCGTCATTGTCATCGTCATCGTCATCGTCATCGTCATCGTCATCGTCATCGTCATCGTCTTGGTATACAGCGCTCCTCCCGCACAAAACTTCGAATAATACAACACCGAACGAATACACATCTGATTTGTGGGTCACACCCCCAGTCTCTTTATATTTTGGGTCAAGGTATACATTCTCAATAATATCACGAGTAAGAAGAAGACGGTGCCTCCGAGCTACTGTATTTTTCAATGCAAGTTCAAAACCAGATAACTTTGGTTCCCATTTGTCATCTAGTAAAATATTTGAGCTCCTGACGTTGCAATGTATGACACTGAAATCACGTCCAGCATCATAATGGATGTAACTCAATGCATTTCCAATGCAAAAACATATCTTCAACCTTTGCATCCATGTAAGAGTCTGGTCACTTAGATGTTTTTTGAGACTTCCATTGGCCTCCCTCCTGTATATAATAGCCATCCCCTTCTCCCCATCATAAAACCCAATCAGAGACACTAGATTCTTATGTTTGAGACTTGAAAGCATCGAAAGCTCCACCCAGAACTTTTTACTCTCATCTTTAGAATGAGAATCGTAACCCTTTCCAAAGATATCGATGAACTGTTCGGAACACAAGAGACGACCTTTGAAAATCCCTTCATCTTTGTTGATGATATTTTCTTCATCAAAATTGTTGGTTGCGGATTCCAAATCTTCCCAGCTGAGTTTTAATAAGTGAGATAGATCATTGAGGAAAGACTTTGTGTTTTTGCTTACTTGGGATTCATTGCCTATAGATGCGAAGGTCACTGATCCCTATATGTGTAGATCAACAGGATGTAACACTTCAGTTAGGTTGATTGATCAATTAAAATATTTATTAAAGAGACGAAATGGTGAGAAGCTAAGTACATATAATACGGGATATTTTTACACATGAGTCATTTTCAATTAATGGGCTGATAATTAAAGCTGGTACAGTACGTGTAAAGAAGATAGATATAAAAGATAAGCATGTTTCACTTGGGTGAAGATTGTTTGAAAGGGTAAATACCATAAAAAAGCATCATAATTGTCTAAAAATACATTTTTAGGTATCGAACAATTTTTTTTCCTTATATGAATACTGAACTTTCATTTTTTTTGCTTCTTTGAGGCACTTTGATATATTTTTGCCACTCAAATTATTAAAAATCCAGGGGCAAAAATGTCACAAAGTATCTCAAAGAGACCATAAAATGAAAGTTCAATACCCATATAAAGAAAAAAATTTCTTCGATACCCAAAAGTGACTTTCGTGGCAAGTATAGTGCTTTAATATGGTATTTGACCTTGTTGAAATATAGTGATAGAAGCTAAACTTTAGATCATTTTTTTCCCAACGTAATTACGTATTAAATAACAAAATAACAAATGAATGATCTTCTAATCTAAAGACTAGAAAATACGGAGTAACTAAACATGGGAAACAATGTATGGGTGGTACGTGGTCACGTGGTCAACTTCTAAACTAAAATCATGCATGCGTACACACCTATTGTATAGGTGGAAAAACTAAATAGATAATGCATTTGCTCTTCACTCCCTAAAACGTATGGTTGTCGGTTTCATATAAGGACTACAAGTTAAGCATACCTTTATAAATTGTCACGTATCTTCACCTAAAGGTTAGACAGGTTTTATTCACAAATATATATCATTTTCCTAAAACTAATACATGTATTTTAATTATTTTGAGCCAGCACCTACTTATGTGGTTCTTACCTTTATTATCAGGACTTGTTATTTGTACCTTAATTCAAGATCAATTTTAATTTATGACCATAATTCCACAAAAGTTACCCCTATATAAGTGACATGTCTGATTTTTCACTCTTACTTTAAATGACTTATATATGTGGCATGTTTCTCAGTTCAATGGCTTTAAAATCTGAGCATATATCTTTCTTTATCCTTTAATTTTCTCTTGTTCTGACAAATATCGTTTGAGTATAATGAGCAGATAAGATTTAACTAGAAAAATATATTCTTCTCTATTAAAAATTTCAGTGCTATTAGATGCCTACTAGGCATCATATCCTTTCTTAATACCACATCGTATTATATTCTGCCCCCTCTCTACTCGCATCTTTCTTTTATCGTTTCTCTTGTTTTGTCATTTTCCTCTTTTTTATAAGATTTCAGTGGCTTACAACAAGAGCTAAAAAGAATACTAGTAGTAATTACCTTCTCATGACTGGATGATGTCTCTCCAACTTCGGCCACAAGTGATGAGTGTTCCTTTAACATCTACAGCAACAAATACAACAATAAGTAAATAAAGGTTACTCGTATTATAGAGTAGTTATTGTGCTAGAAAGATAAAGAGAAAAAACCATCTTACAGAATTTTCATATTCCAATTGATGTTCCAACACTTTCTCAAGTCTTGTGACAATCTGATTCATATTTGGGCGTTGTGACAACTGGCAAATTAGGAAGTTATTTTGAAAACCCGCATTACATTAAAGTTCGTTTATAAAATTATATTTGAAATTTTACTCGTAACGAACTTGAAAAACCAATATTTTGGTTGATTATATCCAAAATATTTTATGAATTCGAATTTGGATTATCGATATGATGAGTATTTATTTCGAGATTTTATTTGGCATTACGTTGACTCCGGCACTAGGAATAACCTAACTAAAATTTTATGTCTTGAGTTGACGGACTCGACTATATATATTTAGTTATTTAACGTATCGTGAGATTTTTATTAATTTGGAACGAGCTCGGTTTGGGTATGTCGAGATATTTTGAAAAGTTAAGGGTTTCGGTCCGGGTAATTTATACCTAGCCACCGTACCCTAAACATACTAACCCCATTATTATTATTATTATTCTTATTATTATTGTTACAAAAGAAAAGAAAAAAAAAAAATAATAATAATACAAATCGTCCTTGTGCCCTGGTCCTTACACCACACAACAACACAAACAAAAAAAAAAGAAATTATATTATTCTCTCATCTCCCTCATCTCTCTTCTCTTTAACACCATAACAGCCGCCACCCTCTTTTCCGTCGACCACCATCACACCGTCGCTCCCACACCCAAAATAACACCACCATTTTAATCATCTCATCGAGATCTATCATTTGGTATACACCACGCGCCCTAAAACCCATCTTAACACCATGAAATCCTTATAAATCCGATCCTATTATTGTTGTTTCTCTAGATCCGCGAGCTCCAAGGTTCAAGAAGGTGAGAAAACGCGTTTTCACGCGTGGGTTTGACTAAGCCGAGTCAAACTCGGATTAACTTGTAATGGGGTTTAAAGATACATGAGTTTTTTTAAGATTTTGATAAGATATATAAATGGGTTTTTGAATGAAACCTGATTTCTAAAAAGTTTGGTATCCGGGTTTGATGATTCTTGATGGCTGCCGAGTTGGGGTGACCCTAAGGGTCCGTTTGGTTTAATTCTTGTTTTGGTGATGATATGTGGTTGTTGTTATTTGATGCCGCGACCCCCCCTAGAGCCTTTTGGCTCGGTTTTGATTCGAGGGAATGCAAGCCGAGACCCTATGGTCTCGTGCTTTATGTCTTTTCTGTTCCGAGGTTAGCCGAGACCCACTTGGGTCCGGCAATGGTTAAATTTTGTTTCCAGTTACTACCATTTTTCATTTTTGTGATATGGTTATCCTACTACTTGTTATTGTTGTGGTATATTGATATTGGTATTTGTTGATATTATTGTCGTTATCTTGGAGCCGAGAATGAAATGGTATAATGGTTTACATTGTGAAGTTGTTGTCGAGATGATATTGGGGACCGATTGTGAGACGGTCAAATTAGATGACGGAGATAGGTTAGTCGGGTGCCGTAGTCGGACCCTATTGTTGTAGCACGTGATTTGGGTAATGTTGGACGGAGATGGAATTACTTGGTTGTGTTGTTTATTATTTCTATTTTGGACTTGGACAATGAGCCGAGAGTGATGACTCGGACATGTGACCATTTCGTATGACTCGATAATTATTTATAATTAAACACAACTAATAAAACTCGTAATAATATTATTAATAATATAAACGTTTATATAAATATATAAACGTGAAAACGTATATATATTTATACAAGTGCGTATATTAATAATAAAACGATCACGAGTAAAATTATAATAATAACGCGACTATAAATATTATGTTATGACAGTAGCATAATAATATTACGAGCGTTATTATAATTAAACGGCTATAAACAACGATGAAATCTTGACGTTAAATAAATATTAAATAAAATAATTTCTTTTAAATAAATAAAGGAAACTATCGAGTTATACGGGGTCGTGGTCACTTGAGTCCAAGTGGTTTATTATTTGTGACGTTTGTGTTGTCACGGATATTTGACGATTAATACATTCATTTTCGATAACTACGTAACTTATTTAATCGACGGGTTAAATAAGAGCTATTTAGTTGTTTAAATTGAGTATATTAATGGGCATCGTATCCTACGACGCCCATAGGTTGTGGTATATGTACGGGAATAATAAGTTACTAAATATCTCGTGGGATTACCAAATTGACGAATTTGGTGAGCTTAACGGTATAGTTAGTGAAGTTATTAAACTTTGATATATACCATATAGTACTTTATGTGCAATGTGTGACCTAGGATTCGGGTATAATCCTAGAATGGTATATTAAGTAAATAAATATGGAGGATTACCAAATCGACGGATTTGATAAACTTTGATGATTTATTTAAGTAATGTATTAGGCTAATATTAGACCCATAGTTGTTTTATCATCCTTTTTGTTATGACTTCTTGGTTTGAGTTGTGTCGACCCACCACCCGTATGGATACAAAACGCAAATACACCAAACTAATACGAAATGGATTTTCGGAAATAAAACGGATTCTCGTCCGGGTTTGGGAATATATTGAAATTGAGGAAATGATTTCTGAACGAGTTGATATTGTTAGGTCGTGCCGAGTCCGTAGTTGCCGTCTTTTGAGTTATCATACGTCTTACCTCTATTGATTTCTTATTGCTGATTTCTGGACTTGAGGTGAGTCATAGCCCCACTTTTTACTCTTGAACTATGTTTTCAACGATTGGGGTGAGAAACGTGCAAATTATTTTACGTGGACTATTATCGCTTTTATATGCTTTCTAAACTTGCTATGCGTATGGACTAGGATCTATAGTCAGCTTTAGTCACTTCTTATGTGTACTATTCAAGGTTGGCTTATTTGTTATTGTCAGCTTTAGTCACACGGTTAGTGTGTACTATTCAAGGTTGACTTATTAGATACTGTAGTGTGCACCTATAGGTTATTAATACGTCGGAGGTTATCCGAGTATTTATTGGTATTGCGGGGGTTACCCGAATACTTATGTGGTTACGGAAGAGTATCCGTGTGTTTTGGTTATTACGGAAGGGTTTCCGTGTGTTATGTTGAGAGCGGAGGGTATCCGCAGGCTTTTAGCGAATCCTTAGTCTAGCTAGCAAGCGTTTTGCGTACATGTCCACTATATTATTAGTTGAAATTAAACCTATGATCTCACCAGCGAAAGCTGACTTTTAGCACGTTTTCTCAGGAAATTAAGTGATGCTCTATGGATGCTTGGATTGGAGGTTTGGCAATGGCACCGGTTATGGATCTATTTTTCTAAAACTCTGATAAACTATTGTGGACCTACGTTTATATTTTTGGGCCTGACTCTGAATGATGTTGGGATAAATGTAAACTTTAAAACCCCGTTTTGGTTGTGTTTTTCTTATGTTTACTTTATCTCGTTCTATTATGTCTTGTGTTGGATACCAATCCCCGTAGCACCCCGAAAGCTTGTTGAGTCTTCCGCTGTACCAAATTTTGGGGGTGTTACAGATTGGTATCAGAGCCAAGGTTATAGAGAACTAGGTAAATAGACACCTAAACTATAACCGATTTTTATAGAAAATGATCCTCGACCATTGCCCGCCAGCCCGCCAAGCCGAAGCATCATTATTATTATTGAGGTATATTGAGATAATGATTTGGAATGAGATCTTTGGAGATGATTATTAGATTTGGGATTCTTGAGATGATTTGAGGATTTGAGGTTTATTGATTTAGCGATGTGATGACCTTTTGAGGAATTATATGCGTTTTGAGGAATTATATGGCTTAATTATTTTATGAATGATTTTTAGTAATGCGGTATTTGAAACTCTTTACTGAGATTATATAATTGGGATTTTATGATGATTTTTGATGCGATATTTTAAGTTCGCGCTTTAGTTGTTTTGAAACACTTACACCTACCCTACGCCGTTGTCACAAATAATAGCCTCCTTGCACGTGTTGTTGTTAATAATTGTTATTGCGAGTACGCGTCGTCCATCGTAGATCACTATGGCCCCTGATGACCCATACGTGTTGGTCATGCGTTCGGCCGCTACCTTATCGTCGCATTGTCGCCCTAAGTCGCCGACTTTATCGCCTCGTGGTTCGCCTACTCGAAGATGACGAGTGATGGAGTACCCCTTCGACGAGGAGTACGCGGGTAAGCAGAATGATAACCCTCAAGATGAGGAAGAGAATGATGACCCTCAGGATTGGGAAGAGAATGATCCTCAGGAGGAGGATATGCCTGATAATGATGGGTCGCTAGCACATTCAGTTCATCCTGCGAAGCCCGATTCCCCGATACATCCGTTAGAGCCGGTTTCACCTGATCATCCGTTTTTGTTTGATTCACCACTTGGTAGTCCTGTGGCGTCGGATGCACCTTCTGAGGTTTCTGCTGAGCATGCAGAGTTAGGTGAGACTGGTAGGATGTGGGCTCAGATTACTGCACAGGGCGAGAGGATCTCGCGGATGTCTGACCGACTTGAGATGATTATTGCTGAGTTTATTGCCGAGTTCGTTACTGAGTTAAGAGTTGATCAAACAACTGTCGTGGGCAGGACGACAGCGATTAGGACATGTATGATAGAGATACATGAGCAGATAGAGAGTCTGCAGAGAGGTTTCCTCACGGCTCGCGAGGGAGATCGCAAGCTGTGGCAGAGGAACACAGTGTTAGAAAAGGAGGTTGCGGACCTCAAGAGGGATAGAGATACACATAGTGTAGAGCATGGATCGTTATTGAGGAATTTGGATGATTTGGAGTCAGATTTGAGGAGTCTATGCCAGCATCATGGCTAGATCGATTGGATTTGTGTTCTTGTTGTGTTGCTACATAAGCCAAGGAGTATTTGGTTAGGAGAGCTAGTTATTATATCTCTTATGTCATGATATTCGGATTGTACATCCGTCTTGTATGGAACGATTAGTATCTATTATGCCTGTTGGTAGTATGGAACGATGTATTGATCGCTACTTATGGACGATGGTGAGCTCGTATGATATTTTACGATTTTAGGCGTACATGGAGAATTGTGTCTTATTTGCATGGTTGATATTGTGTTAGTATTATATTAATGGTTGTACGACGAAACCCTGTTAGAGCTACCAGAACTGGTCCTGCAACGACTACCCCTAGTCGTCGAGGACGCCGTCCTACTCGAAACGTTGAGACCCCTACTCCTGATAACCTGGACACTACTAACCGCAACAACAGAACTCAAAATGTTGATGTCCAGGGAGACAATGATCATGTTCCACTTAACGCACCTATTGTGGATCAAGCAATGATCGATCGACTTGTGGAGCAACGAGTTGCTGAGCGACTAGCTGAGTCAAATCATTCCAGCAATTCTGCTGGAACTTCTCCACCTGTTCGTGCTAGTGGATGTCACTACAAGGAGTTCAAGATTTGTGGACCCATTGACTTTAGTGGAGCTGAAGGAGCGGTCTACTTGGTCAGGTGGATAAAAGAGACTGAGTCAGTGTTTAACGTCAGTGGTTGCGCGGAGAATGCGAAAGTAAAGTTTGCTTCTTTTACTTTTAAGGATGAAGCTTTAACTTGGTGGAACAATTACCGAAATTCGGTTGGTAGTGATGTGGCTTATGCTATGACTTGGGAGCAATTCAAGTCTTTGCTGATTTAGACTTACTACCCAAGGAATGTGATTAAGAAGCTGGAGATTGAGTTTTGGAATCACAAAGTGAAGGGTACTGATATGGCGACTTACAATCGTCGATACCAGGAGTTGGCCTTGCTTTGCCCCGATATGGTTAGAACTGAGACTCAAAAGATTGAGCGGTATACCAATGGGTTGCCTGTGGCTACAAGGAATGACGTGATTGCTGCTAGACCTGCAAATATCCATGAGGCCATCAAAATCGCTCAACCATTAATGGATTCATTAGAATTGGAAGGAGCTGATAAGGATAAGAATGGGAAGAGAAAGAGAGACCATCACCCTAATGGTAATGATCCCCGAAACAAGCGACAAGCTGTTGCTAAGCCTTATGCTATTGGGAATGGAAATAAAAGGAACCAAAATGGTGATGCACCCAAGTGTGATCGTTGCTACAAGAATCGTACAAGACAATGTACTATGATTTGTCAGAGTTGCTCAAGGAATGGACATGTAGCTAGGGATTGCAGGGCACGACCCCTTGCTATGATTCAAGCTACTCCTGAAGTGAGAAGTAAGACAGATGTTACTTGTTATGGATGTGGAAAGAAGGGACATTATAGGAATGAGTGTAGATAATCATGGAACCAAGGAAATCAAGGATCGGGTGGTAATAGGTACAATAATGGAAATCGTGGACGACAAGATAATGGGGACTAACGTGTGGAAGCTGGAGTTGCTTAGGGAAGAGTGTATGCACTTGGGAACGAGAGAGGAGAAGATACGAACGTCATTACTGGTACGTTCCTTCTCAATAATCGTTATGCTTCCATACTATTCGATACTGGTGCCGATAAGAGTTTTGTGTCCACTAAGTTTGTACCCTTATTAGAGAAACCCCCGATGGCCTTAGGAATTAGTTATGATGTAGAGTTAGCAAATGGAAACCTAGAGAGGATTAATACTATCATTCGCGGTTGTACGTTAAATTTCTTGAACCATCCTTTCAACATAGATCTTCTACCCGTCACGTTAGGAAGTTTTGATGTCATCATTGGTAAGGATTGGTTGTCGAAGTATCGTGCTCATATACTTTGCGATGAGAAGATCGTGCGTGTACCTTACGGAATGGAGATCCTAAATATATTAAGAGATCGAAAGGATTCTAGGAGCCCATCCCGATTAGCAGTCATTTCTTGCACTAAGTTACCAAAGCTAATGGAGAAGGGATGTTATCTTTTCTTAGCTCAAATTTCTGAGAAGGGAGAGACGAAGAAAAAGGAAAGATGCATTGGAGATGTGCCCATAGTTCGTGATTTTTCGGATGTGTTTCCCGATGATTTGCCGGGAATCCCGCCTCTTAGACAAGTAGAGTTTTAGATTGAGTTGATACCTGGTGCTGCGCTCGTAGCACGAACGCCTTATCGTCTTGCACCTACTGGATTGGAAGAGTTGTTGAAGCAATTAGCGGAGTTAGCCAAAAAGGGACTTACAAGACCAAGTTCTTCACCTTGGGGAGTCCCAGTCTTATTCGTGAATAAGAAGAATGGATCGTTTCGTATGTGTATTGATTACCGAGAGTTGAACAAGTTAACGGTAAGAATAGATACCTGTTACCTAGGATCGACGACTTGTTCGATCAACTCCAAGGATCGAGTGTGTATTCGAAGATCGATTTGAGATCGGGATATCATCAACTTCGAGTTCGCGAGGAAGATATTCCGAAAACGGCTTTCAGAACCCGTTACGGGCATTACGAGTTTCAGGTGATGCCGTTTGGGTTGACTAACGCACCAGCAATATTCATGGATCTCATGAATCTGGTGTGTAAGCCTTACTTAGACAATTTTGTGATTGTTGTTTCATCGATGACATTCTGATTTATTCGAAGAGTGAGAAGGAGCATGAGGAGCATCTAAGACTTATCTTAGAATTGCTCAGGAAGAAGAAACTGTATGCTAAATTTTCCAAAGGTGAATTTTGGATTCCGACAGTACAATTTCTGAGTCATGTGATTGATAGGCAAGGAGATCATGTAGATCCTGCTAAGATTGAAGCAATAAAAGATTGGTCTGCACCTACAACCCCAACGGAAGTTCGTCAATTTTTGGGATTAGCCGGTTATTACCGAAGATTCATTGAGGGATTTTCGAAGATAGCAAAACCGTTGACCAAATTGACTCAAAAGTGTGTTAAGTATGGATGGGGAGATAAGGAAGAGGAAGCATTCCAATTGCTTAAGGAGATGTTGTGTAGTGCTCCTATCTTAGTGTTACCTGAAGGTAGTAAGGACTTTGTCATCTATTGTGACGCTTCGCATAAAGATTTGGGAGCTGTGTTAATACAATGAGAGAAAGTGATAGCGTATGCTTCCCGACAGCTCAAAAAGCATGAGAAAAACTACACCACCCATGATTTGGAGTTAGGTGTCGTGGTTTTTGCTTTAAGGATATGGAGACATTACTTGTATTGAACCAAGTGTGTAGTGGTTACTGACCACATAAGTCTGCAACACATCTTGAATCAAAAAGAGCTTAACATGAGACAACGACGCTGGATTGAGTTGCTAAGCGATTACGATTGTGAAATTCGCTACCATCCTGGTAAAGCAAACATCGTTGCTGATGCTCTTAGTCGAAAGGAGAGAATTCCACCGTTACGAGTTAGGTCATTAGGAATGACTATCGTATCGCCACTACCGTCTCAAATATTAGAAGCTCAAACGGAAGCGTTGAAAGCAGAAAATCGACCTGCTGAGAAAATATTTGGGATGGCAGAAAATGAGAAGGGATTTGTTAAGCGTTATGATGGAGTATTATGTTTTAGAGAACGAAATTGAGCACCTTTGTATGGAGGAATTCGAGAGTTGATTATGCACGAGTCGCATAAGTCAAGATACTCTATTCATCCTGGGTCTGACAAGATGTACCAGGATTTGAAAAAGTTATATTGGTGGCCAAATATGAAGGCAGATATAGCGTTGTACGTTAGTAAGTGTTTGACTTGCTCTAAGGTTAAGGTAGAACATCAAAGACCGTCGAGATTAATGACGCAGCCAGAACTCCCAGTTTGGAAATGGGAGCGGATTACAATGGACTTTATTACCAAATTACCTAAGACAGCTAGCGGTTGTGACGCTATCTGGGTAATTGTGGATCGTCTGACAAAGTCTGCTCATTTCTTAGCTATTAGTGAAGATGATAGTGTAGATAAATTTGCGAGGTTATATGTGAAGGAAATTATTTCGCGTCATAGAGTCCCGATATCTATTATTTCGGATCGTGATAGTCGTTTTACGTCAGCTTTGTGGCGATCACTTCAAACGGCTTTGGGGACGAGGTTTGATATGAGTATTGCATATCATCCCCAAACCGATGGTCAAAGTGAGAGGACCATTCAGACGTTAGAGGATATGCTTCGTACATGCATCATAGACTTTGGTAAAGGCTGGGAGAAGTATTTACCCTTTGCGGAATTCTCCTATAATAATAGCTACCACACAAGTCTTAAGGCTGCACCATTCGAAGTTTTGTATGGCAGAAAGTGTCGTTCGCCTATTGGTTGGACAGAAGTTGGAGATAGCCAACTCACAGGCCCTGAACTGATTTTGGAAACTACTAAGAAAGTAGCTCAGATTCGTGATCGATTGCAAGCAGCCAGAGATAGGCAGAAGAGCTACGCCGATCAGAGACGTAAACCTTTAGAGTTCCAGGTTAGAGACAAAGTAATGCTGAAAGTCTCGCCTTGGAAAGGTGTAATACGTTTTGGGAAACGTGGTAAACTCAACCCACGCTACATTGGACCGTTCTCGATCTTAGAAAGAATTGGGCCCGTGGCTTATAGGTTGGAATTACCACATGAATTGAGTAAAGTTCATGATGTGTTTCATGTTAGTAATTTGAAGGAGTGTCTTTCTAATTAGATGCCGGTTATACCGATGAAAGGTATTTGTGTTGATGAGAAATTGAACTTTGTGGAAAAGCCGATTGAGATTTTAGTTCGTGAAGTTAAACGACTCAAGCGAAGTCGCATTCCGCTCGTCAAGGTTCGTTGGAATTCCCGACATGGACCAGAATTTACGTGGGAACGTGAGGACGAGTCCTGGAAGAGATATCCGAAGCTTTTCACTTCGTAGATGAATTTTTCCGAGTGAAACCCGGGACGGGTTTCCTTCTGAGGCTGGGAGGATGTGACAACTGGCAAATTAGGAAGTTATTTTGAAAACCCGCATTACATTAAAGTTCGTTTATAAAATTATATTTGAAATTTTACTCGTAACGAACTTGAAAAACCAATATTTTGGTTGATTATATCCAAAATATTTTATGAATTCGAATTTGGATTATCGATATGATGAGTATTTATTTCGAGATTTTATTTGGCATTACGTTGACTCCGGCACTAGGAATAACCTAACTAAAATTTTATGTCTTGAGTTGACGGACTCGACTATATATATTTAGTTATTTAACGTATCGTGAGATTTTTATTAATTTGGAACGAGCTCGGTTTGGGTATGTCGAGATATTTTGAAAAGTTAAGGGTTTCGGTCCGGGTAATTTATACCTAGCCACCGTACCCTAAACATACTAACCCCATTATTATTATTATTATTCTTATTATTATTGTTACAAAAGAAAAGAAAAAAAAAAAATAATAATAATAATAATAATACAAATCGTCCTTGTGCCCTGGTCCTTACACCACACAACAACACAAACAAAAAAAAAAAGAAATTATATTATTCTCTCATCTCCCTCATCTCTCTTCTCTTTAACACCATAACAGCCGCCACCCTCTTTTCCGTCGACCACCATCACACCGTCGCTCCCACACCCAAAATAACACCACCATTTTAATCATCTCATCGAGATCTATCATTTGGTATACACCACGCGCCCTAAAACCCATCTTAACACCATGAAATCCTTATAAATCCGATCCTATTATTGTTGTTTCTCTAGATCCACGAGCTCCAAGGTTCAAGAAGGTGAGAAAACGCGTTTTCACGCGTGGGTTTGACTAAGCCGAGTCAAACTCGGATTAACTTGTAATGGGGTTTAAAGATACATGAGTTTTTTTAAAGATTTTGATAAGATATATAAATGGGTTTTTGAATGAAACCTGATTTCTAAAAAGTTTGGTATCCGGGTTTGATGATTCTTGATGGCTGCCGAGTTGGGGTGACCCTAAGGGTCCGTTTGGTTTAATTCTTGTTTTGGTGATGATATGTGGTTGTTGTTATTTGATGCCGCGACCCCCCCTAGAGCCTTTTGGCTCGGTTTTGATTCGAGGGAATGCAAGCCGAGACCCTATGGTCTCGTGCTTTATGTCTTTTCTGTTCCGAGGTTAGCCGAGACCCACTTGGGTCCGGCAATGGTTAAATTTTGTTTCCGGTTACTACCATTTTTCATTTTTGTGATATGGTTATCCTACTACTTGTTATTGTTGTGGTATATTGATATTGGTATTTGTTGATATTATTGTCGTTATCTTGGAGCCGAGAATGAAATGGTATAATGGTTTACATTGTGAAGTTGTTGTCGAGATGATATTGGGGACCGATTGTGAGACGGTCAAATTAGATGACGGAGATAGGTTAGTCGGGTGCCGTAGTCGGACCCTATTGTTGTAGCACGTGATTTGGGTAATGTTGGACGGAGATGGAATAACTTGGTTGTGTTGTTTATTATTTCTATTTTGGACTTGGACAATGAGCCGAGAGTGATGACTCGGACATGTGACCATTTCGTATGACTCGATAATTATTTATAATTAAACACAACTAATAAAACTCGTAATAATATTATTAATAATATAAACGTTTATATAAATATATAAACGTGAAAACGTATATATATTTATACAAGTGCGTATATTAATAATAAAACGATCACGAGTAAAATTATAATAATAACGCGACTATAAATATTATGTTATGACAGTAGCATAATAATATTACGAGCGTTATTATGATTAAACGGCTATAAACAACGATGAAATCTTGACGTTAAATAAATATTAAATAAAATAATTTCTTTTAAATAAATAAAGGAAACTATCGAGTTATACGGGGTCGTGGTCACTTGAGTCCAAGTGGTTTATTATTTGTGACGTTTGTGTTGTCACGGATATTTGACGATTAATACATTCATTTTCGATAACTACGTAACTTATTTAATCGACGGGTTAAATAAGAGCTATTTAGTTGTTTAAATTGAGTATATTAATGGGCATCGTATCCTACGACGCCCATAGGTTGTGGTATATGTACGGGAATAATAAGTTACTAAATATCTCGTGGGATTACCAAATTGACGAATTTGGTGAGCTTAACGGTATAGTTAGTGAAGTTATTAAACTTTGATATATACTATATAGTACTTTATGTGCAATGTGTGACCTAGGATTCGGGTATAATCCTAGAATGGTATATTAAGTAAATAAATATGGAGGATTACCAAATCGACGGATTTGATAAACTTCGATGATTTATTTAAGTAATATATTAGGCTAATATTAGACCCATAGTTGTTTTATCATCCTTTTTGTTATGACTTCTTGGTTTGAGTTGTGTCGACCCACCACCCGTATGGATACCAAACGCAAATACACCAAACTAATACGAAATGGATTTTCGGAAATAAAACGGATTCTCGTCCGGGTTTGGGAATATATTGAAATTGAGGAAATGATTTCTGAACGAGTTGATATTGTTAGGTCGTGCCGAGTCCGTAGTTGCCGTCTTTTGAGTTATCATACGTCTTACCTCTATTGATTTCTTATTGCTGATTTCTGGACTTGAGGTGAGTCATAGCCCCACTTTTTACTCTTGAACTATGTTTTCAACGATTGGGGTGAGAAACGTGCAAATTATTTTACGTGGACTATTATCGCTTTTATATGCTTTCTAAACTTGCTATGCGTATGGACTAGGATCTATAGTCAGCTTTAGTCACTTCTTATGTGTACTATTCAAGGTTGGCTTATTTGTTATTGTCAGCTTTAGTCACACGGTTAGTGTGTACTATTCAAGGTTGACTTATTAGATACTGTAGTGTGCACCTATAGGTTATTAATACGTCGGAGGTTATCCGAGTATTTATTGGTATTGCGGGGGTTACCCGAATACTTATGTGGTTACGGAAGAGTATCCGTGTGTTTTGGTTATTACGGAAGGGTTTCCGTGTGTTATGTTGAGAGCGGAGGGTATCCGCAGGCTTTTAGCGAATCCTTAGTCTAGCTAGCAAGCGTTTTGCGTACATGTCCACTATATTATTAGTTGAAATTAAACCTATGATCTCACCAGCGAAAGCTGACTTTTAGCACGTTTTCTCAGGAAATTAAGTGATGCTCTATGGATGCTTGGATTGGAGGTTTGGCAATGGCACCGGTTATGGATCTATTTTTCTAAAACTCTGATAAACTATTGTGGACCTACGTTTATATTTTTGGGCCTGACTCTGAATGATGTTGGGATAAATGTAAACTTTAAAACCCCGTTTTGGTTGTGTTTTTCTTATGTTTACTTTATCTCGTTCTATTATGTCTTGTGTTGGATACCAATCCCCGTAGCACCCCGAAAGCTTGTTGAGTCTTCCGCTGTACCAAATTTTGGGGGTGTTACAGGCGTTGCGTTTGTTCTTCACTCAAACACTCATACGCTGTTTCAGCGAAAATGTTTAATGATCGCGAATCTATTTGTTTCAATAGATCCGGATCAATTATCTCGTCGAGTATTTTCTCTCTATAATGAAAAATTGCCACCAGAGCCAAATACTTATTATCCTGATCTTTAACTACCGATTTCCTACCACACAATAGTTCAAACAATACTATCCCAAAAGAGTAGATGTCTGACTTTTGGTTCATACTGCCGGTCTCTAAATATTTTGGGTCTGTATACCCCTTCGTAGACCAAATTGAATCAGTATGGAAAGAATGGTGTCTTTCGGATGCTTTAATCTTTATGGAATGCTGAAATTCAGATAACTTCGGTTCCAAGTCATCATTTAACAGAATTGTGTCATCATTTAACAGAATTGTGTAACTGCTGATGTTCCGGTGTATAACGCTAAAATCGCGTGGCTCGTCATAATGAGTGTAACTTAATGCATGCGCAATGCCCACAGATACCTCCAATCTTTTCACCCATGTCAACAACATCGGGTCACTTAAATACTTTACAAGCCTGGAGACGTCGTCCTTGTAAATGATGGTTTCTAAACCAACTTCATTACAAAACCCAACAACAGAAACAAGATTCTTATGCTTGAGACTAGAGAGCATCGAAATCTCCGTCCAAAACTGTTGTTCTTTTTCATCCCATTCTTTGTTAATTACCCTCTGAATCGTGATATCAATCAACTCACCACACCAAGAGAGCTGCCCCTTGTATATCTCTCTAATTCCACCTTTAATAACACCAAGAGAGCCGTCAGCATTTTTTTCATAACACGTAGAGAGAGTGCTCTTGGTGGCGTACAAAAAATCTTCAATTGGGATTCTTAGGTGAGCAAGGTGGTTGGGCGAAGAGTGAATCTATCACCAAAAACAAAGTTGGGGTTACAAAAGGACGATATTCAATGGATACACAAATTAACATCAAGTTGATTTTATTTCTTTTCTACTTATTGCATCGAAGATTTTATTCTGTATGTCAACGTATTACTTTATTTTGGATAACTGTTTAATACAAACCTTCAACCAACATTCATAATGTTATTGACAATGTTTTTATCCATAACCTTTTACTTTGACTACCGGACACGACCCATGATATGTCAGATTTTGGGACTTAAGTTATCAAATTTATTTATTAATTTTATTTTATTTTATTTTATTTTTTATTTTATTATTATTATTTTATTTTTTTTGGATAATGGGGATTGATATGATTCATCAAATTTGCAATTTATATTTTTGTTTCCGGTTATCGATGTTGAATGTCAACTATACATGTTACCTATTTAAAGGAATAAGAAGTTCGAATAGTCAAAACACAAGAAAAATCGATAACCTAATAACTAAAAACCGAAAAATGCGAAGTGTCATATGTGTCAGATTGGGTAATCAAAATACTTTAATGGTAGGTCATTTAATGTTTTAAATAAAAAATTATCAACATTAGTTGAAAGATTTTATTAAATGGTTATCCAAAGTTAGGGGCTTATATAATATTAATGACAAAAACGTTGCTAAGAAAAATGATGGGTTGTTTTCTAACGATTATTTAAATTTAATTAGTCTTTTTAAAAGGTCAAATAACATTATGAATAAAAATGCTTCAAGAAAAAGTTAAATGGTTAAATCAATAACCGATCAAAAGTTTAGGATTAAATAATAAGTGAGCCTAAAAATTACAACCAAACTATAAAGTACGGAGTAAAATAATATGAAGAAAACAATAAGTGTTAAATACTGATTATATCACGCATTTAGATATGTCTTTGTTATATCTAAAGTGATTCAATATGTTAAGATTGGTTTGTTTTTGTCATCTCATAATGTTTCATTTAAAATTTCGTTAAAACTAATATAAATTAAAAAGAAAAAGAAAATATTATGCCAGAAGTATTAAGGAGAAAATATAAAGGTCTTACCTGCCTATTTTCACGTGCTAGTTCCAAAGCTTTCTCGAGTCTTGGGACAATGTCATCAATATTTGGGCGTCGCGATCGTTCTTCGTCCAAACACTCATACGCTATTTCCGCAAACATGTTGAATGAATGCAAGTCTATTTGTTTCCACAGATCTTTATCAATTATATTATCGAGTTTTTTCTCTTGATAATGGGTAATGGCCAGTGGAGCCAAATGATTATCAACTTTGTCGTCAATTATTGAATCCCTACCACATAGTAGTTCAAACAAAACTATCCCAAACGAGTACATATCCGACTTGTGGTTCACATTGTTAGTCTCAATATATGTTGGGTCTCCATACCCTTTCACATACTTAAGTTTATTAGTATGAAATGAATGGTGCCTTTGAGAGGCTTCAATCTTCATGGAATGTTCAAAGTCACATAACTTGGGTTCCCAGTCATGAGTTAATAGAACTCTGCCACTGCTAATGAGCCGGTGTATTATGCTAAAGTTGCGTGTTTCATCATAATGAATGTAACTCAATGCATGTGCAAGACCCATAGAAATCTTCAATCTTTGCACCCATGTCAACCTCATTGGGTCACTTAGATATTGCAAGAGCATTCCCCTGGTTTCATCATACTTGGTAATGATGACCTTCTCATCTTTTTCATCACAAAACCCAACAAGAGAAACCACATTCTTATGCTTGAGACTAGAGAGCATGGATATCTCCGTCCAAAACCCTTGTTCATCTTCCTTCCTTTCTTTATTCAACCTTCGAGCAATGATATTAATCAACTCACCGGACCACAACAGCTGTCCCTTGTATTCCGTACAAAATCCACTTGTGCTGAAGAGATTTTTGTCATCAAAGTTGTTGGTGGCGGATAGTATGCTTTCAAGGGGGATTTTGAGGTGAGCAAGATCGTCCTTTGGTGAAGACACTATCTGTTTATCAAGTAAAAACGTGAATTAATACACAAGATAAGAGAACACAATAACGTAGTGTTTGGTATGTGGTAATCAAAGGGGGAATGGAAATGATTATTACGATGGAATGAGAAAATGTTGTTTGTTTATATTTATGTAATGTAATAATTAATTACAAGGAATGATTCATTACACTAAAACCATTCCTTAGGGTCACCTACTTTTTTTTCATTACATCCCGTAATGGAATCAAAATTACATAAAACTCCACTATTAACTAACCACATTAATGAAACTTCTCATCAATAATGGGCATTTTAGTCTTTTTATTATGATTCCATTACGTCTTATCAAACAAACCAAACATGATAAATAATGGTAATGACTCATTACATTACACCACTTATTCCATTACATCGGTCATTCCATTCATTTATCATTTCATTTTATCCTACCAAACGAACCCTAAGAGAGTTTGATGAAGTGCCTACAACATGTTTGATGAAATTCCTGATCCTTTTCAAACTCATGTTGCGGTATATACTTGCCTTGTATGTTATATTGATCTTGAATTTGAGTCTAAAGCTGTATATATTTTCTACTTATAGCTATTACCATATTAAAATAATATCCTTTTATAGTTTAGGAAGTGCATGGTCCTATAAATTTGAAATCTTTTTGTTCTTCATATTGTCCTACAATAGCTTGGTTTTGCGATTACCTAAAAAGTTCAGGAGGTGATGTTTGTTGGTGATTTCATGTTGAAATATAGTCTTGGATGGTGTAGTTAAATTTGCTTTTGTGGTGTTTTTAAAGCATATTTTGGTCCATAATCAGATATTCAGATGGTGTAAGTATGTTACTACATGGGTGATATATTCTTTGCATGGTACTGGTTAGTGGAGATCGTCTATTTTAAGCTATTACATGTTCTTTGTCTACCGATGAAGTTTTGAAGGGATACTACGTATTGGAATTGTCTTGTTTGGTTCATTCATTGCATTTAAAGACATGTTTTTGTCTTGCGGATGACAATTAAGGGCAGGTTGCCTACATAAGATATGTTCATAAAGTGGTATCTAGAAAAAAACTATGGCATTTTCTTTGTGTAATAGTAAATTGTTTAATTTGGCAATATGCTTTATTGTTTAATGTTGATATTTGGTCATTTGAAGTTTGAAGTTGTTTCCAAAGACATGTTTTCGTATCTGCTGCAGGATACTTTATTTGGCAAAACAGGGATTGGAGGATTTTTGAGAATGTTGAAAGGAATGGAGAGACATTGTTTGATGTTGTATTGGATAGTTTAAAAGCCAAACTGTTGACTTTGAAAGTGAAGAACTATCCTTTTGCATTAAAATACGTTGTATCAGCTCATGGTTGATACTAGTAAAAAAATAAAAATAATAATAAAAAAAAATAAAAAATAAAAAACTAGTAGAGATGCTGATAGTATTATGGAGTTTGAGGTGTATGCAAGGGTTGAATAGCAAGATGATTGTCCAACTTGTGAATGAAACACATGAATATGTTGGAAGTATCTTGCAGTAGGGGTATTAGTGATATAGCCTTGGTTACTATTTAATTATTTCTATGTAAAAATAGTCAACTTCCGCCAACCGTCCTCTTTTCTAAAGTATAGATCTACAAGTTTTGCTATGCTTATTGATATTTCAAATTAGAAAGCCCGAGCTCGGGCTTAGGCCCGACCCGCAAAAAGGCCGAAAAAGCCCGGCGGTCTGACCCAACAAGATTAAATAGTCTTTATATTTTTCACCAAAGCCCAGTCGTCCGGCCCGGGCTAGGCCCAAAGCCCGTCAAAAGCTTGGGCCAAGCCCAAAGCTCGTCAAAAACCTGTTAAAAAGCCCAAAAGCCCGGATTTTTTTTTATAGAAAAATGCCTAAATAAGTCCTAAATTATGTGTTATTTTTATATAATAACATACAACAAAATTATTATTTAAAAATGAATGATTAAATTACAAACAAAATATAATCACTTATAAATAATTATGAGTTGTACATTTGTAGTTTGTTGTTAGAGAGAGCTTTTATTGTGCAATTAATGTATTTCTTTATAATTTTATAACTTTGTTTTGTTATTTTTTAGTAATGTATTTAAAAATGTTGATCAAATTTTTTCATATATAATAATATTTATTATATAAATAAAAACCTGAAAAAGTCTGGGCCTGGGACGGGCTAAGCCCGGTTCGGCCCGATCTGGACCATTTGTGCCGAAATAGGCCTAGTATTTTGGTTAGGGCCCAACTTAACTCGGCCTAGGCCTTTTAAGGCCCGGAATTTTTGAATTATAAAAGCCCATGCTTTTTTCGGCTCGAGCTTTGTGCATCTCTATTTCAAATATCAGAATTTGAAATCCTTAACAACTACTAATTGATAATAAAATTAACTTGCGATGTTTGTTCTTAAGTTTTAGTGATTTACTTACATTTATTATCTGTAACTAAATTCTAATATCAAATTAATTTGTATTTGAGTTTCTTCCTTTCGTTAATAGTTACGAACGAGCAATATTTCCTTCTATAATTAATTAATTGCAAAATTCGAATTTAGGGGTTGAATGGCACCAAAAGTCAATTTTAAACTAAACTGTAATAGGTTGGTCATTTTCACTATGCGACACTTGTATAAATTTTACTATCTTATTATTCATATAATGACTTTAGAGTTTCTTAATAATTTGGTTTGTGCTGCATTGTATTTTGTCTTCTTTATGCCTCGTGTTGTTGTTGTTGCATTGCATTTTGTATATGAAGATTGCATAAGACATTTTTGGCATATCAAAGTGCTACTTGGGCTCCTGGGCTCATGATACATGATAGTTTTACTTTGTGGTTATTTTTATTAGTTTCTTTTGGGTTTCTATTGGTCTACTTGCAAGCCCATTTGGTATGGTACTCTATTATTTATATGTAGGCTAATTTGGTTATTTTTTTTAATTGAGAATTCCACTATAGGTCATTCAAAACTCCCAATTTTATGTTTATAAAAATTACCGTGGTAAATATCCTTTTATCCAAAAAAAGATGACATCTCGAACGTGCAATTTTTTATTCATCATTTTTATTAAGAGGAAATTTTGAAATGAAAGTCACACATCAACACCTTTACTACAGTTTTGTCAAAAGTAAGACAAAAATATCTTGAATTTGCTCCTACCTTTATAGAAAATGTTGATTGTCTTTGCGCATCTGATTTAAAAGTATCCACTATAGTTTATCAATTGGTCTAAATTTTTTTAAAGAGGTTTAAAAATTTGTAAACCATAGTGGACAACTATTTCAATCATATGTTGATTGTGTTTTATGATATAAAAAGATCTATGAATAGGTTCATCCATAGTAATAATAGGTTTATGATATTAAAACTTGTATAACTTAAAAATGTATTAATTGTATAAAGTATAAACATTTCTAAACGTTTATCATAGTGTATATTCTAATTACATCAAATATATGTATAGATTTAATAATAGAAAACCATTTGATGTAGCAATCGATAAAAATAGAACTATCTATTGACTAATCACATTCTTTTGTTTAGCCTTCCTGACAGATGAAAGATAAGAAATGGGTTGTGTTAGGGAAACGGGGTCTACCCCCACCCTCCCTAACACTAGCCCACTGTTATTATACTGTTCATGCAGCTTTTGTCCTTTTGACTTTTTTTTTTTTTTTTTTTTTTTTTTTTTTTCTTTTTCTTTTTCTTTTTCTGTTTGTTTTTTTTATTAGTCCAATAGGTGTCCTTTGTCCATGTTTTTTTGTCCAAAGTGCTAGTATTGCACACATGCAGTATTGCACACATGCAGCATTGCACACAAGCAGATTGCAGGCTTAGATTAACAATCATCATCGCCGATTTAGAACACAAGCATTTAGAACACAAGCAGATTTGTAATAGGCTCAGATTCATCATCGCCGATTTTGAAAAAAAATATATAAACAAGTACACCCTACCATATTTAGAGAGGGTTAATCTAACCAAATATTAGGCTCGGATATGAAGGCTGCAAAGTGATAAAATATCACTTTGCCATGCCGTTCGGTTTTTTAGAAAACCATTCGTCATCGCCTTTTTTGAAAAAAATATTTTGTCCAACTGCAGCTTGCACACAAGCAGCTTGCACACAAGCAGCTTGCACAAGCAGATTGCACCCAAGTGCACAGATTGCACACAAGCAAATTGCACCCAAATGTGCACAGATTGCACCCAAATGTGCACAGATTGCACCCAAACCAAGTGAACCAAAAGTGAAACACAAAGTCTCACCACACAACAGTAAGATTCTCAATTAACTGCAGAAATTGCACCCATGTTACTCACAACAGTAGAAAGTAAAGATTCCTGCAAATACTCACGGGAAAGTAAAGAGCACTGCAATAATTCACAAGAAAGGCTCCAATTATATACAAGGCTCACAAAGAAGCAAGTCTCACCACAATCAATATCACAAACAAGTGAAAGCAAGTCTCACCACAATCAATATCAGTATATCACAAACTAGTGAAAGGGGTCGAGTTATAGCAACGGGGGTATTTGGTTAGATTAACCCTCGCTATTTAAATATTCTAACAAACCATTTCTTAGCAGATTGCACACAAGCAGCAGCAAGTGAAAGCCGCAAGTGAAACACAACAAAGATCTTAGGCTGCCAATATGTCAAATTCACCATTTAACACACAAGAGGTAACATTAGGCTCAGATTATATATTGGTGCATCATAAGCAAGTTTTATCATATTTGGCTGCAACTTCAAAGGTTGCAAAAAAAAAATTTTTGCATGTCCATTCGGTAATGCCACGCCAAAATCAAAACTTTTTTTTTAAATCATCATTGCCATATCTCAGTTTTTTTTAAAACAAACTGCTTATCAAGTTTCAAAAGCAAACTGATTAAACCAAGTTTCAATTTATACAAGTCGCTTTAATTGAATTCAGGACGCCCCATTCCACTGGATCAAATTGATATTTTTTGGAGAACCCTATCTGTTCCGTGGCCTTCTATCATTAGGCCCCCGTCTGAAGATAGCTCTTCCAGCGAACCTGGTTCTTCCAGCGAACCTGGTGATGATGATGATACTTCGTTTAACGATGGCGTGCGACAATTCAAGAATATTTTTACCAAGTCAACGTCGTTTGTCAAGAAAAATATGTTAACGAAGTTGAGAGAAATATTCCAGCCTGAATCTGTTGACACACGAGAACCAGCTATTCAAAAAAATACCCGTGGACGTCCGAGCGCAAAGGACAAAAAGGGCAAGGCTACACAAGTCCCGGACTTTGATGAAGTCCCTGACTTGAATGAAGTCCCTGACTTTGATGAAGTACCATTCGTAGATCACCGAAGAAGTACAAATTCAAGATCTACAAAAGTGCCGAACATGCAGAAAGAACCTGCAAGACATAGCTCTTACACGGGTGATACTCTACGCCACAGATTTTATGCTGGAGATATTGTGAGCAATGCGTTTATTAAGCATATTCCACCTATTTTCCGTCCACTCGTAATAAGCATACATAATGTTGAGGGTGATGGAAATTGTGGGTTTCGGTGCGTTGCCCACTGTATTGTTCAAAACGAAAATAGGTGGGACGAAGTCAGAGGTATGTTGTTGCAAGAGTTAGATTATCATAGGCAAAGATACATAGATATGTGGCAGCAACAAGACTTTGACCGACTTTGGTATAACATAGACTGGTTCAATGGACCTGCACCTAACGATCGCTGGATGGTGATGCCACTCACGGGGCTGGTTATCGCTTCAAGCATTCACCGACCAGTTGTATTTATATCCGATGCAGGTTGGAACACATGTTTTCCGCTTTTTACCGGGCCAAACTCATCACCAGAAACCGACCCCATTGTGATTGCCCGTGTGGGTGCTCACTACATTGTACTGACGCTCGACAGAGATTTTCGACTACCCTATATCCACCCACAATGGAGGCATTTCAGAGAGCCAGTTGCAGCCCACTGGGCAACTTTGTATCAAAATCGACTAATGGTTCATTGATTTATGTTGTAAATAATAGAGACACCGACAAAACCATTGTAAATGATTACTGATTTATGTTGTAAATAATAGAGATACCGACAAAACATAGTGAATCAAATGTAAAAGTTATTTGTATTTGTAACTAATAGAGACACCGACAAAACCATTGTAAATGATTACTATATTTGTAAAAATGCATTCTTTGTAATTTTTGTACTTGTAAAACAATGTAAATAATTATTGATTTTATGTTGTAAATAACTGTTTGTATTATATAGTAGATGATTAAATATTTATTTAAATTAGTAAATAACATTATTGATTCATTATGCAAATTCTTTGCTCAGATGAGCCAAAGAAATCCCTTCTGGTGCCGATGTAATAGAGGATTTATTGTACAACGGAAATCCTGGCAAAATGATAGTCGTGGGCGACTGTTTTATGCATGTCCTCTTTCAGTGGTAAATAATCATACGTTTGCTTAGTTATGTAAATAATTTGTTTGTTAAAAATACATTTCTTATTATTTTCTTAACATGTAACAGCCAGGTACAAAAGAGTATGGGTGTCGATACTTCGCGTGGAAAGATGAATTTGAAGCAGAGCACTTTAATCAACCCTCTTCTTCAACGCATTGCTCAAACTGCGTTGCTACAAAAAATGAGAACAAGTTGTTGAAGGCAAGAATAAAGGCGCTGGAAATAGAGTTAGAAATGGCAAGAAATCCTGAGGATCACGCTTGTCAGTCGGGTGCAAGGCTCCATGATCTTTTAAATGAATTGAATAAACTTCATATGTCGTAAATGTTGTTGTTTTTAAATAATATGTATAATATTGTCGTTTAATTTAATAATAACAGTTGTTGTTGTAGTTATTTAATGTGGTAATATTTAACGTGCTATTATACAAAACATTATACATATACAAAACATTATTATACATACATAATCATTTTTACATACATAATCATTTTTATTTAAACAAAAACAAATACAAAACAAAAAAAAAAAAAAAAAAAAAAAAAAAAGGAAATTGCAGCCACTAAACGACAAAATAGCAAAAAGTCAAAAAAAAAAATATTAAACAAGTACACCCTACTCTTACTAGAGAGGGTTAATCTAACCGATAGCCCCCGTTGCTATAACTCGTCCCTAAGAAATTTTATGGTCAACTACTTTTAATGATAAATTCAAAATTTGTACGGAGTACAAAACTTTTACCTTTATCGTTTTGTCCTTAAGTGTAAAAACAAACAATAAGGTGCTAGTGGCCGACTGGCAAATTTTTTCTTCATCAAGGTTTGCTTAAAGCTTTTCACCCAAGTTCAAATCACAACACCTCCGTTTTTTGTGAATTAAGCTAGTTGCTAAGCCGTTGTTTTTATATAATTCATTGTTAATTTAAATAAATTAAAAGCTTGGTATGGGTGGCGGATCGAATAACGTGAATTTTAAGTACGTTAACAACCCACAAAAATATGTAAACCGTTTCTATCACATACTTCATGCGTCAAAAATGATTACAACACTTGAATAAATATAAAATTCTCGCTATCATTTATTTATTGATCAGTGACCAAGTGTTGATAATATATAAACTTGTTAACCTTATACTACATGCATGTAAATAAAAGAGCAGATATAAGAACTTGCTTTATATTAGCATATATGCATGTATTGGGAAGTCATATATATACAGTGAGGTCCAGCAATGGAAGACATCATATCAAGTGGCTATTAATTATCTATAATCAGGTTTATGGGATCTAGCTAACGTGCAAACTGATGTACTGAATTGAAGGTGTATAAAGAAGAGGTCTTACAGGCATGTTTTCACGTGCGAGTTCCAAGGCTTTCACAAGTCTTGGGACAATCTCATCTATAACTGGGCGTTGCGATCGTTCTTCATTCAAGCAGTCATACGCTATTTCAGCAAACATGTTGAGTGACTGCGAGTCTATTTGTTTCCATAGACCCCAATCAATTATTTCGTTGAGTTTTTTTTCTCTATAACGGTAATTAACAGCCACCGAAGCCAAGTACTTATTATCTTGGTCGTCATCAAGTACTCCTTTCCTACCACACAGTAGTTCGAACATTACTATCCCAAAGGAGTACATATCAGACTTGTGGTGTGCACTTTTTGTCTCTATATATGTTGGGTCTGTATACCCATCTGTACTCCACACTTTATCAGTATAGAAAGAATTGTGCCTTTCAGATGCTTTGATCTTCATGGAACGTATAAAATCACCTAATTTGGGTTCCAAGTCATCATTTAGCAGAATCGATCGACTGTCGAAGTTGCGGTGTATTACGCTAAAATCACGTGACTCATCATAATGAATGTAGCTCAATGCATGCGCAACACCGACAGATATCTCCAATCTTCGCACCCATGTCAACAACATCGGGTCACTTAGATGGTTGCTGAGACTTCCCCTGGTTGCACGCCTGATAATGATGATCTTCTCATCATTGTCATCACAAAACCCAACAAGAGAAACCACATTTTTATGCTTGAGACTAGAAAGAATGAAAATCTCCATCCAAAACTGTTGTTCTCTTTCATCTTTTTCTTTATTAAACCTCCGAGCATCTATTATAATCAACTCACCCAACCACAAGAGCTGTCCCCAGTAGACATTTCCAAAAACAGCTTTTTGAACGACATTTTCTTCATCAAAGTAGTTGGTGGCTGATCGTATATCTTCAAGGGGGATTTTTAAGTGAGCAAAGTCATCATGATTGACCGAAGACATCATGTATGTATCAATTTGTTTATCTGAAAAAAAGGGTGTGTGGGTTGTTACAAAAAGAAACGAATTGAATGAGTGTTTGGCTGATATACATAATTCTGTGCGGTATGTGTTTGTATATATTGAAGATGTGGATAAGCGTGTGGGTCCCGTGTTATCTTTAATGTATGGACTATGGAGATCTGGTAGTTGCATGAGTAATATTGTACTAGACTATTGACTTTTTGACCATTACAATTTTTTTTTTTTTTTTTTTTTTCTTCAGAGTGCCAGACTATTACACAAATTGTCTTTAGCGTATAAGAAACTTCCCTTTCAAAGTTCTAAAATAATAAATGAGTACAAAACAACAGACAATGAAAGTAACTAATTTGAATTTGTAACTAAAAGTCTAAAACATTAATACACCACAAGTGGAAAACTAAATGTACATGATGAGAAACTTCGGAGCAACTTCTATGAAATATCTAATAAATAATATGAAACCTGACTTTCAAAAATTCGAATAGATATTACATGAACAATCCAATGAATATTAATGTTGGTGATTTGAAAAAAATACACACGGAGATATTGAAATGATATGATAAAGATAATTACATGAAAATGCTTTCTTGAGATTTTCTTAATCACGATTAATATGTAATAAAGGGAATGAAACAAATTCAAATAATGTAAGCGTGTGACGTACCTCATATCAGTTACAACTTAAACAGTTGGCATACAACCCAATTCTTATAACGCAATAAGCACGTTAGAAATATAAACAATAGTTTAATTCTCTAGCTTATTTTCTTGAGAATTACTAAATGTTGTAGCCTTGACAAAATATAAACTATTATGACAAGTCATAATAGTTTAATTCTCTAGCTTATTTTCTCATTCTGTTATACGTAGTAAAGCCTTTAACATTTTAGAACTATGACACAATAGCACATAAGAATTTAACACCTCATTCACCATTATCACAAATCTTTTATTAATTTGTTTTCATATTTTTTATTCTAAGTCACCAAATCGTTTATATTTTGACAAGGCAACATCATCCTTATTTATTTTTTATTTTTTTTTATAAAAATTCAACATAATATAGTACATAAATCTGAGGTTTAGTTACCATCATTAGTATCGTCTACTCAGTGTTATTATTGGAGGATAATATCCTTCCAAATGTTAGTTTTAACGGATAATAAATTAATATATCATGACCGGACTCGAACTCGAGACTTCGGGATTGCACACTTTACGTATGAGTTTCAATGAATTAATGATTATTGTTTTAGTGACGA
Source organism: Artemisia argyi (assembly GCA_030686995.1). Lineage (NCBI taxonomy): Eukaryota > Viridiplantae > Streptophyta > Magnoliopsida > Asterales > Asteraceae > Artemisia > Artemisia argyi. Next base: position 212,346,428 of record CM060685.1, read on the forward strand.
ATAATTATTAAATACACGAAATATAAACTTAACGGTAACTAACGACCGTTAGACGAAACATGAAGGACTAGAGTTGGAAAAGAGTGAAAGTTCGGTTCGGGTTGGGCTTTTGTAACCCATGGCCGGCCACCCCTATTCCCATAGGGTTTGGGATAGCTTTTGCTCCAAACCTCTTGATTAGTATATAATGAGACCCCCTCTCATTCATTCTAATCATCCCTTGGTTCCATAGCAACCTAATCTTCTCTAATCTCTTTCTTTGTGTCTAATCGATCTTTGATTGATAGGACCAATAGTTTAATCTTTTCGTGTACTACGAATCTAGCATTTCCTTTGAAACGCTTATAGTACGTGTGTGTGAGAACGAAGTGTTAGCATACTTTTGCTAATGGTGATCTTGCCTTGTGACTAGCCCTAGTCGATCCATATAAGCCCTCTCCTAGGGTTTATAAGTTCTTGTTCTTGCTTGAATCAAGAGGTACGTATCCATTTATATTTCGGTTAATTTATTATTTGTATTTGATCTATTCCGCTGCGTACTCTTTGATGTTTATATGTTTATTGTTTTATATTATTCATATATTCCAACAGTGGCATCAAGAGCCGTTAATACATTATAATGAATTACCGAAACACATAAAATTGAATCGTTTGATTATAACATGCTTGGTGTTTTTATGTTTTTATTTTTTTTCATAAACCCTAGTTTTTATTTTTTTTTTTTTTATTTCGAATTTATTTTATATATATGTCGAAAGTTTTTTTTTTTTTTTTTTTTTTTTTTTTTTATTTAAAAAGAAATTAGGGTTTGTTGAATTATGTTATAAAAAACTTGAAGAAACCCTAGGATGCATGTAATTTATGTGTATGGATATTGAGATATGCCGTTTGGTTGCGTTCCTTGATTGACATGATTATTTGTATAATATGTGCAATATGGGCATCCATGACAAACTATGCATGTGTTGTTATGGATTATGATTTGTTTTGATTTCATGCTTATTTATGCGATTTATTATAATTGATAAATGGTTTAGTAAATATTATGTATAAAGATTACTGAAATTTGATTAATTATAAAATTAGGGAAGACCCTATTAATCGTATATTAAATCAATAGTGTGTTTTATATTGATTGTAATTTGCATGACCATTATTGTTGTTGTTTGTTTATTTTATTTTATTACTTTTGTTTTATATGTTTTTGCAACATGATAGTAACAAAGGGTAATTTCAAGAAATAAAATATTAAACGGACTTAATAATGGTGAAATCTTGTTTTGAGCTTACTTATAAATCTTGAACTTTTGGTTGATTGATCGCGACTGTATTAAGTGGTTTGACGGGCAAAGCTAATTATGACAATCTGTGTGGTGGGTATAACTGGAACCGGGTTATTAAGGATCTTCGGACCACCTTTGGTTCTGGGCTTGCTTGGGCGTCATATTTTAGTCTTTACGTTACATCCATGATAACTACAAAGCACTTAAGGCAAAGTTGTAAGTTTCTCAACGCCTCAATCAAAAGTTTGGAGATTTAAGCTTGTAAAGAAACTAATGAGTAAAAGTTTTTTACATGAAACATATGCTACAAGATGAATGCATGACATCTTTGTACATATATTTTGATTACACACATCAAAATTTACTACCCTTAAATTTAAGTTATATGCCATCCAATGAAACGGAAACACCTGAAATTGGATCTACGCCAGGGCGTAACCTGACTAGATTGCAATGGAAGGACAAATTACATGATTCCATCACTTGCAGATCAACTGGTGTGGTGTCATTATGTAAGTTTGTTGTTTCTTAAATTGGTTAACTTAATTGAGTTGATAGTGGGAACTGATCACTCAAGGCATAAGAAGATGGGGATAAAACATGTTTACATTGCAACTGCGGTTGGCAAATAATGTAAATCCCACCGATTCTAGGAATTGCAATTGAATATTGGCAATTGGGACACGACTCGTACCTTATTGAATAACGTCATCACTAGCAGATCAACTGATGTGATGAACTTATGTCAATTTGGATCCTAGTTTTTCAATATAAAATTAAAATGGTTATATGTTTATGAACCAAGGGTATTTAATTTTATTGAAATTTAATTATCGAAAGTACTAACTTTTGAATTTTTTCTGTAGAAATGGCTACACCTGAAAACACTAATATGAGCAACATGAGTTCTGCGTTCAAGCAAATGATTGATCGAGACAAGTTGACTGGTGAAAATTTCAATGACTGGTATCGATCTTTAAGAATCACCTTAAGGATGGCCAGAAGATATGATTATCTTGGTGAACCTCTACCTGAGAAACCTGCTGATGATGCAACACAAGCCGTAAAGGATGCATACAACATTGAATATGAGAAGCACAATGATGTGGCTTGCCTCATGTTGGCTGGGATGGATACTCAATTGCAAAAGCGGTTTGAGCCCTTTGGTCCCATGGACATGATCAATGAACTCAGACGAATGTTTGAGAAACCACCTGCTGCAGAATTATATGATCTAATAGAATCTCTGCACAATTGTAAGCAGGAAGCAGGAAAATCCATGAGTGCCTATTTTTTGTCCATGAAATATTATATGGATCAATTGGAGCGACTTGGTTGCGGATATCAGGAAAGTGTGTGCATTGGTCTCATTTTGCGATCCCTTAATCAGGATCTGTATAGTGAGTTTATACACAACTATAATATGCATTGCAAGGGGAAGACAGTAAGTGAAGTTCATGCAATGCTTATAGATTATGAGAAAAGCCTGAATAAGAAGGCACCTACACCTGCTGTAATGGCGATACAGGGTGGTAGGATCACCAAGAAACCCAACAAACCGCATAATGCGAACTTCAAGGGTAAAGGCAATGGTACTGGTAAAGGCAAGCAGATTGCAAATCACCAACAGAAGCCTAAGAAGCAAAATCCTCCTTTTCAGAAGAAGAAGGAAAATTTCAATAAGGATTTGGCTAAATGTCACCACTGCAACACTCCTGGTCATTGGAAGAAAAACTGTCCATTGTTTCTAGAGGAGTTGCGCCTCAACAAAAGTAAAATGCCTGGTAACGTCGCAAGCACTTCAGGTATGTTTATGATTGAGTTATTTTCTTTTCCTTGTAAGAATAATTCCTAGATATATGATACAGGATGTGGTACTCACATCTGTAATACGTCGCAGGGACTTAGAGGAGCAAGGAAGCTGGCCTATGGAGAAAGATACTTGTATGTAGGAAATGGAGTACGTGCAGCAGTTGAAGCCATAGGGACTTTCGATTTAGTTTTACCTTCGGGAATGATACTAGTATTGAATAATTGTCATTTTGCACCCTCTATTGTTAGGGGTGTCATTTCAGTTTCTTTGATGTTGGATAATGGTTTTGTTCACACATTTATTAATAATGGAATTTCTGTTTCTTTAAATAATGTTTTTTACTTTAATGCAATTCCAATAAATGGTGTGTTTGAAATTGATATGGAAGATTCCATGTCCAATAGAAATAATTCTTTGTATAGCTTTAACAATAAGAGAATCAAGTCTAACTTGGATTCGTCTTATCTTTGGCACTGTCGTCTTGCTCATATAGGCAAGGATCGCATGCAGAAGCTGCAACATGATGGGCTTTTACAAAAGATCAATGATGAATCATTTGATAAATGCGAGTCCTGCATATCTGGGAAGATGACAAGGAAACCTTTTTCACCACAAGTGGAAAGGGCAATAGATCTACTTGGATTAATACACACTGATGTGTGTGGTCCACTTAGACATGTGTCAAGACGTGGTGCTACCTACTTCATAACCTTCATGGATGATTATAGTCGTTATGGTTATGTTTATTTACTTAAACATAAACATGAAGTCTTTAATACCTTCAAGGTTTTCAAAACTGAAGTAGAATTACAACTCGGTAAGAAGATTAAGGCACTTCGATCTGATAGAGGCGGTGAATATTTAAGCCAAGAGTTTAAAGATTATCTAGCTGAGTGTGGTATAGTCCAGCATCTCACGGCTCCTTATACTCCACAGCAAAATGGTGTATCTGAAAGGAGAAATCGTACTTTGCTAGACATGGTACGATCAATGTTTAATCTTACATCTCTACCCTTATCCTTTTGGGATTATGCCCTTGAAACTGCTATTCGCATATTGAATATGGTTCCAACAAAGAAAGTTGATAAGACTCCATATGAATTATGGACAGGAAAAGCTCCTAGCTTTTCTTACTTAAAGGTCTGGGGTTGTGACGCGTTTGTTAAACGTGATTCACAAGATAAACTCCAACAGAGATCTGTTAAGTGTATCTTCGTAGGATACCCAAAGGAAACAATGGGTTACTACTTTTACTTTCCACCAGAGAATAAAGTCATTGTGGCTAGGTATGGAGATTTCTTTGAAAAGAATCTTATATCTCAAGAATTCAGTGGGAGAGTTTATGATCTAGAAGATGAAGATACATCACCTTCTGAAAACACTAGCACACTTCTTGTGGAACCTGAAAGTTTAGGTCCTCCACCTGAAGTGGAAGTGGTACCCATTCGCAGATCTTTAAGAACTGTGAAAGCACCCGAACGTCTATGTCTTAACGTAGAGTGTGAGGAAACGATACTAGGGGATCTTAATGAACCTACTAGTTATAAGGCTGCCATTAATGGTCCTGAAAAGGAGAAATGGCAGAGTGCTATGAATGGGGAAATGCAGTCCATGAAAGACAATGAAGTCTGGGAAGAAGTAGACTTACCTCCAAATGCTAAGGTAGTTGGGAGTAAATGGCTCTACAAAATGAAAACAGACATGGATGGCATTGTACACATCTATAAGGCTCGTTTGGTAGCTAAAGGCTATACTCAAACATTTGGTGTTAACTACGAGGAGACCTTTTCTCCTGTAGCTGACATTAGAGCTATTAGGATTCTCTTAGCCATAGCTGCCTACTATGACTATGAGATATGGCAAATGGATGTCAAAACCGCCTTTTTGAATGGTCGCCTAGATGAAGACATCTATATGGCGCAGCCTGAGGGGTTTGTAAATCCAGAATTTTCAAACCGTGTATGCAAACTTAAAAGATCCATTTATGGATTAAAGCAAGCATCACGTCAATGGAATAAGAGATTTGACGCAGAAATCAAAAGTTTTGGATTTAGTCAAAATCTTGATGAGCCATGTGTATACCAGAAAGCTAGTGGGAGTAATGTTACTTTCCTTATCCTATATGTCGATGACATATTAATATTAGGACATCATATACCAAGTTTAAACGAAGTTAAAGCTTATCTTGGTAGATGTTTTTCTATGAAGGATTTAGGAGAAGCAACATTCATCCTTGGAATCAAGATTTACAGAGATAGATCAAAGCGGTTGATTGGATTAAGTCAAAGTACTTACATTGATAAAGTATTGAAGAGATTTAATATGCAAAATTCCAAGAAAGGATATTTGCCAATGCAAGTGTCACAACTCACCATTTCAGGTCATTTCCCGAACTTTGGAAAAACACTATTCATCAAACACTATTCATCAAAACACTATTCATCAGTTTACTATTCATCATTTTTAGTGTCAGTTTGACATTCCGAGAAGCATTCAGAAATTTTACTATTCACGGAACACTATTCATTGCGGGAAAAGATTTCATCATTCACGTGCATTAGACATTTCATCGTAAATTTAGTTTACGGGTATTCAAATTCGCGTAACCGTATTGGTTTAGGTGCGAATTCATGCATTATCAGTAATGACATTTCATACGGACTGGAGATAGTCTGCATATCATCAGTAGGTCATTTACATGTTATACCACTCTTAGGATTTTCAAATTACTATATTCAGTATATTTAACGTTTTTACGTATAAGTATTTATAGTAAACGTTAACACACGGTTTATACACGACGAATATATCTAAATATTCCCACAATGGTCCCGACATATTTTTATATCCATTTTAACATCATAAAAGTTATAACATTCAGTTACCCAGTATTTTGGAAATTTATTTTATTTATAACGTAAGCTTATGAATATTACGACGGTTTTCGTGAAAACTAAACAATAATCACCCGATCACTCAGTAAATGTACCCAACATATTTTTAATATGTTTTTATCATTATTATAACTTTTATTTCATCCCGGTTAACTTCGTGAATGTTTATTGCTATTAAACCCGGTACCCGATTATGACTAATACTTACACTAAACCACAACTAATAATACACTACATTTTCCAAGTGATCAAAACCGTGTTGGCTACTCCTTTTCACACCAAAACCGGCCATATGAAACACCCCTTTAACCTTGTGCATTGATTTCCTATATTACTACATACTAAGACGTAACCGTGGATATAAAGAACAAGTAAAACGGACTTATAACGACCAAGATATACACGTTTCAAAATCGGCGAAACTCTATTTATTTCCATCAGCTTTTTAGCAAAATATTTCTAAGTATAGAAAAACAGTTTTTGTAAGACATCATGTTGAGAGCCAATTTACTCATTGATAAACTCATTTCTGGACAATTTACATCATTGACAAAAAGTTAGTTCACCCAGCCTAGTTTTCAAAACATCCAGCCGTTTGTCAAAAGGATTTATAACGAACAACTTATGGACTTCCAAACTTTCCTGAAAACTGCCCAGAATCTGCCAAAACAGCCCAAACACCTCACTTGACGGCTAATTATCTTTATGATCGAGACTTGTATGGACAAACTTCACTTCTGTGACTTTTTAGATATGGTGAAAATCTTCTCAAAACTACTGAGCTTCTTTCCTAACTCTTAATATTCACTATTTCACGACTAGTTTTATGAGACCGTTTTGTCACTAATAGAAGTAATAATACTTCTACGTACTAAATTCTAGATTTTCTAGAAATATTAACCAAGTACCCAATTTCATAACTAATGATGTATTAGTGATTACAAGTATATTTTCATTAGTACAAGGCGTTATTTCAAGGATTTCAAACCGAGGATTTCAACACAAACATTGGTACATACGATATATATATAAGTATATATATTACAACTAGTTTATTTTTCTAATAGCCATATTTTCCTAAGTCTTGGAATATATACTTTTGATAACAACAAGTGTTTTTCAAAGAGTAGAGTGGTATAGGAAACATGTGCATGGACATTCATAACATCAGTTCATGATCTAAAGTAGATCGTTCATCATTCATATTAGGTTGCGGCTAGTGTGCGCACCTTGTTTTTCAGCTCATTACATGTTCATGGTACCATCATATTGTGTTGCAGCAGCTAATTGTTCATTGGTGTTCATTTCATTTCATCACAGTTTCATCAGTTAAGGTGAGTTTTCATAGCCCCGTTTTCAATTCAACATTTTTGATTGTTTTCAAATCCCACGGGGGGGAATACATTGCATCAATCATTTTAGTACGAGCCCAAGTATTCAAACATGTACATTGCTTAAGTTACCTTGCCATGTGATAAGTCCCCTGTAACATCATGAACCGTTAATTTACCGTTAAGCGAGAGTGAGTGGATAGATCTATCGAGGGTGACGCCTCCATCCGTGGTAGTGATTACCAGCAGTAAGCGGATGCATGTCATGTCTTTTACATTTGAATGTTTCGGCAGAACATTCGGGAGGGGCATAGAGTTTCATCAGTCATAGCTTCAGTGTCATGAGCTTAAGGCTATTGTACAATTTTCATGAGATTTTTATCTTGCACTTTTACTTGTGGTGGCCGTACATCATTACCTTTTACAAACCTATGGAATTCACCAACATTCGTGTTGACGTTTTAGCAATGTATTTCAGGTTATTAAGGTAGCTCATGTGACATGCATTCGGACCTTCATGGAGTCGCGGAGTCGACGCGTCTCATCATTATTTCATGCACTTATGTAAACATTTGATCTAGTATGTCTTGTTTTTCATAAACATGCAACACATTTTGGGGACCTCATTTTGTAAACTCTGAATTATTTCAATGATCAAATGCAGTATTTTCCAAACGACACTTTAGGTCATTCAATGTAACTGTAACTGTGGTGCTATGACAGACACCCCCAGGTATTCCATTCCGCTGCAAGTCAGGTAAATTGGGGGTGTGACAGATTGGCATCAGAGCTAAGGTTATAGCGAACTAGGATGTATCTTGGACCCTAGACTATAACCACATCAGCATAGCATCTCATCATTTCATCATAAGTGCATAATCATGATACATGTTGTTTTATACATACCCTATGCGAGTTATTTATACTCATATCCGTATATATATATATATATCATTTTATTGACCTGGTTCACAAGTGACATGTCTTCAGATACTCACCCTGACATCCTTTTATCGGATTCCAACATTTAAGATGCCTTGTCATCTTCCACTACCATTATACCATCAGTTGCACTTACACCACAATTAGTACTATTGATTTGCCATAGGAACAGAGTTTTCCTATCATTCAGCCCGTACATAGAATGCCTTTTGGTAGTGTATTCAGAATTAATCTTAATGGACTTATTAGGATGCTTATTGCAAGGAAGATAGTGTGTTTTCTTTCCATCACTAGTAGGGCACTTACTACTCAGGTACTATCACCACCATCAGTTACTTATTACACCATTGGCCTTCCCACAGTGTGTACTGTAGTTTTACCTTTTGGATGTCGCGAGGTAGCACGAAAGAGGGTAGTATGTCATTCACTGGTACCATCATTATCATTTCCCTTTTCCATTCCCACTTGCCATGAACTAGATGACACCTAGTAGATAATACCAATAACACGGACTCAACAGAAACATCCGCAGATTCTTCAGGAATGGTTCAGAACCTACATTATCTAAGATTTGATAGATGCACAAGTTCAGACACCACTTCAGGACTATCTCGACCTTATGATGCCACAAACCTGATTTCACACAGAGGGACACCAGGAAGTCCCTGGCCCAGACTTATATCCTCACTAGCTTTTACTATTATCCTAGCCACAGAAGGTGTGGGACATAGTCTAAAGAACTTGTTGTCTTTTGATTGTTGTACAAACAAATATATCAAGTGTGACTCTACTATGTAAGAAATGGTTGTGCTATTTGTGATACCGGTTCACGTAGACCGAAATTTTCATGTATTATATTCATGTGTTGTGAATATGATGGCTTTGATTAACTATATACCCTCATGGTCACTTATGATTTGATGAAGAGAGATCTAAGCAAACCACTTCAAACATGACGCAAGCTGCTGTTGGACAAGTCATTGCCAAGAACATAGTCACCGCCCTCACTAAGGAACTTACCCACGTGGAATTTATGGGGTGCAATCCTCCCTCCTTTAGCGGAACTAGAAACACAAAGGAATTTCTCAAATGGTTCGAAGACATAGAAACAATATTTCAATGTGGCGACTGTCATAAGGAATACAAGGATAAGTTCGCCACATGCACTTTTCAGGATCATGCCCAGGAATAGTGGACCAAACATATTAAGATGGTAGGAGTTGATACTGCCTACTCACACTCTTGGGAGGAACTAAGAAGGATGATGGGTATAACATTTTGTGTAAGAAGCGAATTACGAACAAGGGAACAGGAAACACTAAACTTTATCATGGTAGGAAATGATGTGACGAGTATACTACTCATTTTTATGAATTAACACGACTAGGTTCTGCAATGGATGAACCGGAAAGCAAGAAACTTGAAAAGTACATTATCAAAATGGCGATCGAAGCAAAGGAACTCATAGTTCACGCCGAGACATCAGGAAACAACAGTGACAACAAGAGGAAGTGGAACAACAATCTAGGTTGCAATGCTGCTCAACAATCACCCAAATAACAAGAAGTGAATAGAGCCTTTGCTGCAGAACCGCACACAAAGAGAAGGTATATTGGAAAGTTACCTTACTACAACCTGTGTAATCAACATCACCAAGGTCATTGCAGTAAAACGTGTGGAGTGTGCAAGAAGCAGGATCATCGGACTGAAAATTGTAGGAAACTCACAAATCAGAAGATCCCAGGGAGTTGCTTCCAATGTGGAAAGTTAGGGCATTTCAAGAATGACTGCCCGGAGTTAAGGAACAAGGAAAAATCAGGAACTTGAAATCAAGACTGAATCACTCAAGGAATAGCGTGAGCTGTTGAAAGAGAACAGTCAGGATATTAGCAACGTCAAGGATAACAACAATGCTTCAGCAGGAGGAGCTTTGTTTCGATAAATAAACCGTAGTTCGAGCCTTTAGGGTTGTATCCTTCCTTTTGTACTTACCGTTGGTACGATGACATGACCTAGTGGTATTAAGCACTTTCCTATCCAATGTAGTATCTATCCTTTGTTACCTAGGTGATAATCATAACCTTCGTTTACTCCATTTTCTATCCCGATTGCTCAGACTTCAATCGTTTCGCAACATTTTAGCATTGTCTCATCAGGAATTAGGTTGATTTTGTTTTTAACGAATTAGTAGACTATTACCATTCGACAAGATTCACCCACTTATCCAATACACCATTCAAGCTATTTTACTATCATATGGGGAAACTGTTTTACAGAGAAATTTCTGAAGTAAGCTATTTTATCACCATCCTATAAATTGATTTTCTGTCATTACACAAAGTATTTACTATTATTACGCGAAGCAATTTTCATGTTACTTGAAAGAAAACATCAGGATACCATTTTAATAACAATGCGTTGAACACCATCTAAAACTTTTGAGGAAAGTTATGATATTTTGACAAAAATCCAACATCGCATCATTAGTCCTCAATTATACATAGCCTGATCACCTATGTAAAATTCAGGAAGGATTATGCCATGAAGGAAATAATTACCTTTTCAAAGGATTGTTAATAACAATCTTCATCCAAAAGTTTTGTAAACAAAGGAACTCTTTCATAAACATCCATTTTGGCGAACTATCCTTGGATACTTACCCTACCTGTCACTCACTTAGCCATTAAGTTGGATTTTCCCATTGACTTCTCTAGAAGAGACTTTCCATATCAATTACATGCAGGATTCCTTTATACAATAAAAGCAAGGAAAGGATTACAGAACTACTAACCAGAACTAGAAGTATATAGAGAGAGAATTCATAACTCAACAACAATCCTCAGATACTGCAAGACCATCCTAATCACCATCTCTGACTTAGTTGTCCAATGTCATTATTCAAGGGTACTAGCTATACTGAGCTACAGGATCGAACTCAATAAATGTCCGCAGGACAACACAATAGAAATAAACCAAGCTTCTAATTGAGACTGTAGAGCATTTCATTTGAACATGGCCTCATCCATACATAAACTTTCCTGCAGTAAGTTTTCACAAAGGACAATTGTTTGAATCAAGAATATCGATGTAATTTCCTCTAAGGCCTTATGTCACTAGAAATTTCAGATAACCTCACCTTCATACCAAGCAAGGGATCAAACCGGAACATATCTCCTCATCTACATGGGAAAACAGAATAGACATTCATCGACACAACATCAAGTGATACCTTCGTCTTGCCAATTACAACGATAAACAATTTCAGGACTTAAGTTAGTCTGAATACCTATGCTTGTAGTTATGCCAGATAACCATCAATAGACATTATCCAACCTCAGGAACTAAGTGTTAGACATCTATGCATTTAAGCGAACATTTCCTATTCTACCATTTTATCTTTTTCAGTGTTTTCACTTTTAAATAAAGTTGATGCGTTTACATAAATCACCTACCTTGTGGAAAAATGATTTCTGAAATTCCTATTTTGAACAAGTACGATCCTTTTTGGTCAATCTTTAGCAACACTATTGTACAATGAGAAATATACATAGACATCAAACTTTGGTAATCAGTCTTAATCACAACATGTTTGAAAACAGTTCCTATTTCATAACTACTGGATTTTGAATCATCAAGAAAATATTACCCAATAAATCATTTGCTCCATTTTCTAAATTCGTTTATTCAGAAAAAGATTTCAACCAAAACTCACAATCGCGAGACAAATTTCCAGAACCAACTTCCCTACAACATCGCTTATGCATTTAGGATTTGTGACTTGACAATAAAGAATATTTGGAATATGTGATGAAGGAATTAGGAGGAACATCACAAATTGATCACAAACTTCAGTAGTGAAGACCAAACCCACTAGACAAAGAAGGACATATGTCTTATCATCCGTTGGAACAAAACACAAGGAATCAAATTGTTACCTATATTCTATCCCTTCAGATAACGCCAAGTTCGAAGGACCGAACGTTGTGGAATTAGTCACAAAGGTTTATTGTACCCATTTCAGTTTTTCCTGTCAAGGAAACTGTTTCAACTTGGACTTCAGGTAATCAATTCAGGATTTCCTTCAGAAACCCATTTAGATGTAAACATCACTATCATCCTCAGAACGATGGTCAAAGCGAGAGAACAATTTAAACATAGGAAAGTATACTCAGAGCATGAGTGATTAACCCTAGAAATGGTTGGACTAATCACTTAACATAAATCAAATTCATCTACAACAATAGTTATCACACCAACAACGGGAAACTGGCAGAAGTTAGGTTGGTACATAACACACATCATTTGGATTGGATATCCTGAACAACAAACCATCCAGATTCAAGTGGGAGAACAAACTAAGTTAAAAGCATTGCCTTGGATTGGCATGATACAAATTGGATAACAAGAAAGGTTGAACCTTTAGCATATTGGACTATTTAAGATTCATTTTAGAATCGACCAACTAGCATACAAACTTGAGTTCTGGCAGAATTCAGCAGTATATATTACCAGTATCACATTTAAAACATTAAGAAGCGCAGACCATCGATTGATGGGCCAAACTCAGAAAAAGCTCGACTCACTAGTTCAGTAGGCATTCATGAGATAACCAGAAATTTTCTACAAAGTCAAGAATCAGTTACAAGTTCAATAAGTCGTAAACCATTAAAACTTCAAGTTCTGCAGAGTTATGCAGAAAGTTCTGCCTAGGAAAAGCATGTTATCGTTCAGAAAACTTGGAAAGTTACACCCATATACACTGGACCATTTATATTTTGACAGAGAAGGCATAGTGGCCGTCAGACTTGAACATTGTCAGAGAACAACATGATTACACGAACATATTTCACATTTTCAGATCCCCAGAAATGACTTTCAGATGAGTCACTTATGATTCCATTGGAAGGGATCCATCCCAAATGACAATCTCAGACCTAGTAAGAGAACCAACAGAAATCATGGACCGTGTGGTCAAACAGTTGAATCAGAGTCGAATTCCTATCGTTAGAGTTCGTTGGAATTCTCGAATATCATCACCTTTTCACCAATACATTCTCAGAGACCAACATAAACTGAACTTCGGGACGAAGTTCCTTTTAGGGGGGAAGACTGTCACAACTCACCATTTCAGGTCATTTCAGGTCATTTCCCGAACTTTGGAAAAACACTATTCATCAAACACTATTCATCAAAACACTATTCATCAGTTTACTATTCATCATTTTTAGTGTCAGTTTGACATTCCGAGAAGCATTCAGAAATTTTACTATTCACGGAACACTATTCATTGCGGGAAAAGATTTCATCATTCACGTGCATTAGACATTTCATCGTAAATTTAGTTTACGGGTATTCAAATTCGCGTAACCGTATTGGTTTAGGTGCGAATTCATGCATTATCAGTAATGACATTTCATACGGACTGGAGATAGTCTGCATATCATCAGTAGGTCATTTACATGTTATACCACTCTTAGGATTTTCAAATTACTATATTCAGTATATTTAACGTTTTTACGTATAAGTATTTATAGTAAACGTTAACACACGGTTTATACACGACGAATATATCTAAATATTCCCACAATGGTCCCGACATATTTTTATATCCATTTTAACATCATAAAAGTTATAACATTCAGTTACCCAGTATTTTGGAAATTTATTTTATTTATAACGTAAGCTTATGAATATTACGACGGTTTTCGTGAAAACTAAACAATAATCACCCGATCACTCAGTAAATGTACCCAACATATTTTTAATATGTTTTTATCATTATTATAACTTTTATTTCATCCCGGTTAACTTCGTGAATGTTTATTGCTATTAAACCCGGTACCCGATTATGACTAATACTTACACTAAACCACAACTAATAATACACTACATTTTCCAAGTGATCAAAACCGTTTTGGCTACTCCTTTTCACACCAAAACCGGCCATATGAAACACCCCTTTAACCTTGTGCATTGATTTCCTATATTACTACATACTAAGACGTAACCGTGGATATAAAGAACAAGTAAAACGGACTTATAACGACCAAGATATACACGTTTCAAAATCGGCGAAACTCTATTTATTTCCATCAGCTTTTTAGCAAAATATTTCTAAGTATAGAAAAACAGTTTTTGTAAGACATCATGTTGAGAGCCAATTTACTCATTGATAAACTCATTTCTGGAAAATTTACATCATTGACAAAAAGTTAGTTCACCCAGCCTAGTTTTCAAAACATCCAGCCGTTTGTCAAAAGGATTTATAACGAACAACTTATGGACTTCCAAACTTTCCTGAAAACTGCCCAGAATCTGCCAAAACAGCCCAAACACCTCACTTGACGGCTAATTATCTTTATGATCGAGACTTGTATGGACAAACTTCACTTCTGTGACTTTTTAGATATGGTGAAAATCTTCTCAAAACTACTGAGCTTCTTTCCTAACTCTTAATATTCACTATTTCACGACTAGTTTTATGAGACCGTTTTGTCACTAATAGAAGTAATAATACTTCTACGTACTAAATTCTAAATTTTCTAGAAATATTAACCAAGTACCCAATTTCATAACTAATGATGTATTAGTGATTACAAGTATATTTTCATTAGTACAAGGCGTTATTTCAAGGATTTCAAACCGAAGATTTCAACACAAACATTGGTACATACGATATATATATAAGTATATATATTACAACTAGTTTATTTTTCTAATAGCCATATTTTCCTAAGTCTTGGAATATATACTTTTGATAACAACAAGTGTTTTTCAAAGAGTAGAGTGGTATAGGAAACATGTGCATGGACATTCATAACATCAGTTCATGATCTAAAGTAGATCGTTCATCATTCATATTAGGTTGCGGCTAGTGTGCGCACCTTGTTTTTCAGCTCATTACATGTTCATGGTACCATCATATTGTGTTGCAGCAGCTAATTGTTCATTGGTGTTCATTTCATTTCATCACAGTTTCATCAGTTAAGGTGAGTTTTCATAGCCCCGTTTTCAATTCAACATTTTTGATTGTTTTCAAATCCCACGGGGGGGAATACATTGCATCAATCATTTTAGTACGAGCCCAAGTATTCAAACATGTACATTGCTTAAGTTACCTTGCCATGTGATAAGTCCCCTGTAACATCATGAACCGTTAATTTACCGTTAAGCGAGAGTGAGTGGATAGATCTATCGAGGGTGACGCCTCCATCCGTGGTAGTGATTACCAGCAGTAAGCGGATGCATGTCATGTCTTTTACATTTGAATGTTTCGGCAGAACATTCGGGAGGGGCATAGAGTTTCATCAGTCATAGCTTCGGTGTCATGAGCTTAAGGCTATTGTACAATTTTCATGAGATTTTTATCTTGCACTTTTACTTGTGGTGGCCGTACATCATTACATTTTACAAACCTATGGAATTCACCAACATTCGTGTTGACGTTTTAGCAATGTATTTCAGGTTATTAAGGTAGCTCATGTGACATGCATTTGGACCTTCATGGAGTCGCGGAGTCGACGCGTCTCATCATTATTTCATGCACTTATGTAAACATTTGATCTAGTATGTCTTGTTTTTCATAAACATGCAACACATTTTGGGGACCTCATTTTGTAAACTCTGAATTATTTCAATGATCAAATGCAGTATTTTCCAAACGACACTTTAGGTCATTCAATGTAACTGTAACTGTGGTGCTATGACAGACACCCCCAGGTATTCCATTCCGCTGCAAGTCAGGTAAATTGGGGGTGTGACAGCAAGTGGAACATGGCTTAAGTAGCAAACTATGTGCCTCAACACCTGAAGAGGTTGCAATCATGAAGAAGGTTCCGTATGCTTCAGCAGTAGGATCTATCATGTATGCAGTTAGATGCACAAGACCTGATGTGGTGTTTGCACAAAATATGACCAGTCGTTATCAACAGAATCCAGGTGGAAAGCACTGGCACGCTGTTAAAAGCATTCTTAAGTATTTAAGGAATACTAAAGATATGTTCCTAGTGTATGGGGGAAATCCAGAAGCAGAACTTGATGTTACAGGTTACTGTGATGCGTCCTTTGAAACTGATAAAGATGATACAAAGTCTCAGACGGGTTATGTCTTTGTTATTAATGGAGGAGCAGTTGACTGGAAGAGCAAGAAGCAGACAACAATTGCGATGTCTGTTACAGAAGCTGAGTATATTGCTGCATCGGAAGCTGCGATGGAAGCTGTTTGGATCAGGAAATTCATTTCGGGGCTTGGTATTATGCCGTCAATTGAATTACCTATTAATATGTATTGTGACAACTCTGCCGCAGTTACATTCGCCAATGAACCTGGAGTTATGAAGGGCGCTAGACATTTTCCAAGAAGATATCACTATGTTCGAGAACAAGTCGACATAGGTGAAATCAATCTACTCAAAATTCACACAGATAACAATCTAGCTGATCCATTTACGAAGGCTTTATCTAAGGAAAAGCTTACTCGACTTGCTGATGGCATTGGACTTCGTTTAGCTAGTAGTTTCAGGTAAATCTGTGGTTAGTATTTGGATAAAGGATTGTAAGCAATAATTATTCGAATGAAATGAAGTATTGTGTTATGTTTATTTCTGTTCATAAATATTGTATCCTATATTTGCATGTTTAATCCATGAATAACTTAAGTTATTCTAAATAGTCCGTTGTCAATTAATGATATGGGAGTATCATTGAACTAAGACAAATCTGAGATTTGGTATAATATATTTAAAATTATATTAATGCGTAGACATGCCAAATTCAAATGATATTCAATAATTGAAAATTTGAATATAGGAAAAAATCCCAAATGCATGATTGTACTTATGGATGTTGTCATTATAGTAAATCATGAATATTTATCCTCAGACTTGAGATACCAGGTAACTACTGTGGATGTAGCTCATTTTTGTGAGATAATCTAACGCTATCCGTAACTGGTAGTTATAAGGATTATTTTCAGAGGTGATGCGAAGTTCATAGGTTATGCTTGTAGTCAATACAGGATTTGGTTCCTTCAAATTTGTTTTGAAGTATAATACTGTTTGGCCGCTCGTAGGATTAACAAGATGTTTGCATGGCCATGCCTAAGGTCTATCAGGAATACGTTCAGAAGAATTGGTAATCTTGCTTAATCATAAATAACGAGAAACACTAGTTAATTATGGAATGACTTTAATCCATATCCATATTAACATAGTATTAGAATCAAAAGGATAAGTATGATGATGAATCATCAAAGGTGGTTTTTTCCAGGAAACCATACTCGAGATCGTTCTGGGGACATTGGCGTGTTATGCTAGACTAACCATTGTCATTGTTATATTAATCTATATCCGAGTGGGAGCTGTTGGTTTTAACGGATAATAAATTAATATATCATGACCGGACTCGAACTCGAGACTTCGGGATTGCACACTTTACGTATGAGTTTCAATGAATTAATGATTATTGTTTTAGTGACGAATAATTATTAAATACACGAAATATAAACTTAACGGTAACTAACGACCGTTAGACGAAACATGAAGGACTAGAGTTGGAAAAGAGTGAAAGTTCGGTTCGGGTTGGGCTTTTGTAACCCATGGCCGGCCACCCCTATTCCCATAGGGTTTGGGATAGCTTTTGCTCCAAGCCTCTTGATTAGTATATAATGAGACCCCCTCTCATTCATTCTAATCATCCCTTGGTTCCATAGCAACCTAATCTTCTCTAATCTCTTTCTTTGTGTCTAATCGATCTTTGATTGATAGGACCAATAGTTTAATCTTTTCGTGTACTACGAATCTAGCATTTCCTTTGAAACGCTTATAGTACGTGTGTGTGAGAACGAAGTGTTAGCATACTTTTGCTAACGGTGATCTTGCCTTGTGACTAGCCCTAGTCGATCCATATAAGCCCTCTCCTAGGGTTTATAAGTTCTTGTTCTTGCTTGAATCAAGAGGTACGTATCCATTTATATTTCGGTTAATTTATTATTTGTATTTGATCTATTCCGCTGCGTACTCTTTGATGTTTATATGTTTATTGTTTTATATTATTCATATATTCCAACACCAAATATATATGAATCGTTTACGTTAGAACTAAAGACATGTTCTAAAGACATTGTTGCTAAGGTTCCTAAGAAACCTCACATTAACTTCAGCTACACAAAAATATAACCCATATCTTATTGTAAGTGGGCTGTGCTCAAACACAAGTATAAAATTAACTAGTATAAATATGTGCAATAACTTATACATTTGCATGCAACACTCTCTATTAAGCTGTCACATACTCCCTTTGCATGTCGATCTCTTTACACCATTTGGCCACGAAGACGAACACCATTTATCCTCGTCATCACCTTCTTATTTACAAATTTCGGTTCCAATCGGTTAGACCCGCAAAGAACCGAACCGAACCGAAACCGAGACATGTTACTCGGTCCGGTTCTCGGTTCCTTGGCCATCCGTTTTACGGTTCTCGGTTCTCGCAATTCCGGTTCGGTTCCGTGCGGTTTCAGAACTGCGCTCACCCCTAGTGGCACCTTCTCACCAAATTGTCATTGATGTTAAACAGGTCGTTAAAGGCTGCTGCTAGTGCCTAGTGGCAAAAGAATGCCGTACGTGATTGGCATTATGGGCAAAGTAGCGACTCAGATGAAATACTTACGTGGTCTTACATTGGACAAGCATCTGGTGACGATGTCCATAATTGGTAGGAGTGAGCCACTTCCTGTGATGTTTGATCATTTGGATGAGGATGGAAAAGTTCGTACGGCACAAATGGTTGCAGTTGGGGCGATAAACCAGTCATATTAGTATGTTTCATTTTGTGGCATCAAGTGATTGTTAGTATTTCTTTTGTGTGACGTTTTGTGAATCTTTGAGATTTATATAATCACGTTAGGCGCGAGACTCATTAAACCAAAGATTATTGTCTGCAGCCACAGGTAGTTTAATGTCTTATTACTCTAATATTGGTACTTGGTGACATCCCATAGCGTGTTTGTTACAAATCTATGTATAATAAAATCTGAAATTTTATTTACATCTGTAATGTAGTAAAATGGATGAAAGCCACAAAGGTTTATAACTAAAACATTTCACTTTTATTTCCTGTTTTTCCAAATGTTGCTCAGAATCACGTTTGTGCATCATCCTTTTGTTTGTTTCTCGACGAAGTCTTTAATCATCTCCTTCAAATGCTGTGTACGAACAAAATAGTTGTAATTAGCTTAGGATATGGAGTTACGTCTTAGAGAATAGATTCATTATAGTACATTAAAGTCCCACTAAAGGATTGTTTTTGGCAAAGCTCGTTTTATAACATGAAAATGACTCATTCGACCATTGAAGTCAATATGGGAGTCGAGTGTTTAAAATAGAGTAGCAAATTTTTTTTTTTTTTTTTTTTTTTTTTTTTAAATAGAGTAGCAAATTTAATGCTGTCATATGATGAAAATTTGGGATCAAGTGGTTAGATAGAAACCTGCAGTTCGTGATGAAGCACAACACATCTTCTTCAGTCGTTTATTTTTCTGCATAAATGTTAAAAAGTTAACAGGAAATCATTTCTACTAATATGCAGTACGAGGATGATAGCCCGTGCGTTGCTGCGGGTTTTTTGCCTATTTGTTTTTGCTTGTGTGTGTTCATATCAGATGATTCAAGCCACAATGACGGTACAAAATATTATAAACAAAAAGGAAGAGGAGGCGGTTATTTTTGCACTATTAGTAATGATCTAAAAAGTTAAAACATACTTGTTTAGACTTGGAAGGCATGTCATTTCAGGGGTTAGCTTGAGGTCGCTTTTGGCTTCCGTCGTCGCTCTTTATCATATAATTGAGAAATCCGCTGCAAAAAATCAAACAAAATGATTTTTTAAGTTAAAAGCAAAGAGCTAATATACCGTCAATCGATCATTGTCAAGTGACGCCATCCAATAAATAAGGCTATAACAAAGTTGTTACTTTCCACTGACCAACACAATTTAATTAAATGTTCTGTCGTATATTTATGTTCCATACGAACCACCTGACAAATTTATGATTCGAGATTAAAAATACAAAACGACTCCGCTGGGGATCGAACCCAGAATCTCTGGTTTCGTAGACCAGTGCCTTATCCATTGGGCCACGGAATCTTTGTTGTATCGTTTTTCATTTCCATACTTATAAGAATAAATAGTCAAATAACCTCAAGCTGTCGAACGGGCACGGCCATCATCCCCATGTAAACTGCTACAACCCGCTGCTAGTCCTACAATCATACCTACAATAGCAGTAACCATGAATAAATTAGTATCAGGTTTACATTCATTTATTTTTTGGTTTACAACTATTGTGTTACTGTATATATAAACAACTGGTTCACCATTTGTGTACTCATAATAGAATAGGTATGGCTGTTGTTCTTGGTTTACAACTGGATCACATTCATTTATTTTTTAACACCATGGTGTTAAGTATTCTGTTGTCATAGGGTTAGTGGTACTTTCGAACAATTTACATGTTTGTAAATTTCTAGCTGCTTTAGCTAATAAGTGTGCATCTCGCTTTCTATTAGGTGGCTGGACTGACCCGTCGTTTATGCTAACATCAGTTTCTTTTTTGATAAGAAACCATCACGCATTTGACAATAAGTCTGTTTAGAAGGAACTAATGGCTGTCTGGTGTATTCATTCAGTGAATTTTCTATTTGTTTTTTGTTTTTTGTTTTTTGTTTAGAGATTTTGTTTGAATTTGCATCTCTTTCCATGGTATATTGACATATATAAGCAACTAAAGTTCTCCATTAACGGTGTATGTACAAAAGCAATTCAGAATGATGTATGGAATATCTACTTTTTCTGGAAAATCTATGTATCAGGACTGAGTATACAAAAGTGAAAAATGAATAAAAAAAGAAGACATAATCAGAGTAATTCTAACATAAGGTTAACAACTTTAACAATAATAAGGGTGTGCACAAATATATTGGTAGAGTCTATGATGAATGGGGTGAGCATAGAAGCAACATATGTTCAATAAACGTGCATGTATGTCAAAGATTAGACAATTTACCTGTCATTAATTCTGATCATAGACTGTTTTGATAATACCTTCCTAGAAGATCGTAACCTGAGATCGTAACCTGTTTTGATAATACCTTCCCCCACAGGTCCCTTTATATGAAAGTTACGGCTAAAACTTGATCATTTTCACAAACTGCGAAGCCATCGCGTCTGCATCAGAAAATATATACTTTAGCAATAATTATGGAATTTTTTTATTACAGATGATTGTCTAATACTGATTATTAAATATGATAGTTCCATATAGTTCCATACCCCGGTAAATTTGTCATACTTCCCACATATTGCAATATACAACCCCCCCCCCCCCCCCCCCCCCCCAACCCAAAAAAAAAATTTATTATTATTATTATTATTATTATTATTATTATTATTATTTTATTTTTTTATAAAACCTCTATAAGAAAGTTGGATTTCAATTATAGGACCAATATAAAAACTCTAACAAACATTCCTTTATATGATGAGCAGAGAAGTCATGTTTATCAACCTTCACCCGCGTTTCACCTTAAATTGTTAGTTAGGCTCAGAGAGGGTACCAATTAGGAAAAAGCGGACGCACACGTAATGGCTGCAACCCTAACAGGCTGCCCTCCCAAGGTACGGGCAATCTCACCTTTAACCTGACCCGTTCAAAATCATCAAAGCCTCAAGATATTACGCATCGTATTCATGATATCAGGTTTTCAAGTATATAGGCTCATATAGCGTAGCAATTAGATAGGTTAGCAATTAGGAAAAAGCAAATGCATACGCCATGGCTGCAACCCCAAGAGGCTGCCCTGCCAAGATACGGGCAATTTAACCTTTAACCCAAACTCATCACAGCCTAATGATATCAGGTTTTTAAATATAGGCTCAAATAGGGTAGAAATTAGGAAAAAAAAGGATGCACCCGCCATGGCGGCGAGTCCAACACGCTGCCCTGCCAACATTCGGGGAATCTCACTTTTAACCCGACCCGTTGAAACTCATCACAGCCTAAAGAAATTACGCATTATACATATAACAGGAAGACAAAAGCACATCCAAACCTCTCAAGTTTTATGTGTTCTTCCATTCTCGCTCCGCAAACTGAAAAAGAAACGAAAAAAGCTGCCAGTTGTGATTATCTCATTACTGTGAAAACATATAAGAATAGTTAGCCGGACCACTAAATCGGAAATAAGTAATTTTAGAAGACAACCTGGTTGTAAACAATAAAGGTTACCTGAAGCGTTATCCTGAGGGTTGTTGCATAACCTTTTTGTAGCAGCATTTTGTTTACCACCGAGGTTTATATTATCAGGAAAAATCAGACCAAAATGTTTATGAGGCTCAAATAGGGTGGAAATCAAAAAAATCGCAAACATCCGCGATGGCTGCAAGTCTACTGATTTGCCCCGCCAACATGCGGAAAATCACGACTTTAGTCAAATCTGCAGAGATTCATCACAGCTTCTGATAATCAGTACTGTCACCATTCTCATTATACGTAACATCAACAGCGGAGCGAAACGATGAGATAGAACATTCGCCATGGCTGCAACTTTAGTAAGTTGCCGCAGCAAGATGCAAATGACCTCATCTTTAGTCCTCCCCCACCCCTAGACTCATCATTGCCTTGTGTATCCCTAATCCAACCTGCTCCACAATTGACCCTCTTTGTAACCCCATATTCGTCACTCAGTTTCTACTCTCAATCGTCTCGGCTACGTTAAGATCCACATAAAGAGGATCATGTCAGCAAGTGTCCTAATGTGCCTGTGTAGTCCATTAGGTAACATATTGTTTGATTGTTATTCTTTAAAGTTGGTGGTCATTTGTTTACTGCTGCAACTTTACAAAAATTTTAGTCAAAATTATACAGTAGTTGATTGGGTGAATAAGTTTAATATTTACTTCTGTAAAATGTATTGCAACAATGGCAAAAGGTTTATTTGTTACACAGTTGGTGTTTGTTTAAGCTTATATGTGGGCTTATGTATCAGGTCACCACAATATTCGGGGTCCTAGAATTGCATCCAAAGACAAAATTTTGGCTTAAATATAGGTACCTTTCAACATCTCTCCAATCTGATTCCAATTTGCTCAGCTTCCACTTGAAGAGTCTTGCACTGACCCATCAGTATCTCTTCATCTAACCATGTGAAGTCAAGTTAACAGCTTGATCATTGCTTCCAGCTCTTTAATATTTTTATCTTTCTCATCTACCAAACTCTGTAATCACAATATGAGAAAGGGATCTTAGCGTTATGCAAAGCCCTCGTTTAACTGGATTAGATGCAATGCTGGTTTCCATTAATATTACTAACCTAGTTAACAACTATGAGTGAGATATATACCTGAGAGCGGACAGGTAAGACATGTTTGTCTGAGTAGAGGATGGGTTTTATTTATTTTCGATTAGTTCTATAAACAGTTGGTGCTAAATATGATTAAGAAGCTATTTTACTATCATGATAGTCTAAACTTTTTTGCTAATAAAGCCATTAAAAGGTTTTATGCATTTGTATGCATTTTTTTTATGACTTTCAATCCTTTTTGGTCATTTTTCTTTTTTAGCCGAACTCTTATAAGCTAACTTATTTGACACAGGGAGATAAAAACATAATAACATCAACCAATTTGAGGTCAAAAGAAGCACTTCTTCCTTTCTTGCCACCATGGTGAAGAGCTGTATGCAAGAACTCGTCACACATCTATAGCGACTGGTTCCATGTAACTGGTCGTGGAAACTGCCATGGCTTTGGCTTCCTTATTTTTTTCACCGTTCCGGCCATAGAACGAAACACCAGTGGCAAAGGCTTTCCAAAACCAAGAATTAAATAAAAATAAATCAAAGACTTATGGTTTGGACATCATAGACTTACGGTTAACCCCAGTTTTCTTGTTGAACAGTGATGGCGCATCAACATTGCCTTCTTCCCGGTGTTCCTGCTAGTGTCACTGGTATGGAAATTCAGCCGTCCTCATGAAAAGCACATGTTCTGCAAGAAAGCATGTAATTAGCACCATTTGACCACCAATCAGACCAACAGATGACACCAAACACCCACGGCAAGCTTATTTTGACCCAACTAAACTCACCGTAAAAAACTCAGAGGTCAAACAGAGCTGTAAGAAGTGTCAAAATCATTATACCTGAGGCTTATATAGGCTAACAATTGAAGAAAGAGGATGTATCCGCCATGGGTGCAACCGTAAAAAGTTGGCCTGCGAAGACACGGACAATCAGCAAGAGCATAGTCACGACCATTAGCTGAAGCATGATAGTAAGCTATATTAAGCATTTCTTCCGTGTTTATTCGTCAAAAAAACATAAAATTCTAGCATAATCACATGAAACATAATACCAGCCTGTAAATTCCAATCTTTCCCGTTAGAATATTTTCCCATACCCTACAGCTTTCAGTCACCTCTTGGCTTCGTCTGCAAATCAAAACAATAAATACACACAATTAACCTTATTAAGCTTCGTATGCAAATCAAAACAAAACAATAAAAAACCTCCATCTTTCAGTCACTTATTTTCAATAACACATATTTTCAACCAAAAAACCTAACAAAAATTGGCTAATTCCATGAAAACCCTATCAAAAAAAAAAAAAAAAAAAAAAAAAAAACAAACAAACAAACACTGAAAAAAATGCCCTAATTTACAGAAACCCTAATTTACAAATCAACCAATCAATCATGAATACCTTTAAATTCAAATCGTCAGCCGTTTGAACCAAAGCATCCTGCAAAAGAAATCAACAAAACCCCCAAATTAGCGCAACCCTAATTTGAAAAGAAAACAAATACTGAAACAATTTAATGAAAACATACCTTTTCATTTAGGATAACCTTTGTGTGTGTGTGCTGTGTTTGTTATGAGTTTTTTGTGGAGGAAGATTCAAGAAAGACCGAGGTTTGATGTGGGAGAAGATGAGGATTCTAGAATTTGTGAGGAGGGGAGGCTGTATTATTTTAATCCGGGACGGGTAGCAAAACCGAAATATACCCAACCGGCCCGCCTTTTTTTTCCCAAGTGGTACTGTTCATAAGAACGCCCGCTGAATGTAATATATACTAATGTAATGCTCTCTAGGAAGACCACAAAAGCAGTTGAGCAAAGAAAGCTAATTTCCACTGGACAAAATTTGGAAAACACAATCCATCCAATTATCACGATTTTTGGAAAACATAACTCATTATAAGCTCATCGGATTGAACTAACAGAGGGCTGAGGCAACTTATTACGATTCAATAAATCCCATTATCACAAAACACAGTATCAGTACCATAATCAAATGCCCAACAAACAACAAATTCATCAACGCCACACCCCTCAATCTATTCCTGTCAAGAACACAGTTAACATCAGCACTCCCCTCACCACTTTACCACACCCTTTAAACGCAAACTCATCATTATACAATGACAACCCAACTTGCAAAACCCAAGTACCTTTCAAAACAATCCCACCCAACAACTAAAAATGAGCAAAAAACGCAGACGTCCAAATGGAAAGATAAATGCTAACAAATGCTACCAATCAAAAAGGAGAAGAACAAATGCTACCAATCAACAGTAAAGAATACCCATAGATTCGCCCTCAACGCAGACAACCTAATCATAACAGATAGGATTGAGCAACTGCATCTCAACATATTAAAACGTGATACATGCGAATAAAACACGACTTTTCAATAGACACTAAAGACCTCTATTGTTTACTCTGTAAAACATGAATCAGATAAACAAAAACAAGATAAAAAAAAAGATACAAAGAATAAACACATCTTTAGCCACTAATCAACTAGCCAAACATACCAATAGTCATTTATACCTCTATACGTATATACATCATGATAAACAAACTTCTATTATTTGAGAACAGCAACTCTAATTAAAACCTTGAACATCAAAAAAGTGTATCAACCTGCAACTCCAAATTGACAATTGCCACAAAATTATATTAGAAGAGGTGGTTGTGGATTGCAAAATTTCAGCTTATGCTCTATAAGCACTTCAAAACAAGGACCTGCCAATGCGATTATTGCATAAGCTCATAGCAATCCAAACACTTGGAGATGTATTTTTCACTTTTAACAACACAATATCCATTCCAACTTGGACAACAATTCACAGCACATCCAAACACTCTCTATAGTATTATCGGAAACAATTACTGGTTTTATAGTTGGTAATGATAATTATGTAATTTTACATCTACTCTATAAACTCATTTTCCTCCGGATTCAACCGACTTACACCTATAATTCTACGCTCAAATTTTCGTTAATCTGTTTGACTACAAGTACGTTATATTTTTTTGACTTTATTAGGAGTATATATTTTTTTTTAGCCTAGATTTGCTGACTTCATTTATTTATCTTTTTAATAGCTTAAATTTTCAACAAAAAGAAGACGAGTTATAAAATTGCTCTTTTATATTTTCTTGTTGTTTTTTGTTTTTACTACGTAATAGCCTAGATTTGGTGACTTTCTTTTTTGTATGTTTAGAGCATCATTTTACTGGGTGTCACATTATTTCAATACTCACACTTCAAAATATTGCCTCATTCATAATCAAGGTTGCAAAAAAGCGTTAGGCGCTAGTCGGCGGTCGACCATCGCCCAGTGCCTAGGCGGATTGACTTTTTCTATGTAAAAAAATTAAAATCAAATGTATATTAATAAATTTAAATATATTTTAACATAAAACAATAAACTTCACATAATTAATGTTATAGTAATGCATTATTTATTGTTGTTAACATCTCATGTTCACATTTATTTCACTAAAACTAAAACACACATGATGACAACAAACCTACAAGCAAAATCAAACACAAAAAAGGAATTTAATACTCATTTTACATATTATTTATGTGTGTGACTGACTTATGTGACAAAATCCACACACGAAGAAAAACCAAAATCCTCAAAACCCACGTTCCCACACATGAACAAAACACCAAAAACAATAATCTAAACTGAAAATACGAAATCTAAACCTCTACATATTAAGTTCGGATGTACGTGATTTCGGAAAACAAAGAGGGGTTTCAATTAAAATAATAACATACCTTCAAATCTTCAATAATGTGTGTTTTAATTGTGATTGTTGTGTTTTTATCATCATGAATAGTTTCAATTGTAGATTCAAATGTGTATTTGGTCATTGTGTATGAAAGAGGGGTTAATTCGGGTTAAAAAACCACTAATTTGAAGTTTTTTAAGTGTTGACCGCCTAGCCCGATTTGACCCGCCTAGGTGGGGATGTTAACCGCCTTTTGATCAAAACACCTAATTCGTCCGCCTAGCTTCAAATCACCACTGTAAGTGACCGCCTAGCGCCTAGGCCTTTTTTTTCCAACACTGTTCATAACACAAAACAACCAAGTCATTTGAGCCCCACTCACCCAATATAAAGCACACACACTCACATACCCAACGGATAGTTTCAAAGTTTTAGTGAGTATTTGTCATAAATTTTGTAGTGATGCATGTATGCTATTATCTTATTAGTCTACTATTGTACAAATATGTGTATGAGAGTTTCACATGAAGTTTGTCACTCACTATCTGACTTGTTGGTATTTGTGTCTCGCGCAATTACCAAGTCTTATTATAGGATTAGGATTCATCCTAACCTCATAAGTTGGAAAACAAATCAAAGAATATGTCTCCCTTCTCTTCTCCCGAAAACCGGTAGAACAAACACCCCTCTCTAGTGTTTCGGTTTGGTTTTTCTAGGTTTGACAAAGGGTTGTGCTAGACAAGATCGTGACGTATAAATAACTAGTATTCAGGTGATACACATTTACGTGTAGAGTGGATATATATAAAGGAATCTCCTTTGCTTGCTCTAAGAGGTTTGTGGGTTTCAAGGGTGAAATCAAGAGTTTGTTTTAAGCTCCGTTAAATCTAAAGATCATACATTAAGAGGTAATAATAATTGCTCTAAGGGTATCCTTGGTTTCGTTGGTGACATTTTCCGCTGCTCTTAAATGTTTTTTATATGATCTAGATATACAATCACCAATAGTTTTTGGCCAAGCAAACATTTTCACGACATTCTCATGACTACTTTCATAGGAAGTATGTTTTTGCCAAATCATATGTCCATGTCAGCAACACAAAATATATGTCATCAAAAATAGACGTGTCACCAAAGAAGGCTACAAAAATTTTAAAATTACAGAAAAATAAAATATTTGTGAAACTTGAGTGGTTAAACCTTACAAAAAAAAGTATGAGTGACCAAGAGACCGATCATTCTTCACTAATAAAAAATAAAAAATAAATAAATCCCCCTTTATTTTCCTTTAAAAAAAAACCCCACAATGCACCCAATCCCCAAACCAATTCAATTTCCCTCCACTTTTCCCCCAAATCAAAACCCAAACCCTAACTTTCCAATCCCACAAAAATCAACTTTCAATTCGTAAAAAGTTCACATTTTTATGTAATAACTCCAATCTTTTCACATAACCCATCTTTTAATTTCATCAATTTCATCAAATTATTAAAAAAAAAAATAGTTGATTTTTATTGTTATTTTGGGCACAGGTGAGATTGATAATAATGGGTAGTGAGGATGAATCCGGTAAGTCAAAAGAAACCAATCTTTAAAAAAGACCCATTTTCATTAACTTCATGTATTTACTTATTTTTATTGTTTTTGAGTTTTTTGTTGTTGTTGTTAAGTGACACCTGCAGCTGCTGTTGAGAAGATGGGTGGTGAAAACGAAAAATGGAGTAAGAAGGAATAACAGCAGATTGATATGTGCACCAATAATGGCGGATGATATTGATCAGATGTTGGTTCTTATGAATTTGGCTAAGTCTTATGTTGATGATCTTGTTGAGATTAGATTGGATAGTTTGAAACCTATTTTTAGAGGGGTTTAATGTCAGAGAAAGTATTCAGACCCTTGTTAAATTAACCCCTTTTCCTACCCTTTTTACTTACAAGTCACAAGATTATTTTTTCATACTGTTTTTCGATATTTGAAACTGTTTCTTTGATATGATGTGGGAATTGGGATTGTTGACAGATAAGCATTGTTTGATATGTGATGGTGTTTGGGATTGCTTGATATTTCATTTTTGAGTGTTTGCGCACGCACTTAGCAATTGCTTATTTTGAACTGATTAGTATTGGTGAATTTGATATTACAAATTTGTTCTTAGGGTGAAATAAGCTGATCATCTACTTATAACACTACTAGAAAAAGGTATATCCTTGACTCGCATTTTATGACGCACGCTACAAGATGGCGCGCAAATAGCAAAGTCATAAAATAAGAGTCATAAAGAGTAAATGTTTTATTGGGGATGACTCGTTTTCAGAAGCGTCATAACATAGGGTCATAATCAGTTAAAAACAATTGATTAAAAACATTCTTTTACCAAAATCTATCTCTGCTTCATTTTTTTCCCCAAAACACTTCCCTCTCAATCTTCCCTCTCAATCTCAATCTCTCAAAACCTAAAAATACTCCCGCTCTAACACTAAAAATTTCTTCCCTCTCAATCTCTCAAAACCTAATCAAACACCCCTCTCAAAACTCTCAAAACACTCCCGCCCTAATTTCCCATCTCAAACCCCCTCTCTAATTTCCCATCTCAAACCCCTCTCAAAACACTCGACATTGCCCTAATTTGCCCTAATTTTGAAAGGTATGCCGTAATTTGCCCTAATTTGTTTGTTTGAGAGTTTTATGTTTTCTGTTTTAATGTAGTTGTAGAAATTTATTTAGGTTATAAAATCAATTTATTGATTTTTAATGTAGCACACCAGGTGTTTGTGAAAATGTAACTAGGTTTTTGTATCAGTTTTGGTATCATTATTTTAATGTAGCACACCAGGTATTTGGTGTTTGTGAATAATTTATAGGCCTCATGTAAGTTAACTGTAAATAATGTAACATGTTAGTGTTGTGGGTAAACTGGTGTTTGGGGTTCTGGTGTAATATATATGGCAGGAAAAGAAGCAAAAGACTCTTTACACAAGAAATAAGTCAAATGATTAAAGTGTTTGATAGATGGGAAGTGCAGCCTGTGTTTGTGAATAGTGTGTCTATACAGAAGGATTGAAGTAATTTGCTTAAAGAAGGGGGGGTATCATACTTGTATGGTAATTCTAGTCTGATTTGTAGTTTTTCATGGTCTCAAAATATTGGTGTGTTAACATGTAAATGATTTGTAGACAACTTTAACTGTAAATGATTTGTAAGCTGGTGTTCTTGTTTAACATGTATAGGCCTCATGTAAGCTGGTGTTTGTGGTTATCTTTTTCTGTTTTAGTATAATAAGGTTGGTATCAGACTCGACACTTACACGAGATGTTTTCTGTTTTAGAGTTTTTAGGTAATGGATAAATCTTGGATTTTGTCTGATAGATTATCAATCGCATACGAGGAAGGTGTGAATGCCTTTTTAGAGTTTGCACAACAAAATAACCCAAATTCCAATGCCATTCCGTGTCCTTGTGTAAATTGTATCAATTTGTGTCACACTTCCATAAAAAACATGTGTTATCACGTGTTTAAACACGGTTTCGATGAGGATTATATTGATTGGACCTTCCACGGAGAAAATTCATCTATAGATGAAGCTGAATGCCCTAATGAGTCTAGATCTCCCGAGTTCGATTATATTGATTGGACCTTCCACGGAGAAAATTCATCTATAGATGAAGCTGAATGCCCTAATGAGTCTAGATCTCCCGAGTTCGATTACACAAAGGAGATGCTACATGACGCCTTCACATATGCAGAGAATGAACCTAATTTATTGAAGTCACTCCTCGAAGAATACGATAAGCCACTGTATGAAGGGTCTAAGTATAATGCACTAAATGGATTGCTGAAATTCCAACATTTGAAGGGTCAATTTGGCTGGTCTAATACAAGCTTTGATGCTTTATTGGGCGAGCTAAATGATGTTTTGCCTTCAAATAATACAATCCCTAAGTCGATATACGAGGCCAAGAAGTTGCTAAAAGGAATAAGCATAGAATACATTAAGTATCATGCTTGTGAGAATGATTGTGTCTTGTTTTGGGATGAGCACAAGGATGCTTCTCAATGTCCAACTTGTGGCACTTCTCGGTGGAAGGAGAATAGCAAGAAGGTGCCGAGAAAAGTTGTTTGGTATTTCCCGCCCATTCCTAGATTTAGAAGAATGTTCTTGTCACCAGAAACCGCACATGACCTAACTTGGCACGCGCAAGGTAGGGTCAGTGATGGAAAGCTAAGACATCCTTGTGATTCCCCATCTTGGAAGCTTGTTGACGACAAGTACTGGAAAGAATTTGGAAAGGAAGATAGGAATCTGAGATTAACCTTGTCCGCGGATGGTATAAACCCTCATAAGTCATTAAGTGCAAAGTATAGTTGTTGGCCGGTTACCCTAGCAACATACAATCTACCTTCTTATTTGTGTATGTCAAGAAAGTTCATGATGTTGAGTCTACTGATATCAGGTCCAAGGCAACCTGGTAACAATATTGATGTCTACTTGGCACCACTAATAAAGGATCTGAAAGAGTTGTGGAAACCTGGCATTAAGACGTATGATGCTTATAAGAAACAGTTCTTCAATCTAAAAGCAGTCTTACTTTGGACTATAATGACTTTCCCGCGTATGGTGACCTGTCGGGGTGTGTTACCAAAGGTTATAACGCGTGTCCAGTATGCTCAGAGGATACCTACTCACAATGGTTGCCAAAATCCAAAAAAGTATGCTTCCTCGGGCATAGAAGATTCCTCCCACTTACACATCCTTTTCGCAAAAGAAGAAAAGATTTCAATAATGAACCAGAGAGCAATGTTATAAAAAACCGAGATCGGGTGAAGAAGTTTACGACTATCTGGAAGGTTTTACGACTAAATGGGGGAAGGAGAAAAAGGCAAAGAAGGAAGTTATTTGGAGGGCGTTGAAGAAGAATAAATCAAAGAAGAAAATGCCACGTCAGCAAAGAAGGCCAAAAAAGAAAAAAGAAACTCTTGATGAGAGATCGAAAGTTTGGCGTAAAAAATCAATCTTTTTTTAACTGGAGTACTGGAAGCATTTGCTTGTTCGTCATCAGTTAGATGTTATGCATATAGAAAAGAATGTATGTGAGAGTGTTTATGGGACGTTACTGAATTTGCAAGGCAAAACTAAGGACGGTTTAAAGGCACGACAAGATCTCGAGGAGTTAGGGATTAAGACTGAGTTAATAAGTCAACCAAAGGGGAAGGGTCATTATCTGCCGCCTGCCATATACACATTAAATAGCGAGGAGAAACGCATGTTTTATGACACGCTGTCTAACATTAAAGTGCCTGATGGGTATTCCTCCAATTTCAAGAATCTCGTGTCCAACGACTGTCACGTACTAATGCAACAGATTCTTCCTTTTGCAATAAAGGGGGTGTTAGACGTGAAAGTTAGGACGACTATTATAAGCTTGTGTCACTTCTTCAACGAGCTGTGTAGTAAAGTAGTTGATGTTAGTAAGCTAGGCAAGCTGCAAAGTGACATCGTAGTAACTTTGTGTTTACTAGAGAAGTATTTTCTGCCTTCGTTTTTCGATGTCATGATTCACTTGATGGTGCATTTAGTCAGAGAGGTGAGGTTATGTGGTCCAGTCCACTATAGGTGGATGTATCCGTTTGAGAGGTACATGAAAACACTAAAAGGTTATGTACGAAATAATTATCGACCCGAGGGCTGCATGGCAGAATGTTATGTGGCAGAGGAAGCATTAGAATTCTGTTCCGATTCCTTGGAAAACATGAAATCAATTGGCAATCCTCATGATCGTGCTGATGAAAGAAACCACACTGGTAAACCTTTATCGCAGGCTACCATCTGTGTTGTGAATTCTAAGCTACTTGATCAAGCTCATCTTTATGTATTAGGAAACACCGCCGATGTTGAACCATACATAAAGCAGCATATGTTAGAACTGAAGGATCTTAACCCCCGTCGAAATAATACATGGTTGCAGAGCCAACATAGTCGGACGTTTATTGACTGGTTTAAGAAAGAGGTTTAAAGGCGTTTAGCTAACGGGGAAAATACTGGTGATAGTG
Organism: Artemisia argyi; assembly: GCA_030686995.1. NCBI lineage: Eukaryota > Viridiplantae > Streptophyta > Magnoliopsida > Asterales > Asteraceae > Artemisia > Artemisia argyi. The sequence continues at coordinate 212,379,824 of CM060685.1, forward strand.
TTCGTTGGTTGGCAAAAGGCCCTGATTTTGCTGTTAGTAAATATATCGGGTTTGCCGTAAATGAGTATCAATTCCATACAAAAGAGCGTGATGAATCTAAAACCACTCAAGGTAGTGGAGTATCTATAGTTACAAATACTATGCAGATTGCTAGTGCAAAAGACTCCAATCCGGTGTACGGCGCTGTTACCTACTTCGGTCGTATATTGGAAATATGGGATCTTGATTATCGTACATTTACGGTTCCTATTTTCATGTGTGAGTGGGTAGATAGTCGTGGAGTAAAAAATGATGATTTAGGATTCACAGTGGTTAACTTTGATAGGCTTGGTCAACGGTCTGAACCCTTCATATTACCTAGTCAAGCAAGACAAGTTTTTTATGTTCAGGACCAACAAGATAGGAACCTGTCTGTTGTTGGCTTCACACCACATAGGATGCATAAGTATGGAGATAATAATGAAACTGATGATGTGTTTGAATTTGATGTTACACAAAATATGAACCTGTCTTTAGAAGACCTAGACGATTGTTTTAACTGTACGCGCTCGGATGACGAGGGCATATTCATTTTAGATCATTAGTTTTTGGTATGAAATAACTGTTTATTTTAGTAACTGTATATTTGTTAAAGACTGTCAAGCATTATTTATTATTTAAAGTTTTTGGTATGAAAATAACTGTTTATTTTGTTTATTTTAAACAGGTTGCTTTTTGGTAATAAAAGATGGCCTCGGACCGTGAAGAAGATGCAGTTTGTGGTTCTGGTTCTGATTCGGACCGCGAAGAAGATGCTGGTTCTGGTTCTGGTTCCAAATCGCATAGAGGCCCGACAATAAAAGCGAAGGCGAATAAAAAAACAGTTGTTACTTATAATAAAAGAGGTGTGCCAACTGGACCGGGAGCCAAAAAACTGTCTACTTTTGAGGGATTGGTGGCAAGATCTATGGTTCTCATAACCTATGATTCTTGGTTGAACGTACATAACGAAACAAAGGAAGCTTGTTGGCAATATGTTAAGGTAAGTATTTTATTATTTTATTCTAACTATGTTTTAGTTTTAGTATTTTATTCTAACTATGTTTTGATTCATTTTTTACGTTTCAGACACATTTTGTACTTGACCAAAAGAGTCGGAAGCAAGTTCTCCAATCAATCGGGATAAAGTGGAAAAACTTCAAACATTATCTTTATAAGAAGTTCATTAAGCCACTAAAAGATGAAAAGTCTAAGGAGGCCAAAAAGCAATTATATACTCCTCCTGAAAAGTATTCGTCCGTGAAAAAAAAGACTGGAAACTTTTCGTATCACAAAGAATTAAGCCTTCGTTTGAGGTATTTGTTTAAGTTTCAAAAAACCGTTATTTATCACAAAAACAGTTACTAATATGTTAATTGTATATACTTATGCAGGCAATAAGTCAGAAGGCTTCAGCTAACCGTAAACTTAACAAGTACAACCATCATTTGAGCCGAAAGGGATATTCCGGACTCATTTCTGAGATAGTATGGAATTTATTGCTTATGTTAACTTTTTTATTGCTTATGTTGATGCTTTTTAACTTTTGCTTTTAACTTTTTTAGATGGAAGCAACCGGCAAAGAGGAAGATGAGATTGATAGGGCAGAATGTTGGAAAAAAGCAAGAGAAATGAAAAAAGGAGGTTTCGACCCAGCTGTCCAAAAAGTTGTCGATAAAATTGTAAGTATTCATATTTCTCAGTTATTTAAACTTTGATGTTCAGTTAGTTAAACTTTGACCATAAGTCAACATATGTTAAGTTATTTGATGTTCAGTTACTTAAACTTTGACTTTTCACCATAAGTCAACAGATGTATATGTTTGTTTACTCAGGAGACACTAAAGAAGGACAAGGATTATTCAGAGGATCCTTTGGGATCAATAGATGTGCTTACAGAGGCCCTGGGTACTAAAGAAACACGTGGGCGTGTACGTGGGATGGGTCGATATGTAACACCACACCAGTATTTTTTAATACCCAGGAATGTCAAGCAATACCTGAAACAATATGATAACATGATGAATAAACGGCTAAAAGTTGTTGAAGATGAGTTAGAAAGAAGAAGATGTGCAAGTACCAATGCTTCGGAGGGTGCAAGTAATTCTCCAACGTTGAGCGATGAAGACGAAGAACCAAATGTACCAAGTGAACCAAATGTAAGTCTTCATTTGTTATAAATTCATTGCAATTCTTGTCTGTTTTAATAATATTGTGTCATTTGTAGGATAAATCATGCTATCTTGCGGTCGACGATCCTTCAAATATAGTCGCCAAAGGAACCATAGTGAAGCATACTGTCTCGGGTATTTATTTGAAGTTAAATTACTTATTTAATATTTATATATATTCTTACATATTTAATATTTATTTGTTCATATATTAGATGGGAACATTGAAGTTACGGTGGACACATCTGTTCAAGCAGAAGCTTTGATACCGAATCCAATTCCCGAGGAGTTCGTTGAGACTGTTAAAGATGTCATTGGGTACATGCTAAGCTGGCCGAGTCACCTAGTCATTCCATGCTCTCGTTTGGTAAGACTTTCTTATAAAACAGTTTAATCATTGTAACAAAATGGTTTGGTAAGACTTTTTATATTTTTGCAAAACAAGATAGTGGCCAAAAAGAAGGAGAAAAAGGCTGCTGATCAAGACAAGGAGAAAATAAGAAAAACAGAAAAAGAACAAAGAAAAAAAGAACAAAGAAAAGAAGAAGAAGAAGGAAATAGAAAAGAAGAAGAAAGAAAAGAAGAAGAAGAAAAAAGAGAGTTGGGCAGTGTGATTCACAAGAAAAAAGAAAAGAAGAAGCGAAAAAGAGAACCCCACAACGAAGAAGAAGTGACGATGCCAAAAACAGGCACGATGCCAAAAACAGTTGCAGTTGAAGAAGGAAAAAGCCCAGAAACTCTCGCCTCCATTGCAAAAGTGACTGAGAAAGGAAATCCGTTGAAAAAAATGATGACGAGAGATCAGAGGAGAGTAAGGAAAAGAATTGAAGAAAGGATGGGATTGAAAATGACTGCAATGATGGTTGATGGACAAGTTGCAAAGGTTGATTGCATAAAAGTGCAATGCGAGGACGATTTGTTTGGGCACCCCAGTTACACGTACTTAAATTGGAATGATTTTGACAGTCTATTTTCAATGGATGAGTTAAGCGGGGCTGTCGTTGCTTCTTATATCATGTAAGTGATAAATGTAGTTTATAAAAAATTGGTACTTGTATGTTAACAGGACTAATTGAATGTAAACTTTGTATGTTAATTGTTAACAGGTACCTGTATGAGCAAATCAAGAATGGGTCACAAAGAGATCATGGAGTTTGTTTCATGACCCTGACTGCGATCATGCATCATGAACGTAAAGCGAGGGCCAAGAATATTGAGGAGGCAAGTCAAGTTATTGCAAAAAGGTTATCTACAAGGAAGCAAAATAACCTCATCTTATTGCCGTACAATCCCAGATTAGATTTTCGACAACATTTAAATTAATTAATAAAAATTAACATTAATTAACAGAATTTGTTTTTTGTAGAAGACATTGGGTGTTAGGTGTGCTTAACATGAAGACAAGTACCTGCTATTATCTTGATTCCCTATCGGTTAGCGACGTCAATCATCAGTTCAAGCAAATAGTGGATGCGTAAGTAATACAAATTTATAGAATCTTTATGATGTATGATGTAATACTTAACTGGGTTAATTCTTTGTAGGGCAATTGCATTGTATGATGTAGAAGCTGGAACCAATAAGAGGACTAAACTTAACTGGGTTAATTCTAAGGTTAGTTATTTTTTGTGGCTTATTTGCATCTCCTAGTTTATTAATAGTCTAAGTAATACTAGTGTAGAGTGGTTTTTAGTTTTAATCAGCTTAGTATAGGGTAAAATTGCAATACAGATCAGTGTAAGGGTGTTTGGTTTAAGACAGCTTATAGGTTAGTTTGGGTAGAATTTGAAAAGCACTGTTCATGTGCCAAGTTTCTGAGTTTGATTGAACTGATTCAAAGGTATTTTAGTTGTTCTCATCAGAAGATAGGGCAGTTTGATGGTTATTTAAAGTCTGCATTAGATATTTTAGTTTTGAGCTCTTATCTGCCCTAATAAGCTTAGCAATAAGCTGAGCTTAATTTGAGTTCATTTTAGCTTTGCTAGTTAGTTCAATGGTGCTTAAGTGAGTGCCTATCAGTTGGTCTACTGTGGAGTAGTCTTGCTCAAATTTTGCGCCAAATTCCTAATCTGCTACCACAGATTGTTTTGCAGCAATTAGTTATCTGCACTGTTTTGCGCCAATTTCCTAATCTGATACCAAATTCCTAATCTGCAAATAAGCCCATATACCCTGTGCAGACCATTCTTGTTAATCAACTGTAGTTGCATATCATATACAATTTGTGTTTCTTGTGTAGTGTCTACTTCAGCCCGGATGCACCGAATGTGGGTACTTCGTGTTGAAGTTTATGAAGGAAATAGTTAAACATGGAGTTCGGGCTCTCGAACATGACAATGTAAGTAGTTAACTGTTATAAGTAGTTTAAGTAGTAATTAACTGTTTCTAAAATGTTGTTTTATTTGACTAGATTGGTGGCCCCAGGAATGAGTACACGGAGGCGGATTTCGACGATATTCGAGAAGAATGGGCAATTTATGTGTCGAATTTCATTTTTAGGTAGAAATCGCGCGTATTGTAGTAACTTTAACTAATTATCGGTCTATATTTTGACTTGAATTGTTATGTAATGAATTGGCTGTAACACCCCCAATTCATGGTTGCAGCGGAATTCGAACTGGGTGTTACTTGACGGCACAATAGTCACAATAATAGAAAACGAACTCCAATTGAGTCGTTTTAAAAGATTTATCATTCAAATTATATAAATATCAGAGGTTACAAAATGAGGTCCCAAATGGTTCCATGTTTACAATGTATAATAAATGAGTTTTTGAATGATAATAAAATTTATAGCCCTCTTGAACATCCGTGTCCTTCCGTGCCATCCTTGATCGTCATGAACCTGAAATACATGCTTGAGAGGTCAACACAAAGGTTGAGTGATATTCATAGAGTTTGTTAAATCGATTGAACACAATATGTTGGTAGTGTGAGTTATAGGCTCACACCAATGTTTGGAAAACAAAACAGGTAGGCTACGTTATTATACGCCCGGAACAGTTATTATACACTAAGCTTATGACACCATAATGTTAACGTGTACCAATATCGATCGGCAGATTTATCCCGGTAGGTATTTTGCTAACATACCTAAATCTCAAATATTAATGCATTTGTTTGAACTTAGTCAATACAAATGGGATTCGTCAATCCCAATAGGCCTATTCATAATATTCGCGCTCACTATTGCTAGTGACTAAATGGTTCATAATAAAGGATCTCGGTTTAGCAAGGTTGGTACTTAGTGATAATAAAACATCGTCGTGAAGCATACATTAGAAAGCATTGTATTCGATTTATAAATAGCATGTATTCCCCCCAAGGATTTGTAAAACAATTAAGTAATGGAAAGTGGGGCTATGAACTCACCTTAAGTAAGATAGCAAGTAATGAATGTAACGGTTGAATCGTGAAGGTTTCTACGAGCAACCTATAATCGAATGTTGCGACTTAGGATCGGTGTAAAGAATATAACGGAGTGCCTATATATATATCTTGCATTTAGTCCATGATGTGGTATGATGTATATTGTATGTCCTTGAAAGAAAAGATTCATGAATATGTATGTTTTGTATATCGTTTACTACCGTTCGGGCTGACATATTTCAGAAGTCATGTTAGTAAGCGTTCGAGGAGCCAGGACACTTTAACTCGTAAATCCACAACTCAACTCGACGGCTCACATAATGAACTCCTCACATGAGGCTCCCTACTATTGTAGTAGTTGATAACATATATAGATATAAGTTTTGATTCGAAAAGTTACATGTCCGATATTTGAATAAACTTAGGAAAGTTTATTAGTACCTGAAGATTGTTATTAGGGGTAGTTTCATAAGTCTTGAATGACCATTTTCTCTTGGTAATATCTCATGGTTTCCTTTTAGGTGAAGTAGATCCAAATTGCTTGTTCATGTTATCGCCTAACTCATTGTTTCATGTTTACGCCTATGTAAGTTGTTATGGTCATTTCGTCATGGCCTAGCCATGACCTTTGGTCCTTGTTCCAAGGTCGTGAGACACAACCTTGGCTCTAGCCATGGTTGTGGTCTTGTTTATAGGTCATAATAACTCTTGTTCCTTTTAAAGTATAACCATAACTTAGTGACTTATTATATGTAAATAGCTGTTAAGAAATTATGAAATATCTTACTCAGAAAGTGTTTTCAAGGCTCGAGCCTCTTTGTTCCTGAAGGAAAACGTGATTCCGGACAACTTTCGTGTTTTAACTTTTTCATGAAACGGACCATAAATGCCTCTTTTTGCGTGTTTTAGGTTTCTGTAACAGAAAGTTTTGGCAGCTTTGCCGCAAAGTTTTGGTAATTTCAAATCGTCATAACTTTTGACTCGTATACTCGTTTTAGGTGGTTCAAATTGCTACGGTTTCCTTGTTAGGTCCTCTACTACAATATGTAATAATCCAATATCATATTTTTACCATTTTAATCAGGTCTTTCCAAGAAAATCACTAGTTTACTTGTTTTAATAACTTGTTTTAACAATTAATAACAATAACTTGTTTTGCTCACTTTTATACATCATGGACATAACTACAAGACATAATATAGCAAGAATAACATGTAAATAACATGAACATGATTATTTAACAAGAATCAAGTTAGGGTTTGGCTTACAACTTGTGGAGAAACTAACTAGAACCAAGATCAAGACCAAGAACCACTACTTAATCTTCCAAAAATTTTCCAACCATAGCCAAGCTTCCATATCAAAAACCCTATCTTATAATCCCTTGATAAACACTAATCTATCACAAAAACAAGCCTTAGTAAAAATCTTCACTAAGAACACTTGGAAATTTGATGAGTTTTTGTGGTGTTTTATGGTGATTTTATGGTTGAAAGGTGTTAAGGATCAACTAGGAACTATGCCTTGAACTTGTGATGGATTGAATAAGCAAGATCAATGATCAAATTGGTGTATTTTTAAGATGTGGGTCGTTGGTATTGAGAGGGAAAGGAAGAGAAGGCTTAAATAAGGTCTTGAGGAGGTTACATGTATGACTAGTCAACCCTTGGTGACCAAGTTCTACACATGTAATGATCTAAGACCATCAAGCTTGAGATCAAGCCACACAAGGCTGAATCCCCCCCCCCCCTAGGTTGGTTCCTAAACTTGGGGGACAAGGTGTGGACTTTGCATGGTATTATCCTAAGTATTAGGAAGAGTTTTGACTCCGGGAAATGACAACCGTAAATGATTAGGCCTCAAAACGTAAAACCGGGTGTCGTAAAATTATGGAACTTTAAAGTATTGTTAGACATGTCCATATGTCCCATAATAAAATATAAAATAAGTGGTAGGTTCCATTTGGGTGGTAAAACCCTGCTAAAAACTGGAAACACGGGTCTAAAACGCGTAATACGTAAAACGTACGAATATTGCGTAAAATTGAGAAAAGTAAAATGTTACTTTTCTAATGTGATAAAAATGATTTAAAATGACTTATAATGTCTAGACTGGGCTCAGTCTAGTGTCGGTTGGTATTAAATGTCTTTTAGACATCAAACCGTAAGCCTAAAAATCAATGAACGACTTATAACATCAAGGGATAATTTTTGGTCAATGGAGGAGGGAAAAAATATGTTGACTTTTTCTAATAAGTTGAAAAACTCAAATCGTCTTAAAAACGCGTTTTGTGGTCTAACGGTTAATCGCCCAAACAGTTAAGCGTGCTCATGTGAGATTAGTACAGGCTTGGGTGACCTGCCGGGAAGTCTTTGGTCATGTTTTTCTCAGTCACGATTAATTCTCAAATAAATCATGAGTGTGTCAAACATTTTTCTGATGCGGGGTCACTTAACGCGGTCGAGTTTCGTTGTACGTAGAATTTCTGAATGACGTTTTACCCTAAAACGTGTAATTCCGTGTAATTCCTTAATAATTTTCACGAAAATGAGCTTATGAATGTCAAACTTTTAATTTGCCATAGAAATGATTTATCACTTCAGCCCAAGAAATAAAAATCAAGTTTCGGGAAAATTTTTCGGGAAAAATGAATAGTAAAAGTGAATAGTGAAATTTTCCGGGAATAGTAATTATCCTGAAAAATGCGAATTGTTACATTGGCGGTAACGCATGGTTTTGATATATATGAAATGCGTTAATTTTGTACAATTATCAGGTTTATTGTCAATAGTTATGTATATAATCAGGTTTTAAAAAACAGGAAAAAAAATGATTTTAAGGTAATGACTTGCAAAAACATATGTCAGAAAAGTGTGTCATAAAAGTTAGTCAAAATGATTTTAAGGGTAATGACACGCAACGTGTGTCATAAGTGCGAGTTATAGAAGGATGACGCACAAATGCCAGTCATGAAGCTTTATGACGGGTCTTTCCTTGACTCGCATTTGCGCGTCATAAGGACTCTTCTTGACTCGCATTTGGAGTCAATAATAGCTGTTTTTCTAGTAGTGTAAGCTATTTGAAATAGTAATCCCAAACACACCCTTATCATGTTTTGATATTGTGGGTAAGGTCCGGGTGTCTGGACATGAATATATGCTTATTTGAGGGTGAAAAAGCTGATTGGGAGGTGCGCTGACCTAATTGAGATTAGGTAGGATAGTTCAAAACAAGAAAGGTTTACTGATAGATATGATAACAAACCCTTTGCCTACTCTTTTTACCCTTTGCCTATTTTTTTGATATCTGAAACTGTTTCTATGATATGAATGTTGAATTCATTATCTTTGTGAATTGCTTGATGTGGGAATTGGGATTGTTGACTTTTGAGTTGAGACTTTTATGATGTGTTTAGTATGCTGAATTGTTTGACATGTGGTGTGGGATGTTTGGGATTTTCGCTTATGTAAACAACTTATCTTCTTATTGCTGTTTTTAAGCAGATGATGAAATGTGACTATGCTTCTCTACTTAGTTGAGGGTAAATAAGCTCTTTGTAATTAGCAGTTTTAGTTTAGGATGAAATGTGAAGTATATGCAATATAATAATATTTAAAGGTGTGTTTGGGAATTGGGATTTGCTAATGGATAAGTGTTTTCAGATGAAAAAGGGCTTATGCTTATATTATCGTTAGAACTCTTATGATGGTATACTAAATCTCCTGACATGTGATGGGGATGCTTATAAAGTTACCCATTTTAGCCCGTTGTCTGACCCACTCCCTTTGCTAGGGCAATTATGAAATTGATCAGAAAGGCTGAAGGATAACATAAAACAAGGATAACATAAAACAGGGAATATACCTGACCAAGTCTCAACCGGTGGCTGTCAGGGTAATGGAAGAACCAGTAAAGGGCTGCAAAACCAATCAGTTTTTTGTGGAATGTCCTGCTGATCACTTTTCTTCTCAACTAGAAGATACATCTGCCAGTCGGGATCAGTAACATCAATGGGACTGCTACCTGATACAGAAACAGTTGAAACGGAGAATTTAGCTTTAATATATGCAGATAAGCATGCAAAACCACATTTTTATTTATTAATCGAGAGCAGCTAAATGTTACAATGCATCAAGAAGAAGAAGAAGAAGAAGAAGAAGAAGAAGAAGAAGAAGAAGAAGAAGTGGTACCAATCTACAGTAAAGAAGACCCATAGATTCGCCCTCAACGTAGACAACCTAATCATAACAGTTAGGATTGAGTAACTGCGTCTCAACATATTAAAGCGTGATACATGCAAATAAAACACGATTTTTCAATAGACACTAAAGACCTCTATTATTTACTCTGTAAAACGTGAATCAGAAATGGTGGTAATATGACATGACCTTTCATGTAAATGGCAAGTGTAATACGCACCTCAAGCTCATCTGCTTTCGAATCCTTTAACCCCTTGCTATTCACAGATGGCTGAAGTATTTTCCCATCTGAAATCATACATCTGTACATCGACAAGCATCAAAAATCAAAATTACGCTACTGCACACAAATAACAACCAACATGCAAAAGATGTGTAGGATGATCACATGAAGAGAAGTTTTAAGATCCGTGACTCCTTTCCCAGCCTTTAACAGTGACATACAATATCAACCATTGAAATACACAAAGCCAGATTTATACGTAGAGAAATCAGTTATTAAAGAACCGGAAACACGATTCAAAAAAATATAGTCCACAATGTGTACTTACATCAGATGTGCTCTCAAAAGAAATATCAGCATATGCTTTAAATGATATGCTGTTGTTGATCCAGACAGTGACCTGCATTAATTTTTTACAAATTAATACTAAAAAGCAAAACATGATTTCTTCGCACGATAGAAAGATTATGAACAATGACGAACCAGGAGCTTTGACTATGCCCCCCAATAATATATGAGTAGCATATGCCAAAAACCACTTAAATATCGATAAGTTGGATAATAATGATATATACCTTTAAGCCTTGGTAGCCGTATATTTTTCCATCTTCTTCAAAAAAGATACTTAGGTCAACAGGTCCAATGGGAAGCTTTCCGGAGATCCCTCTTCCTCTTCATTAGAGACTGAAATTTAATATACAAAGACATCATCAGGGCTAAGAAAAGCTCAGACAGAGTTACAAACTACGAAATCCTCTTAAAAACAAGATAAACAAAAAGATACAAAGAATAAACACATCTTTAGCTACTAAGCAACTAGCCAAACATACCAATAGTCATTTATACCTCTATACGTATATAAATCATGATAAACAAACTTCTATTATTTGAGAACATCAACTCTAATTAAAACCTTGAACATCAAAAAAAGTGTATCAATGCCCAACTCCAAATTGATAATTGCCTTAAAATTATATTGAAAGGGGCGGTTGTGGATTGCAAATTTTCAGCTTACGCTTTATAAGCACTTCAAAATAAGCACCTACCAATGTGATAATTGCATAAGCTCATAGCAATCCAAACACTTGGAGATGTATTTTTCACTTTTAACAACACAATATGCATTCCCAAACACCCTCTAATCAAATTTAACTTTATATCAACTCTAAAAAGGAAATTTTCTTTAAATGTAAGTATCTTCGTAGTCCTAATATATCAAAACCTCAATACCAAATTTACATTTTGAAAGACTACTAACTATTCCAACTTGGACAATAATTTACAGCACATCCAAACACTTTCTATAGTATTATCTGAAACAATGACTGGTTTTATAGTTAGTAATGATAATTATGTAATTTTACATCAACTCTATAAAGTCATTTTCCTCCGGATTCAACCAACTTAGACCTATAATTTCTACGGTCAAATTTTCGTTAATCTGTTTTTCACTACATTTACGTTAAATTTGAAGCATCAGCCTAAATTCACTTCAACTACAACAAATGAACATATAATTTCTTACTAAAATTCAACTATTAATAAGCACATAACTAACTAATCACCAGAAAATTAAAAAGAATATGTAAACAACACATAATTCAACAGTTGTATTATACCTAACTTGATAATGGTGATGACGATTGAAGAAGGTTACGGTGATGATGGTACCGGAGTTAGGGTTTCGGAGGTGGTGGATAACGACGGTGGAGGTAATTAGGTTAACGACGGTGGTGGTGGTGGTAGATAATGACGGTGGAGAGATTAGATAGAGAGAGGGACAAAAGAATCTTTACTTTTGTTTATATTTTTATATCATTTTGTTTATATTTTTATATTTTGTTTGCTTTTTATTTTTAAAGAAATGATATATTCGTAAAAAAATTTAGAAAATGAGGTGTCATTTTGTGATTTGTTTAATTAGAGAGAAGAAATAAAAAGTATTAAAAAATGCACTAATCACAAAATGACATCTCATTTTGTAAAAGTTTTTGTGAAAGTTCTGTTGTGGTTGTATCATTTTTCTTACTTTTAATAGCGTAGATTTGGTGACTTTTTTGTATCTTTGGGTAAGAGTTTCAGTGAGTAGTTGTCATAAATTTTGTAGTATACTACTGGACAAATCTATGTATAAGAGTTTCACGTGAAGTTTGTTACGAACTTGGCATTTCACAAATGGTTTTGATGTTAATCTATTTGTTCTTAGCAATAACAACAACTCATTATCTAACTGGTGCTTGTGTCATTGCTTGTTGAAGTGTTTCAAAGGCTGATTGAGCTTCTGAATTCCAATGAAAATCATTCTTCTTCAAAAGAGTGGTCAGATGTTGACTAATACTAGCATAGCCTTAAATAAACCTTTTATAATATCCAGTAAGACCCAAAAATCCTCTTAGTTGCTTGATTGTAGTAGGAACTGGCCAAGACTTCATTGCTTGTATCTTGTGAGGATCTGTAGCCACCCCTGCAGCTGAGATTAAGTGCCCCAAATACTCTACTTGTCTTGTTCCAAACACACATTTACTCTGCTTTGCATACAGAGTATGTTGTCTCATAACTTGCAAAACTTGTCTCAAATGAGATAGATGGTCTGATAAAGAATGGCTGTAGACCAGTATATCATCAAAGAATACCAAAGTGAACCTTCTCAGAAAAGGCTTAAAGACTGAATTCATGAGGGCTTGAAAAGTGGATGGTGCATTTGTGAGTCCAAAAGGCATTACTACAAATTCATAGTGACCCTCATGTGATTTGAAAGATGTCTTGTAGATGTCATCCTCACACATTCTTATCTGATGATAACCAGCTCTCAAATCCAACTTAGAGAAGAATGTTGACCCACACAACTCATCAATTAATTCTTCTATAACAGGAATGGGAAATTTATCTTTGATAGTGTTTTGGTTGAGTTGTCTATAATCTATGCACATTCTCCAAGATCCATCTTTTTTCTTCACCATGACAATGGGAGAAGAGAAGGGACTGTGACTAGGTCTCACTACACCAGCATCTAACAACTCATTAACCATGGTTTCTATAACATTCTTCTGACTAGGTGGATACCTATAGGGCCTAATGTTGACTGTTTTTGACTCATCTTTCAATGGTATTCTATGATCAAATTCCCTTGGAGGAGGTAAAGAGTTAGGAACTTCAAAAACATCTGCAAACTCTTGCAATAATTGTTCCAATTCAGGGTAGATTTCAGGTTTTTCTATCATTGAAGACTGCATCAAATTCAAGCTAGCAGTGGCCCAAATACAACTAACAGATGGTACATAAACATTAGCATTTCCTATTAGCTGTTTTTGTAACTTTTTGCCACTCATCCATTGTAATTCAGATTGGTGAGTTCCTCTCAAACAAATTTTCTTACCCTCATACACAAATTTACGGTGGTGGTGGATAACGATGGTGGAGATGATTAGGTAACGATTGGCAAAATTATGTTGGTGGTGGTGGTGGATAATGACGGTGGAGCGATTAGGTGAGAGAGGGACAAAGTCTTTACTTTTATATATATATTTTTTTATTTTTATCATTTGTTGCTTTTCATTTTTAATAGCCTATATTTGGTGACTTTTTGTAATTATGTGACTTGTGTTGGTTGGGGTGTCATAAAACCCGACCTAACCCGAACCCGATCGGGTTCGGGTCAACTCGGATCAAAAAACATGTTCGGGTCAATCGAGTCAACTCGAATTGACCCGAGTTCTAAACAAGGTCAGGTTCGAGTATACTTTTTTAGCCTTGACCCGACTCGAACCCGAGTTGACCCGAATCCAAATTGACCCGACCCGAGTTCTAAACAGGGTCGGGTTCGAGTATGTTTTTTGGAGGCTTGACCCGAACCCGGCCGGGTCAACCCGAATGACAGCCCTACTTGTTGGTATTGGTTTTGATGTTAACCTATTGACCTTAGCAATAAGATCAACTCATTATCTGACTTGTTGGTATTGGTGTCGTGTGTAATTATCAGACTAATGCTAATGGGTGTTGCACCCCAACCATAACCGAGCAAACCAACGTGCCGCCCCCACTAGCTGGAACAAAAGCAACGCATCGCTAAGCAACGAAACAAATGTTTTGGTTGCTTGAGCAACCGAAAGAATTAAACATGCAACCCTATTTTTTTGACCGTTTGGCTTAGTTTTAAGAAAATATGTAGAAAAAGGTAGTACCGTTTGGCTTGGTTGTTGTTGTTGGTTTTTTTTTTTTTTTTTTTTTTTTTTTCTTTTTTTTTTTTTTTGTATTTTTGTAGGTGTGGCTGGATTGGAGAAAGAAGACAACGGATAAGGAAGTAAATATTTTATGATAGGGTTTTTAGGTTTGGTTATGTTTAAAATTTTGGGCTGGTGACACTTGGGCTGCTAAAAAAAATTGGGCTGCTAGATTGTTATTTGGAATATGTTACGGAAATATTGTTGTTTAATTTTTTTAATTTTTACATATTCTACAAAATATAGTTTGTTTTATTTTTTAATTAAAAAAATTATGAGGTTACTTTTGTGGTCACCACTAGATAGTTATGGTTAGGGTGGAGTTGTGAAGAGAGAAGACTGAGGTGGCGGGGTTGCTTGGGTGAAAAAGTGGTCACCACAAGCATTAATCTCAAGTCTTATTAGTATTAGGATTCATCCTAATCTCATAACTTGGAAAACAAATCAATTTTTTTTTTAAAATAAACATGCCAGTTTTTTTTGAAAATAAACATGCCAGCTTTTTTTTTTTTTTTTTTTTTTTGAAAGATGGTATTAATTTTTATTTAATAAATGTTTTAGTGTGTTTAATGTGAGTATTTAAAAATTTATTCTAATAGCTTATTTACCTACACCACGTGGTTTATTGATTTTATTTTTGCATTGAAGGGGTGTTTAAATAATTATATTAATTGAAAAAAAAAATATATATTTTGATGCATAAGTTATTTATACAACATGTGCATATAGTTGTATTGCTTAATATTAAGTTTGTAATGTCTAGTTATTTAATGGAGGAAATAATCTTCCTCATTATATGTGGTTTAGATGGGGAAATCACCTTACTTATTTCCACTACTAGCTTATGATGTATGCATATGCGCTCCTTAAACTTAAATTGCTTAAAATATGATTACTGTTAGTGGAGTATTATACTCTTAACTAAAAATGATAATATCATTTACAACTAAATTAATATTTTAAATATTATTTAATTTTTATACTTTTATTATTTTTTATTTATAACCCATGAACTTTTTTCTTGAATTACTATAAATTGAACACGTAAATTAATATTAAGAGTCAAACAAAAATAATAATTTCGCAAATATAATTATTTGCCGATATACAATATCGCTTTGTGTGGGTATCTGTCTAGTACGGTATTATTCAATTTGCTACAAACAATTAAAAAAAAAAAAAAAAAAAAAAAAAAAAAGAAAAAAACACTGGCAAAAACCAAAAATAATTAAATCCCCAAAAATGTCCCTCTAAAAATAACCCCAAAATTTCATAAAATCCCAAAACCAATTCAATTTCCCTCTTACACTTTTCCCCCAAATCAAAACCCAAACCCTAACTTTTCAATCCCACAAAATTAACCTTCATTTTCACAAAAAGTTCACATTTTTATGAAATATTTCAACTTCTTACACAAAACCCATCTTTTAATTTCATCAATTTGAAAAAAAAAAATTATTATTATACAAACCGCAATATCAAAATACTCCTTCTAATCCACATTATGAGCTTATATGATTTCGTCTTATTTTGAGACTTATGGGCTCACACAAGCTTATTATGATGTACTGTAATAACTTAATATAAGCCCATAGGTATCAAAATTAGCTGAACAATTTGAGCTTATATAAAGTAAGCCGAAATTATACAAGCTCATAAGCCCACAAATAAGCTTAAACAAACATCCCATGCTTATTATGAACTGGTAAGTTTTTGTGGATTTGATATTACAAATTTTCTGTTAGGGTGAAATAAGCTGTTTTTGATAAGCTGATCATCTGCATATTACCTCTTATTGCACTTTGGTATTGTGGATAAGCAGTTTTGAATGTATGGGCTCTGTACATGATTATATGCTAATTAGGGGGTTAAATAAGTTGATCGGCATTTGCTGTTGTTTTGAAATAACGAATAGTTTATCTGCTTAATGCTTTTTTGGTAATAGATATGCACTTGTTAGTGTTTGGGCACTTTGAGATTGTTTATTCCAAATTGAATGTAGTGGTGGATTTGATACTTTAAGGTTACCCTTATGTTGATATTAGCTGTTTTGAATGAGTTGATTATCTGGTTATTGCGTTTTAATGTAGTAGATAAGCATAGTTGAGTGTTTGTATGTGATTGTATCTTTATTTGAGGGTGAAATAAGCAGTTTGGGAGTCGCTTATTCAGACAATGTATTGCTTCTGTATCTTTGAAGTACTCTTAGCGGAATTGCCAAACTATAATTGCGTAACTGATTGTTTTTCGAGTGTCTGAATGAAAACAGTGCTTATGTTTATGATCTTGTTGATACTGTCATGATGCGAATGCTGTTTTCTTCTGATGGTATACTGAATCGTCTGACAAGTGATGGGGATGTTTCAGAATTTGGATTGTCTTTATAACAGATTATCTGCTTATTGTGTTTTTTGAGCAGATGCATAAATTTGACTATGCTTATCTACTTAGTTTAGTGGTGAAATAAGGTCTTTTCAGTAAGAAGTTTCAGATTGTTTAGTTTGAACCGGTTATTGTTGGTGGATTCAGTATCGTAAGTTTAACCTTAGGGGTGAAATAAGCTATTTTGGATAAGTTGATCTTCTGGTTATTGGCATAAGCTGTTTAATACAGTAATCCTAAACACCCCTTGTTACATTTTGATAAAGTAGTTCAGCAGTTCTGAGTGCTTGGAAGGCTCATTTGATGGTGAACTAAACATCCTTGTAAATCTTTAATAAGCAGAACTGTCAAACACTCATATAGCTACTTTTCTAGTTATCGTGACATAGATACTAATGCTGTTATCAACTATACTATCAAACATGTTACAGCCTTGTAAATCTCTGGCGCACAGCCTCGTAAATCTCTGGCGTTGCATTATGTTACAGCCGAATCTGATTCCCAAACACCCCCTTAAGTCTATGCAAACGAATTAGTGTATGATCAACAACTAGTTTAGTGAGTCGAAAAGTCTTTGCATATTACATGATGTTGTAACACTTTATCTTTCCCGAAAAGGTTTCTGATTCTATGTTATATTCTATTCTAGACCAACATGGGAAGGTGGTCAGTACCATGGAGATGAACAAAGTCGATTGGCTGCTCTTCTTTTAGCAATGGGAATTAGGAGCTGATCACATCGATGTTGAGCTTAAGGTTCCTTTCTTCTTGACTTTAAATGCGTCTATTCATGCTCATAGGCTTGTCTAAAGTACTATTATTAGTATTCTTACATACTAAATTCCTGTTATACTATAAGACATAATGTTTCTATCAGATATCTCATTTTAGTTACTCAAATGCAGGCTGTTGACGATTTCAACAACTTAATCCATGGAGACAAGCCTGCAAAGTGCAAAGTCATAGTTTCTTCCCACAATTATCAAAATACTCCTTCGATAGAAGAGCTTGGGAACCTTGTGGCCAAATTACAGTCAACAGGAGCTGACATTGTCAAGTTTGCAACAACTGCTATAGATATAACTGGCGAGCACGAGTCTTTCACATTAATTATCAAGTAAGTGGCATTAGTCATGCATGTAATGAAATTTGTAAATTAGATATATTTTTTTCGCTGTTTTATTGGCTTATGTGGTTATTTAAGTACCTTAATTCCAATAATAGCAATTGTGATGGGTGAAAAAGGTCTGATGTACCGAGTACTCTACCCGAAATTTGGTACCCTTGAGCATGGAAAGGTATCGGCACCCGGGCAGCCCACAATTAGGGATCTTTTGGACTTGTTTAATTTCACAGTTAGGACCTGACACAAAAGTATTCGGTATTATTGGGAAGCCGGTTGGACATAGCAAATCACCTTTGTTATACAATAAAGCTTTCCGATCGGTTGGTTTTAATGGAGTTTATGTACATTTGTTGGTGGATAATGTAAAGAATTTTCTTGATACTTACTCATCTACTGATTTCGCGGGGTTCAGGTTGTGTTTTGATCTGTTTTTATTGGAGCTAGTGTTTCAGTATCTAGAGGTTTTTCCATCAAACCAACATGCTTTCACGCTTGTGCAGTTTTAGTTATTTTATTTGTAAAATTGATCATATTTTTACACTCGGTTTTACTAGTTACTGTATGCCCAAATGTTATACTGAGCCATCTTTTATGACTCAAATGTTATAAATAAGTAGAATGGCTAAAAGGGCACAAAGTGAAAGTGCGTTCATATATTTTGGAGGAAAAAAAATAATAAAAAAAAAAACCCTTATTTTTACGTATTTAGATTAGTAAAATGAATCATTTTTGGATGCAGTTGTACCATTCCTCAAAAAGAATCTTTACTTCAATGTTGTGATGAGGTTGATCCGGTTGAAAAGGTAAGTTTCATTTTCATAGAAACCTTAAGCATTGATGCTGATGTAGATAGTTATTAAATTACGGCTTTTTATGTTTTCTGTTATTGATTGTATGCTACAGTCAATAGGAGCAGTCAACCACGCCATCAGGAGACCATAATGGGACATTATATGGTTGCAATACAGACTATGTAGGCGCTATTTCTGCTATTGAGGTTTCTCTCTGTACTTTCTGTTAGAAGTGATAATATGGGTGGCTGGGTCAAAGCAGTGCTTTTTGTCCACTTATAAAAATTTTCATATTATATTTCGCACCCATTCGACCCATTTGAGATTTACTTACAACACAAATGGGTGCAATTGTCTACAGGTTCAGGCATTCAAAATGGTGCAACAGGATCACCCTTGGCTGGTAGACTATTTGTGGTCAATGGTGCGCGCTGGCGGTGCTGGAAAAGCACTTGCTTATGGAGCAAAAGCGAAGGGTGCAAGGATTGTGATAGCCAATCGGACTTACGGTTAGATTCTACTAGCGTTCACATTACCATTTTTAATATCGGACTAAATTGCAAATAAAACATTATAACTAGTTATATTGCATTCTTATCAGTTCAGTATGGGTGAAAGCCAACTGCACGGTTCTCGTCATATTTAGAGGGTATTTGGATGTAAGTTGTTTATCAAAACATAAAAAATTGATCATTGCGACTTCAAGTCACAGTAATCAAATAACCAGTTGCAAAATTGAAATCCAAACACCCTCTTACATGCATAGTTAATACACCAACTAAAGTTTTCTCTTACTGATGATACTGCACAGATCGTACAGCCAAGAAGGTGGTATGATACTTGCAAACACTACATCAATTGGTATGCAGCCAAATACAGACGATACTCCTATTTCTAAGGTACGACTATCTACCTTTCTTCGGTCATATGTTTTAGAAATGGTGGTTTGCAGTTAGAAACGTAATATGAGGTAAATATGTGCATGAGATGAAGTTTCTATTTTCTTTTGTGGCAGGAAGCTTTGAAGTTGTATGCACTGGTATTTGATGCTTTGTACACACCAAAAATCACGAGATTACTTCGGGAAGCAGGAGAATGTGGAGCCATAATAGTACAGGGGTGGAGATGTTTATAGGAAAGGCATATTAACAATATGAGAGATTTAGGTCTTAAATCACTACATCAGTGGAATGAGGCTCTTATGGCAAGACACCTTTGGAACGTTATTTCTGATAGGGAATCTATATGGGTAAAGTGGGTTAAAATTCATTGGCTTAGAGGTAAGAGTGTGTGGACTGTTGAGACCCATACTAATACCTCTTGGAGTTAGAAACAAATTCTGTCACTTAGAAATGCTAAAGTCAGCTTTAAAGAGAAGGTTGCAGACTTAATAAGGAATGGTGATTGGAGATGGCCAAGAAGCTGGAATGACAATATTGTTGATTTAATTAACACCCCTGTTCCTAGTGTTAATGCAGGTATTGAAGATAAGGCCGTTTGGATTAATAAGAAAGGCAAGGAAAAGAAGTTTGTTGTGCAAGAAGTGTGGAAGGAATTAAAGCCAAATGCTCCCAAGGTTATCTGGTTCAACCATGTATGGTTCTCCCAGTGTGTGCCTAGACACTCTGTTTTTCTTTGGATGGCTATCAAGGGCATGCTCAAGACACAGGACAGGCTATCAAAGTGGTTTAACATACAAGACATGAAATGTCCTTTTTGCAGCCAATGTAAGGATTCCCATTCTCACCTACTTTTTAACTGCTATTATACTAAAAGGCTTTGGGAAAGGTTAAAAGTGATGTCAAATTTGGATGGTGTGTCTAATAATTGGGTTGAGGTTATATCTAATATAGTGAATAGGCCTGCGAGGAATACTATTTGGAGTGTTGTTCAAAGGTTAGTCTTGGAGGCTGTTGTCTACTTTATATGGCAGGATAGAAACTCAAGGCTTTTTGGTGGATATGGTAGGAATGAAGAAGATCTGTTAAATGTTATTATGGAGTCTGTGAGGTTTAGGATTATGGGATTAAGTTTGAAAGTTACCCCTGATGTTGTTAGAGCTTCTGAAATTTGGAAGTTTCCAATAGATAGAAGGCTTAAGTATAAAAGAATGTTGGAGGAGTTGTTAACTGATGATATGGTTATTGATGGTGAGCTTGGAAATGTTAATGATGCTGATGGATAGTAAGCTTTTAAGTAGTGAGTGGGCAAACAGTTCACATGATGGGATTGGTTTTTTGAAGTGCAACGAAATTTATTACTGTGATGATCCAGGGGATTGTACACTTCTTTTATGTTGTACTAACTTTGATATGACTGTTGGATATGTTGGGAGGTTATTAGACAGGTTTGGTGGTATATTGACCATTGTGGGAATCTTAACTGGTGGTGCTATTCGCTTTCTCTGCCGGTTCCTGGGCAACCTTGTTGATCTCCTGAGTGCAGGTTGCTGAGATGTTCTAACACCATTGGTTGAGGGGAGGATTAGGGGAAAGTAGCACTCTTTTCCTACCCAAAGGTTTTTCCCTTGTGGTTTTACTTTGGGTAGGTTTTTTAGGAGCCTATTTCCCCTAATCTGCTACATTGGAACTCCCCAACTTGTTGCTGTTTTGGATGTGATCATGCAGGCTGCAATGTTACTCTGATGTTTGCTGTTTCTGCTGAAGGTTGCTATTCTTGGTTTGATAGTTTTGTTGTTTTGCTCATGGCTGTGATATATTGGTCTATGTATTCTTCTATAGTGTTATGAGGTTTCAGATCATTGGTTATTTTCAGTGTATTGTGATGGATTGGAGTATTTAGGTTGGTCCCTTTACGGATTCAGAAGTATGCTGGGAGGTCCAATGGTCTGCACTCATTCATATCATGTTATTTCGTTTATTTGTATGTGGTTTGTATTTGTATTTGGATGGTTTTGTAGTAAGTATGCATCTGAGCATGGGATGATGTCCAAGGCCATGAGCTTTTGAGCCAAAGCTGTCAAGTTAGGGATGTGTCCTAACTGCCACGTTGCTTTGTGCTTTTTCTTGTACTTTGCCTTTTGGCTTTCTTTTTCCTTAATAAATTTACCTTTTGGAAAAAAAACAAAAAAAATAAAAAATAAATAAATAAATAAATAAAAATGAGAGATTTACCGGGTTACCCGGTAGGGTTTTAAATGCAAAGATATGATATTTCGTTCCTCTCCATTACGAAGTTTTTGAAAAATGTACCACCATGCATCGTTGCCCTTTTGGGAAATGATTGCTGCCAAACACAATGATTGAAAAATGTACAGTTCATAAATGTAAGTTCAAATTTACACTGTCAACTTTCTTTCTATTGTCTTTGTAGTTAATCTTGTTTATTAAACTCGTTTGAGTTGTTAGAGATAAAACGTAACCCGAATAAAAGAGTCAATTGCCTACCTCTAGAAATGATAATCACTTTATATCACGGTAGAGGTACATATGGTACAATTCGGCTATGCTATTGACTAGAAGTTTGTTCATTAGAAGATTTTATAACAGTTAAAAGCTATAGATCTTTCTGAGAAACCTAGATTTTTCTTAAATGAACATTGTCAAAAGAATTTGTGTAACTGGTTTATAAGTCCTCGTTTCGCGAATACACTGACTATCCCTAAAACTGGTAAAAGTCATACCAGCATCAATATTGAATATAAATTGACCATCAACATATATGAAAATAATGGGATTGGCCTTTATATATCACGCTTGTCTAAACAACACATTTCTCAACCCAATCTTAGCTGTCACAAAAACATACATACACATGGTAAGTTTAAACAAAATTTCGGCAGAACCCATTTTGCTTTTCACAAAAACATACATTAGATACACCTTCGCATATAATCCTAAATATAGCAAACAATTCTTTTACATTGGCCGAAACTCAAGGCCACAAACAATGAGACCAGAAATAGGTCCTTCATGACTTGTAAATTTCATATTCATAGAAAGGGAGTCATCCTTAAATTCAGAATTTGAGTAAAATTTCCAAAGTTGAATCTCCATCCATCCATCTTTCCTTTGTTTTGGAACCCGAGTAGTATCATGTATATTCAACGGGCTTGGAGTTATAAAATAAAGAAAATCAGCCTTGTTGTTTTCTTGGTGTACATCTCGTACATTCACAGGACAATGCAGCCCCTCATATTTATCTGAAAGCTTGAACACAAGGTAACACGCGTATTCTGTATAGGGTGACAACATTTGACTTTTAATCGTGCATTTGATATGAAATACTTTTTGTGGTAAAAGCTCAATCACCTCTTGAAATCTGCATGTAAGATATATTTTATGATTACATACTTTACAAAAATATATATATATATTAAACAAAATAAAAATAATAAAAAATAAAATAAATAAAGTATATTTAAAGACACATAAAACAAAATTCAAGAAATGAAAGCTTTGCCAAGTCACAATTTTCAGTTTTGAATTAGACTAAAAAGAAGAATAAATCCTTAAGTGATTTGAGTTGAACTGTAACAAAGTTGGTTCAAAAAAGCAAACCTGGACTGGGATATTGATTTTGAAGTAAAAAGGTGCTCTTTAGACACATTGTATAAAGCTGCCTTTGCAGAAACTATAAGAAGCTTCATCCTGTCTATGTTTCCCAACCAGAACAACTCTTCGTAGTTTCTGTTTATCTTGAATATTTCTTTAAAGTCAGTTAGCAGTTGATGCACCCGATCCACACTGAAGTTTGATTTCAATACTTGTTGGACTTCTGCCAATTTTCCGATTCCTTCATGTTTCACCTGCATGCAGTTATTATAAATATGCAACTTAGAACATGATTTTATTTATTGATTTATTTCTTTGTTACTATGCATTCATATCTCCTTTATACAACTTAAAGAATAGAACATAGACTGGAACCAAGGAATAATTTCAAAAAATTACTTTTTCAATTGCTCGAAATTCAATGCCTTCAACATGAACAGCAACATCTCCACTATAGTACGATGAAAAACTCTCAAGTAGAAACTCAAAACCGACATCTTCGTTTTGATACAAGAAACGATGCAACTCAATCATCATCCACTGCTCATCTCTCCATGTTGCGAAATATGCATGTAGACTTTCATGTCCCTTTCTATAATTTAGGTTAACATACATAGGCTTACCTGAAAAGTTTCTTGAATCACAAAATTTGAAGACTAAATAGACCCCATAGACAACATCTGGAGATAAAAATTGAGCTCTTGTCTTGATTTCGATGTTCAAGTCAGAAATATCTAACATCTCCACCACTGTCCCAAACCTGCACAGATTATAAACATCCAAGTCTAAATCAGTCATAGCCTTTATTCTCATACTCTTCTACTTTTGAATTTTGTAATTTTCGGAATAAGAGTTCAAATTCTATATTAGAATTTATTATACCAGACAAATGTCTATTTAAATAAAGGTAAGAATATTATAAAAAACACTATCAAGATGCTAGCAAAATTTATAATTCACTGTCATGAGAACAGAGGACCCAAAACAGGGCATACCTCAACTACCTTATTAGAAGGTTTATAAAATTATAGTTCCCAATCATATAGTGAGTATTAAAATCTATTTTGTCATGTACAACATCAGTTCTCATTGTGGATATGTATGTATGCTGGACTATTCCTCTTTTGATTAGCAGTTCTAGCAGAATAGACTCAAAGGGGTTCTTAAGTTTTGATCCTATCTGATCATGATTATAATCATATGATTAATAATCATATTCTGCTACTCTAAAAAACTTGTCATGCATTAAACGCTAAAGAGAATAACCTTATACTTTAACATTAATAAACATAAAATACTTCTACCAATAATGCATATGTTTGCTTATCATTTAAAACTAACGAAGGTGGAGATGTAGAGAGAATAACCTTGATTCTGGAAGAGATTTCCACTCATGTGGACAACTGTTTATATAGGAAAACATTGTGGCTGAAACCATTTCATTTCTTTCTCCGTTACCAACGAATGACAACAACTGGTATACAACCGAAATACAAATCAGACTCAATGTATGATGTATAAATGCATGTGTGATTTTGAATTATCTCTCAATAAGGAAAAGATACATAGAAATGGGAAACACCAAATAAACGAGACACAAGAATGAACTGATTACCACTTTGTCCTGTTGAAGGAGGATTCCCTTAGAAAAAATGTTGTAAAGTTCTTCTTTCTTTTTGATAGAATAGATTTCTTGGCACTTTGACTTCTGGATTATTTCTTTATAGTCTGTGGGCAATTTGGGCTCCCATTTCTCATAATCCTCCTGTACATGAATAATGAATTAATCAATAAACTCATGTTTCATACAGTTGCTTTCTGCAGTTTATAAGACAGTTAAAAGATCATAGTATAGATATATATGAATCAAAAGCTAGCCAATTTTGTCAAAATATAGAAACTTACCTGAAATTCCAATGCTTTCATGAGTTGTACGACCACTTCATCAGCCGTTGGCCGTCTTTCTCTCCTGTGATGTAAGCATTGAAAGGCAATCCTTGTAAAGGTAATATATGACTCTGGCACAATTTGTTCTTTGATACCCTCAAACACTAACTCATCAAGTTTTTCTAAATGATAGTGTTGTTTAACCAAAAAGGGTAAATAAAGATACTCATCATCTAGTTTTACGGATGATAGTTTCCCACACAATATATCAAATAAGACCGCGCCCAACGAGAATATATCAGACTCTTTGGTTAAGAAGCCTGTTTTCGAGTATAGTGGGTCACGATAACCAATTGTGCCTGTAACATTGTCGATGACATAGTCTACATCCTGATTTGTTGGACATACTAAGGAAAGCCCGAAATCACTAATTTTTGCTTTCCAATCATCAAACAGTAGAATGTTGCTGCTGCTGATGTCCCTATGTATTATCATTTCTGGACTTGAAACAGTACCATGAAGGAACTCCAACCCGATTGCTATATCGATGCATATTTTAAGCCGCATCACCCACGTAAGACTATCATCGCTCAAGTATTTATCAAGACTTCCTCTTGACGCATACTCATAGACAATAATTTTCTCATCCTCTTCATCACAGTAGCCTACAAGACCAATTACATTTTCATGTTTATACTGCATAAGGATTTCAAGTTCTGTCATAAATTCAGCTTCTCCTTCAGCAGATTTCCTACCCAACCGCTTTGCAGCAATGAAGTTATGCCCATGACTGTGACCCTTGTACACATTCCCAAAATCTCCATGTCCAATGAGATTGTCTTGATTGAAAGTTTTTGTGGCCAACATTATGTCTTGAAGTGACAGTTTGAGGCTGTCTTTGTGGTTCTCCTGTGAATCATCAGACAATCAGTTGATTTGACAAGTAAAAAATAACTTAACTATTTGCCATCTAAAACTCCATTAAAGTCTCAAAGTTCAGGGTTACGGTTGTATGTCCCAATATGTCACAAAAGTTAAGGACCAAAAAAGTTAAATGGTAAGATCGTTAGTTCAGTAAAAATTTGAGGATTAAAATATTAGTTGCACAAAGTAAAATGAATTAAATGTCACATACTACTATGAAGAATATATGAGGAGATTATAAAGTTATTCAAAAAAATTACGCACCTGACAGTATAACGCTTTTTTAAGTTCGTTGATGACAACATCTATTGATGGGCGTTCGACTTGAGTCATTGCTAGACATCGAAATGCGATTTTTGTAAATATGTCCAAAGACTCGTCATTGGGTCCTTTACTCAGAGAAAAGACATGTTCATCTGTTTCTTCCTTTATCTTGTGATCAACAATTTTCGTTAGTGTTCCCTTCTCAAAATGATGTCGTGCAATGGGTGCAATCCCCCTCTCATTGATGTCGGTGAAAATACGATCATAGGCCACCTTCCCAGTCAAGATCTCAAATAACACAACTCCAAAAGAGTAAATGTCTGATTTCTTATTTAACTTGCCAGACTTCGAGTTCTCATAATCCGGATCTAAGTACATAGGTGTACCTGCAATCGTACTGGCATTGAAAGTACTGGCATCTTGATCTGCTGGGTGGAATTTGGAGAGCCCGAAGTCGGCAATCTTCGCCACCCAATTATCGCCCAATAGAATGTTCGCGCTCTTGATGTCGCGGTGTATTATCTTTTGTTTTTCCTGATCTGTGTTGGTGTGAATGTAATTCAAGCCATGTGCGATATCAAGACATATTTTCAAGCGTTGCATCCAAGTAAGATTAGTCAATTTATCACTGCTTCCCAAATAATCTTCAAGACTTCCTTTAGAAGCAAGCTCATAGACAAGGATCATGTGATGAGGACCTTCATCACAAAATCCAAGAAGAGAGATTATATTTTTATGTTTACAACTCGTCAACGCTTCAATTTCTACATTGAACCCTTGTTCTCCTTTTGGACTGTTGATTCGTTTTATAGCTACAGGGCTTTGTTTCTTAGGAAAACCACATTTATTTTCCCCGTCTATCGACAATGAATTGCTGCTATCGAAGTGTTCGAGTCGTGCCTTGTATACCATACCAAATGCGCCTGACCCAATGCAATATTTGTCGGAAAAATTTTCGGTTGCCAACTCGATATCATTAAGTCCAATCTTCAAGTGTTCCAAGTTCTTCCACTGCAACATAGTGGACATTCAAAATACAACAACATACTTAAATAAATTATTGAATGAAAAAAGAATAACAATCTGTATTAATTGTGATGCTAACAGAATTAAGTTATACAACTCTTTTTCTCAGCCAATGTATTCCATTAGCTTCAATATCAGTTATTATTTTACTCTTTAAAATAATTTGTGATTTGTGACTAGTGTGCAGGTCCATGGTAGTTGGTGCAGATGGTGTTTTTGATTCCTTGTTTTTCGATTTCTGTCCCCATATTAATAAAGTTGTTAACGGTCTTTTATCATTTTAGAGTGCCAGGGTTATGAATATGAGACATCAGAAATGAAAAAAGCCCATTAACCACATAAACCATTCATCTAATTTACTTTTTTGTTTACTAATTAGGACGACCAGCTTCAAACTAAAACTATAAAGAAGTAAATTACCCTCAGGTGATTGGATGATGTACTGTCAACTGCACTCCTTGGAAGTTCCTAAAATAATATTTGCAAAAGAATAGGAGATTAGTAGATAAATATAACAGTTATTATCAGATAAAGTTGATAACCAAGTTGAGTTTCTTACCGGATTTTCATACATTGATTGAAGTTTCAACGCTTTCTCAAGTCTTTTAACAACCTGATCTATGTATGGACGATCTGCTCTTTCCTCTTTTATGCAGCAATATGCTGTTTCTGAGAAGATTTTTAATGCTTCTTGGTCCATCTGATTTCGTAAATGCGGTATGATCATTTCATCCAAATGAGATTTGGCCAGCTGACTTAATAACCCCTCTTTCAACTCATCTTCAACTTCATTTTCGCCTTCGTCTTCATCTTCGTCTTTGTCACCATTTGCACTCCTTCCGCACAAGACTTCTAGTAATACAACTCCGAATGAAAACACATCTGACTTGTGGGTCACCCCGCCAGTTTTTTCATATTTTGGGTCCGTGTATTCATTCTTAACAATATCACGAGTAAGAAGAAGACGGTGCCTCCGAGCTACTGTATTTTTCAATGAAAGTTCAAAACCAGATAACTTTGGTTCCCATTCGTCATCAAGAAAAATATTTGAGCTCCTGATGTTGCAATGTATGACACTAAAATCTCGCCCAGGATCATAATGGATGTAACTCAATGCCTTCGCAACACCAACACATATATTCAACCTTTGCATCCATGTGAGGGTCTGGTCACTTAAATATTTTTCGAGACTTTCGTTGGCCTCCTTCTTGTATACGATAAACATATTGTTCTTGTCCTCATAAAACCCAATAAAAGACACCAGATTTTTATGTTTGAGATTAGAAAGCATCAAAATCTCTGTCCAAAACTTTTTACCATTGTCTTTTACATGTTTAGTAGAGAACCACTTTGCAGTAATATCGATGAACTGTTCAGAATGAAAGAGATGGCCTTTGTAAAGTCTTCCACTGCTATATTCTCTGATGATATTCTCTTTAGCATAAGAGTTGGTTGCTTTTTTTATATCTGCTAAGCTGATTCTTAAGTGAGAAGAGTATTTGAGGGAAGACATTGTCTTTTTGCTGACATGGGACTCAACAGGTGTAGATATGGAGGTCACTGATCCCTATATGTACCAAACAAGCCAACATTACCAAGTGTGCAGATTCACAGGGTGAAATACGTATATTGAGGGTATCTTATTAACTACCTAACAGTTACTAAAGAGAACAATAGTGAGACATGTATTTAAATGGAATTGTGGACAGCTGATCATGTCCATGTTGGCTTCATAGAGAATCTTAATTATATTTTTGTAAATGGGTTTAGGATTAATTTGTTTGAGGAAAAATTAAGAGAGAAAAGCTTTGATAGATTATATAGAATTGTTTATTTAGGAAGTCGGTATTATTATAAAAAAAAAAAAAAAAAAAAAAGTACGGAGTATTAGTAAAAAATAATAATGAAGGAAAAGAAAGAGAAAAAGTGGTTGTGAAATGAGACGTGGTCACAGAAAATGACTTGGCTAAGGAATCAAAATGAATGTGTTTCAAATAAGCTCTAATCATATTTTATGTCAACCATAAAGTTATTGATGTTTTGAAATTGCTTTAGTTTTTTGAAAATGTTTAGAATGGTCGTGGCTAAAGTATTCATATATGCATTATCATGTTATAGTTTAATAACTAACATCCACCTATTGAATAAAATTTTTCATATATGCATTATCATATTATAGTTTAATAACTAACATCTACCTATTGAATATTACTACTTCTAACTAATTTTATCTACAACCAATTAATGTAATTTTGAACATAAAAATTAATCATGAAATAATAATCAAGTTTAAAAAAATGTTTTGTTCAAGTTACTTTAACATAAAAAGCTCACAAAAATGAATCACTATTGTAACTTTGAGTGATTTAATAATAAAAGAAAAAGTTATAGTAATTACATTGGAACAAATCTCAAACTCGGTATCTATTTGATTATTTTCACCTTTATTTGAAATTGGGTCCAATTTTATATGTGTATTTCTCTCTACAAAACACATTTTTATACCTTGAAACCTAATTAGTATAGTAATAAATAAATAACAAGAGTTAGAAGAAAAATATAGTAATAAATAAATTATTATTATAAATAAATAACCTTTTTATACCTTGTCATGATTGGATGATGTGTCTTCAACTTCGGTCGCAAGTACTGAATGTTCCTTTAATATCATAAATACAGAAATAAGTAAATAATTTTACTCATAGTAATATTAATATTATCAATAAATAGAGATTATTTATAAAAGAAAGATGATAGAGAAAAAAACTGTCTTACGACATTTTGAAGTTCCAATTGAAGTTTCAAGGCTTCCTCAAGTCTTGTGACAACTTCACTTATATCCGGGCGTCGAGATCTTTCTTCATTCAAGCAGTCATATGCTATCATCGCGAAAACGTTGAATGATTGCGGATCCATTTGTTTCCGTAGAACCGGATCAACTATTTCATCTAGTGTTTTCTTTTTATAATGAAAAAAGACTAGTGTAGCCAAATGCTTATTATCTGGATGCTCACTTATTGATTTCCTACCACAAAGTAGTTCAAACAATACTATCCCAAAGGAATACATATCTGACTTGTGGTTGACACTTTTAGTCTCAATATATGTTGGGTCTCCATACCCTTTCACATACCGAAGTTTATTAGTATGAAATGAATGGTGCCTTTGAGAAGCTTTAATCTTCATGGAACATTCAAAATCACATAACTTGGGTTCCCATTCATCATTTAATAGAACTGTGGCACTGCATAATTGGCAGTGTATTACGCTGAAATCGCGTGGCTCGTCGTAATGAATGTAGCTCAATGCATGCGCAATACCGATAGATATCTCCAATCTTCGCACCCATGTCAACAACATCGGGTCACTTAGATATTGGCCGAGACTTAACCTGGTCTCAAGCTTGATAATGATGATCTTCTCATCATTCTCATCACAAAACCCAACAAGAGAAACCACATTTTTATGCTTGAGACTTGAAAGCATTGAAACCTCCGTCCAAAACAGCTGTTCTGCATCCTTCCTTTCTTTCTTAAACCTCCGAGCAAAGATATCAATAAACTCACCGGACCACAAGAGCTGTCCCTTGTATCTCTTATCAAAGCTATCTTCTCCGATGACATTTTGTTGAGCGAAGTTGTTGGTGGCAGATAGGATATTTTCAAGGGGGACTCTGAGGTGAGCAAATTCATTCATTATCTGTAAAATAGTCAAGTTAAAATGTGAGTTAGAAAAAGGGAGTATAATAATGCCTACAAAGTGTTTGATAAAATTCCTGAACCATGTCTAAGACAATTCTAGGTCTAATTCTGCATATATCTTGTGGTTTATAGTTATTATGTTTGTGGATAGTAATTAAAATACTCTTAACATTCTTTAGAAGTTTAGGAAGTGATCAAGTGAATGGTCTTATTAAGTTGCATTGTTTTGGTTAGTGACTTCATGTTGAGATATAGTCTTGGCTGTCAATATCTGCTCCTAAGGTGTTTTTAAACCATTTGGTCCAGATCAGATGGTGTAAGTATGGACTACATGGGCGATACTTTGTCTACCTGATGCAGTTTTGATGGGTTAATATGGATTGGAATTGTCTTGTTTGGTTCCCTCATTGACTGACCACATGAAAACTTTACTGCATTAGTAGAAGTAGTAGTATATGTGGATCCACCAGATGATGATGAATCACATGGAGACGGGTGGCAAGTCCTCGAACAGGCGTGCATCCCACACTGCCTTGTCTTGCCACAAACTTTATTACATCTGATATCTTTCGAACCACATGGCATGTTTCTGAGGACAAAATGTCCACCAATGCATTCCGTGGCTATAGGAACAGGACATGATGGACAATCCCGAAAGTTGCAGCTGTGAGAAGACACGTGACTGAATGGTTGAGGAACTGAACATGGGTATTGACAAGAAAGTGGCGGGGTACCACATGGTAGTGGCAGAGGAATTGAAGATCGCCCACAAGCACAAGTGAGGTCAGTGAAAGTCATCTCTTGGCAAGGAGGGCAATAACCACTGTGACAAAATGATTCACAATCGTGTTGCCCACATCTTCGCTTCTTTTCACAAGGCGAAAGTGAATAACATCAACAAAACTTTTACTCTCTAGATATTCTCTCTTTCTCTCGCTAGGGCGAATTTGGCGATCGCCTCTTTTACTATTTGATTCATTCCAATTCGTAAGATAAGTTCATAAAGTGGTCTTTAGAAAAAACTATAGCATGTGCTTTTTGTGTAACAGTAAATTGTTTAACGTTGCAATATACTTTTGATAAGTGTTGATGTTTAGTCATCTGAAGTTAATTTGAAGTTGTTTCCAGTGACATGTTTTCGTAGTTGTTGCAGGATACTTTATTTGACAATAGTGTAATTGGATGACTTTTCAGGATATTGAAAGGAATGAAGAGACATTATTAAATGTTGTAATGGAAACTTTAAAAGCCAAGTTGCTGATTTTGAAAGGGAAGAACTCTCCTGCTGTAGAAAGAAAATCTAGCAGTAAGATGCTGGTATTTGGTATTAATGATAAACACTGCTGGCACAAAAGAGTTATGAATTTGAGAAATTGCTAAAAGATTGCATAAGATTCAAGGGTAGAAGGTGATAAAAGTAGATAGGAATATTCAAGATAAGTTGTAACAGGCGCAAGTAAGTATTTTATGAATCTGACACGATGTTGCATTCGTATCCACACTAGGTATTCGAATTGTTATAAACAAACCGCTTATTTGAATTGTTTGATACTGCTAAGTCTTTTTGAAACTGCTTGAATCTAGATGTATGGAAACATGATGATTCTGCTTGTTGATTGCTGAATGATTATAGATGATTAGAGTTGTGCTTATTGAGTCAACTAGGTAAAAAAAAAAATGGCTTGATTTCGCTGATTGCTGATTGTTGAATAATTATACTAGATTGATTACAGTTGTGTTGATTGAATCGATTGGGTCACCAAGTATCAAATGAAGCTCTGGTAGAGTAATGCTAATCTAAACTACTCCAACTAACTAAAGATTAGAAAGTGAAAGTGTAGACGATACTAGAGTGTTCAATGACACTATATATACGGTAAACTTAAACATAATCCTATGTGATCTCATATGCTGCAGCAGGTATATATATTTTTAGTTTTCTGTACTGAACATGAATATCTTTTTGGAAATTATGTAGATTCGCTTCGTACAGATATTGTGCACAATGTATGTTCAGACTCTTACTTTTATCCCAATGGCTCCGTATATATAAACTTTTTGTCATAGTGCATAATGTAACAGGCAATATACAATTGATAATAAGCAATTATAATTCTATTCCAGGTTGATGATGTTCATCTCATACTTTGAGATTTGTTCATCCCATTTAACTGATATACTTAAGCTATGTACATCTCATTTAGTCATAGGCCATATTGTCTCATCACAGATTGTGAATCAGAAAAGGAGGAACTTGAGTTTGAGTAATCTTTCTATAGACTTTTTGAAATCAAATGATTATGCTATTGCTGCATTCATTCCGGTTCTCATATACTACTCATTCTTGTTTCAGGAACAAAATGATTTTTCTAAAGCGCATGAGTAGGGGACCCATAATAACAAGAACTAATTGAAGGACTATATATGGAAAGCCTTGAAAAGTGGCAAGGTAATGTTTCAAAGCAGATCAATAATCCCAAAAAGTCAACTGATTACTAATAAACGCTAAAATTAGATGGTTGTAACCCATTTGACCCGTAGTATTGTTTCAACTTTCAAAGCACATCAGCAATCCCAAAAGGTTGTTACCCATTGCTAGCAAACAATATTGATACGGAGTTCGGGTGCGTGTTGAGTTTAGATGTCGTACGTCATTTCGTTGAGTATTCTTTTCGAAACTAATACGTGTCTTATATTTTCCGTTATGCCTATGTTAGGCGGAATAAAGAGGCCAAGGGAACATATTAAATAAGTATACTCACAAAACTGAAGGAGTGAAGGGTAAGATAACTAAGGTCAAAAGGATTATTATGGGTAATATTGAGAAGGTAGTTGTTTCGTTTTCGTGATGTTTTGTTTATTGGCCCTCATTTAGCACCTTTTTTCGTCTTTTTAACATTTCGGTTTTTGGTGTTTCATGGTGCTTATGGGATATTAATGTTGCTTATATTGGCTGAGGTTACTAGGTATGTTGTGTTCAATCTCTAACATTAACTTTAGTGTGTGTCAGGCTGGGTTGACTTGAAAAAAAAAAAAAAAAATGTCCAAGAAAACCTGATAGTCAAATATGTTTTATAGCCATATTATTACAATAATGATCTAAGTTTCTTTTTTTATAAAAAGGATTTAGAAGGTTTTATTCAATTAAAATACACTCTG
This sequence comes from Artemisia argyi, assembly GCA_030686995.1. Classification (NCBI taxonomy): domain Eukaryota; kingdom Viridiplantae; phylum Streptophyta; class Magnoliopsida; order Asterales; family Asteraceae; genus Artemisia; species Artemisia argyi. Next base: position 212,413,798 of record CM060685.1, read on the forward strand.
GGTGACTATCAAATCATAATTAATGACCTAATTGACCTTTTTTCTTATCAGTTATTCGTCTTTTTATCGCCACATAGAGACAAACCATACCTGGACAGACAAATTTACAAGTAAATGAGTCGAACCCATATAAGGGAAGTTCCTTCTTTTCAAGTCAATGCGTCATAAGTCTGTTAATATTTGTGGTTTTCTTCTGTTGATAATTTTGAAATGGGAAAATACTTGGAGATTAGAGTTGGTAAAATTTTAAGCTTCGAGGTTAAAGGGGATGGACAACTCATATGTAGCTTACATGTAATTTTGATAAAAATTAGTTTTGATCTACAGCTTGGACAACTCAGCAATCCCCTGGTTTCCAGTTTTAATCGTCTACTAGGGACACTCCCTCAGTTTCACATAAAGGTTTGCAGGACGTCCTATCAAAATCTCGGTTGGGTGGCCATAGTTCACAAATGATTATCAACAACTCAACAAGTAGTTTACTATACCACTTTTCTTTTTTTCAATGTTTTGAAACCCGGTTTGACCGGTCGAACTGGTTCCGGCTTAGATAACGGGTCAAAAGGAACCGGTTTTTAAGAACTCAAAACCCAGTGTGATCGGCCGTTTTACCCGTTTCTATAATTCCGGGTGGGTTTGCCATTAAATCTTTTATATGTGTTCCACATTGTTTTTACAAGTTTTTAAAGGCTTTAAAAGCTGTTTAGACAGGTTTTTAAGGTATTTAAAACACTTTCTATATGCTATTTGGACAGCAGAAAGATAGGCTGTTTGGACAGCTTTTATATGTTGTTTGGACATAGCCTTTACATGGCTGTTTGGAAACAAGTTTTTGCAGCAATTACATGCACTTTTTTTTTTAAAGGCAAATACATATTTGTATGTTGTTTTTTAGCAGCAATTACACCTTTTGTATGCCGTAACACTATTTTTTACAGCAACTATGTTTTTTTTCAGCAATTACATGTTTGTATGCTGTTTTTTTTACAGAGATTGGCAATTAGATACTTTTAAAGGTTTGTAACATGTTTTTCAGAGCAATTATATGCTTTAATCTTAGAATAGTTCCTAAGAGGTAAAACTCTAAATGAGACTATAAGTGGTTAAACAGATCATGAGCATGATATTACACTCTTTGATTCAGGATATTCTCTGCGAGTCGAATGGTCTAATTGTGAAATTGATCAGAGTGAAGGTGTATACACTCAAACAAATAGATAGCAGTACTTATAATGATAGAATGATGGAAGAGGAAAAACAGTCTTACCGCATTTTGATGTTGGAGTTGAAGTTCCAACGCTCTCTCAAGTCTTGTGACAATCTCATCAATATCTGGGCGCTGCGATCGCTCTTCATTCAAGCAGTCACACGCTGTTTCCGCGAAAATGTCAAATGACTACGAGTCCATTTGATTCCACAGATCCCAATCAATTATTTCATCGAGTCTTTTCTCTTTATAATGGGTAATGGCCAGCGGAGCCAAATACTTATTACTATCGCTGTCGATTATTGATTTTCTACCACAAAGTACTTCAAACAATACTATCCCAAACGAGTACATATCTGACTTGTGGTTCACAGTGTTAGTCTCCATAAATGTTGAGTCTACATACCCAGTTGTTAACGTACATGCACCATTATTGAAAGAATGGTGCCTTTCAGATGATTTAATCTTCATGGAACGTTCAAAACAAGATAACTTGGGTTCCCAGTCATCATTTAAATAAACTGTTGCACTGTCGATGTTCCGGTGTATTACGCTAAAGTCGCGTGACTCGTCATAATGAATATAACTCAACGCTTGCGCAACACCGACACATATCTCCAATCTTCGCGCCCATGTCAACAACATCGGGTCACTTAGATATACGCTGAGACTTGCGCTGGTATCATCCCTGTAAATGATGATTTTCTCATCATTCTCATCACAAAACCCAACAAGAGAAATCAGATTTTTATGCTTGAGACTTGAAAGCATTGAAATCTCCGTCCAAAACCCTTGTTCAATTTCATCATCCCTTTCTTTTTTTAATCTCCGAGCTTCAATTTTAATCAACTCACTGGACCACAAGAGCTGTCCCCTGTAATAGTTATCAAAATCAGTATTTCCCCAGCAATTTTTTTCATCAAAGTTGTTGGTGGCGGATATTACATCTTCAAGGGGGATTTTTAAGTGAGCAAAGTCATCATGATTGACTGAAGACATCATGTGTATCTGTTTTGTCTGAAAAAAAAAAGGGTGTTTGGGTTACAAAAAGAAGAGAAGGAGTGTATGGTTTATATGCATAAATCTGTTCGGTTTATGTTTGTATATATAGAAGATGTGGACAAGCGTGTGGGGTTCTGCATTATTCTTGTAGTACGCTATTCACTTTTTGACCATTAACATTACACAAATCGTCTACAGCGTAATACTGAGCAACTTTTATTCAATAATAATATTAAAGTATGAATATAATAAACAGCAAAATATGAATGAACCTTCTCAGCAACAGGTCTCTAATGGCTGCTAGTGCGTTGTGGTTTTAGTTTATTGTTTAGGTGAATGACCATTGTCTGCCACTAGTGACCATACATATATAATACTTTAATCTAATACTCTACATGCTTTTACAAGTTTCATTATTATCCGCACCGCAAAATAAAGCAAACTCATTGTTCAACTCATTTTGACTGAAGTACATCATGTTTCTTTATCTGAACAAAAAGAAGAAAAAAGGTGTGTGGGGTTCCTTGTTATCTTTTTAATGATGGAGGTCTATGTTTTCATTATTGTAAAGACAATTGACTTTTTGACTTAATGGTGAGCAAAGACTTGACTTATGCAAGGAAATTTCCATCTCTGGGTGTACAAACGGTAAAAAGAAATTTTGTAACTTTTTAAATGAAACTTCACTAATATTAGTTAGTATCAACATCTCGACAAAAATTTATGAAAGTTGCTTATAGTTTTTTATTTTTTATTTTTTTATTTTTTTTAAGTCAGCAATATATTACCACAACAAAACAGAAACAATACATCAAACTTTCATAATCGAAACGATTAAAGAAAGTGAGACCCAAGAAAAGAGACATGTGGTATGAACTATGAAAGGGGATAGCATGTGTTTTAGACAAAAGAGATTGGCAAAACGAGTATTGTTTAGAGGGAAGGGTGTGGCTCGTTGCCACAGCTCGCCACTCCTACGTGGCCATCACCTCCTCCTCGCCACTCCTTGTTGCCACACCGGACACCACTCGCCACAGCTCGCCGTTGAAGACCTCCTCGTCTGCACGACAAGCAAATGGTCTGACAAGGTGAATGTTAGATGGGTCCCTCGTCTTCTTTTTTCGTTTTTGTTTGTATTTGTGTTTGTTGAAAAATAAAGTGTTTGTGTGTTTTTTTTTGGAAAAATAATGTGTGTGCAGGAAATAGTAAAGAAAGAAGATAACGTTTGTTTTTTTTTTTTTTTTTTTTTTTTTTTTTTTTTTTTTTTTTTTTTTTTTTTTCTCTTAAGTGGGCTTGAATTTGGGTACAAGTAAGTGGGCTGGAATTTGGATCAATTTGTGTTAAAATGTTAGGATTGTTAAAGTATTAAAATTATCAGTTAAGTTTTTTTCTTTTTTTTTAAACCTTTTTTTTATAAAAAATGTTATTTATACTATTATTTGAATAAAATGATTTTATGTTATTTGATAATTTGAATAAAAAAAAAGTTGTTAGTGGTGGGCCCCGAATGAGTAAGTTGAGGTTAGTTATGAGTGAAGAGAGGGTTAGTTGTGAAGAGGTGTTAGAGTGATGTGGCACCCGTGGGCCCCAAATGAGGAGAAATACCTCATTACGATACCTCTTGCTCTTACCATAAATGATAATGGTAGGCTCTCTCTTCAACTTTCAAGGAGAAGAGTAGGCCATTATTATTGGTTGCTTATATCTAATTTTTTGGAGCCGCAACATGAAAAAAATGGCTTTTTGCAGAAAAATGTAGATAAACAAGTATAGTTACGGTCCGTGCTTGCTTTGCTACGGGTTCTATCTTTTGTATAAGTTAAAAGTATAAATTGTTTCAGATTATTTGCAAGCTATTGTTGTTGACTTCTTGTTGTGGTGCTACCTTGCTATCTATGTATTTAGCATTTTAGCTATATATATTTAACAAATATATACATAACTCAGATTTTAGAGTTAACCACATTTTTGGTCCTCGTGGTTTACCGGGTATAACGGTTTTGGTCCAAAATTTTGAAATGTAACGGATCTTGTCCAATATCCGCTGACCCGTAACACTTTTGGTCCATCTTTCATGACTCAGTTAAATTGACTATGATTGACCGTTTGTTTTAGGGGTATTTGTGTCATTCACTTCCTTTTCTCTACCACAAATACATAAACACAAACACCCACTCACCCACTCACATAAACACACTCATTCTTTATCCCTTCCCAGATTTCCGGCCAAAAATCACCGGCAACCACCCCCACCTCCGGCGACATACCGAGATAAGACACACCACTCCACCACACTACTCTTCATCTTCTCCCTTTTTCTACTCTAAACACTCATCAATCTAAACATTCATTCTTCCCATCAAACAGTTTTATGCTAAATCTGGACAACAACAACAACAAAAAAAAAAAAAAAAAAAAAAAAAAAAAAAAGTAGATCAGATTCAAGATAACCATCAAACACTTTTTCCCTTCATTTTAAAAAGCTCATAAATCTGAAAAGGAAAAAAGAAAAAAAACCCTAACCTTAGACTTTCAATCACAAATAAACTTCATAAATCAACAATTCATTGTTAGTGGTGTCGGATCTTGACCATCACTGGTGATGGTTTCGTGGTGGCAGCGGAGTGGGTTTTTGGTGGTGGTGGCGGCGGCGGCGGTGGTGTGTGTTTTTGGTGGTGGTTGCTTGAATAATTAACAACTAAAAAACTTGTCCAGATCTAGCCGTATATGGAGAAGGAAGATTGGAGAAGGAAGCAGCGATTAGGAGAGTGAGGGAACATCTACTACAAGAAAACAAATAACGAGACCTTCTTGCCTAATTTATTCAATCGTTCAGTTCTATGTTTCGTATATGGTGGTGGTGGTTTCATGTTTGGATGGTGGTGGGTTTGAATATGTGAATGTGTATATATTTGGTTGTGTGTTTGTTGTTGAAAGGATGATGAAGACAAGTATAAGTCTGATACTTTGATATGGGTTAAGAAGATTTAGATAGATTGTATTGGAGTAGAAACATTATTGAAACTTATAGTTATACTTGTCTTCATTCTAGATTTTTATTTGTGGATGTTTAATTTAAAGATGGATGTATTGATTTTGAATGGTTGCTGAACTGAATTATGATGGAATGAAGATGATATTTGATGATAAGGATGTTGAAATAATAATAATAATAATATTAGTATTCATAATAATTGAAAATTAAAAATAGAAAGAAGAGTGAAAGAATGCAAAGAGGGTATTTAAGACATTCAAATTATCAATATGAGGGTATTTTAGACATTTCACATTATTTAACTGGTCAAACAAACGGTCAACTAAAAATTGGACCAAAAGTGTTACAGGTCGTCGGATCTTGGACTGGATCCGTTACTTTTTAAACTATTGGACCAAAACCGTTATACCCGACAAACCACGAGGACCAAAAATGTAGTTAACTCCAGATTTTAATATACTAAAAAAAATGTAAAGTTGTAAACTTGTGTAGTTCAAACAAATACGAAGAAGACATGGTTATATATCAAAATTTTATAAGGGAGTGCTATATTTAACAATAACGTAAACTCAATTATCGTGATAGGTACCATTTCATATTCAGTTGGAAACATATATATAGACCAAAAGTTATTATACAAAAAAATACTACCTCCGTCCCATAATAATTGTCCACTTTTACTTTTTTGAGTCTTTCTTGATCAACTTTGACTATTAATATTTTTATTTGCGTTGTATAATACTTGATAAAAATTATATCAAATGAAAATATATTTAAAACTCAATCTATTCATATATTTTTCATCAACTATTATATTAGACAAATAAAAATACATATAGTCAAAGTTGAATAAAGAAGACTCAAAAAATTCAAAGTGGACAATAATTATGAGACGGAGGGAGTAATAATAATAATAAAATAAAATGAAAATAAATATCCAGATCAAAATTTTGAACCTTGGTCTCCTACATCATTCAACAGCCATCAACCATCAGGCTGTGATTTGTTTTGTGTTTTATGTTGCCAAATCTAAATATATAACTGTTTTATTTCTCTTAGTCAGTGAGAAAATTGGTATTAAAAAACACGAAGCATTTTACATATAAAAGTAGATAAATAATTCAAAGTTTTTTTTGTGAAAAATTGGTATTAAAAATACGAATATGGTTTTATGAAGAAATTTTACATCCATATAAATTTTACAAAAACATTTTCACAAAATGACGTGGCATGATAAACCTAACTTAAAAACATTCCCTCTCTTTTTTTAATTGCCCAATAGATCTAATAGTTACAATTAGGGGTGTTAATCGGGTCGGGTTGGTCGGGGTCGGGGTCGGGGTCAGGTTCGGGTCATTCGGGTCGGGTCGAAGTCGGGTCAGGACTAAAAAAAACATTCCCAAACCCGACTCTATTTGAACTCGGGTTGGTCGGGTTCGGGTCAAGTCGGGTCGGGTTAAGTTGGGTTCGGGTCTGTGCCATTTATATAATCACAAAATTTAATTTCTAAAATTTAGTAATTAAAATCTTAAACAAGTAAAAGGGACATGTATAATAGGAAAATAAAAAAGCATGACTACCATGACATGATCACCATATTGCAAACTTGCAAAGTGCAAACTTATCAGCCATCAGTATTACCACTGCTACATTGCTTCATATTATAGATCACGTTGACTTTTCCAATTCTGTTGACTTTTCCAATTATGTTGACTATCAGAATCACTTAGTGTGTGAATCTTCTTATTTGAGAAGTGTACAACTCTATTTTGGTGCAATGTAATATATTTAAGATGCTACTCGTATTAGTTTAGCTAAAACAAATACTATGTTAAAAAATGTGTACAAAATGACCTTTAAATGAAAATTAGAGTTTTGTTGTGTGTTACAGTGTAGAGAACCCATGAACATTATTGATCTTTTAATATAAGTTTTTGTAACTTTTATCTTGCTCATCTCTTTAGTGCAATCGTATGTTTTAAAACACAAAAGAATAAACATATCACATTTGGCAACAAGACTTGGATCACCATATTGCAACAATACACATTACCACACTACAAAAAACCCAAGACTTGGATCACCATATCCAGTGAAAATTGAGTACAGACGCACACTACAAAAAAAAATAAAAAATAAAAAATAAAAATAAATAAATAACTCGGGTTAGTCGGGTTGACCCGAACCCGAATAGGCAAGTATTTTGAACCCGATACCCGACCCTAGTTCGTAATCGGGTTAGTCGGGTTGATCCGAATTAGATTTTGGACCCGAGTATCCTTATTCGGGTTCGGGTTCGGGTCCGGGTCGGGTCGAGATTTATGACACCCCTAGTTACAATGACATATCATTTAGTGAAAATATTTATATTAAATTTATGTGGATAAAGCATTCTTCGAATCGAAAAAGTAATTAGAATAGAAGCAAAAGTACATACACTTAGGGCGTGTACGGTATTTTGGTACAGAGAATGATTATTGGAATGATAAGAATGTGTGGTACATCATACAGGAATCACATATTAGTATAAAATCCTAATATATTGGTTTTTCGAAACCAAGCTAAGGAGGTAGCTTTGGACCCGTTGCTAGTCATTTCTAATCGTCTTCATTTCCTTTTCCCTCAAAAACATAATATACTTCAAGAATAGAGCCTTTTTGCCATGACCCAAAGTCAGGAGCTAAGACCCAAAAAGTCGTGGCAATTCATATTTATCACAATATATTATATAGTGTATCTTATAGAATCAAGTATGATTAGCATCAATCATTAATAACTCGACTCCACCGACTTGTGTGAACATCACACGAAATGCAATGATCCCTCTATATCGAATAGCATGACACTAGTAGTAAAATGTTACTTCTTTTTATAAAGCAACAAATATTTTAATGGCAAAAGATATGAGTCCAAACCTAACCCATGATTTTTTCCATTAGTAAAAAAAGGCATTTCTTATAAAATTATAAAGCAAACATCACTAAAAAAAGCTAGTAACCTACCACAAAAGAAAAAAAATAGAAATAAAATAAATAATATACAATCAAAAGGACCCAATAAGATAACCACTAATTTCATATTCACACGCCTTTTAATCTATAATACATTATAAAGCATTTGGTACTTCTTATAAAAAGAAGTTTTAAAATTTTAAAACAAAAAACATTACTATAAAAAAAATTAGAAAATTCCTTTCCCCAAAAAATAATAATAAAAAATTAATGTAAAATTTAAAAATTTAAATCCCATTTAAACCATATAGTAATCTCGAATAATGATATATTTTAATAAAATTAAAATAATATACAAATCAAAAGCAGACCCAATAAGATAACCACTAAATTCATATTCACACGGCTTTTAATTGAGACAAAATATGTGCACTATTTAAAGATGCAAACGAGACAAGATATATGGTATTTCTTTAGAGCACTCCCAATGGTAACTCAAGTTAAAGTTTAACACATTGCCACGTCAGTGTCACATCAGCTTTAACACTTTCATCTTAACTCACAAAAAAACACCCCCAATCATAACTCAGCTTTAACTCAATATTTTGGGCCCCACTTTTTTCTTTTTTTCCAATTATTTAAACAAAATACAAATTAAAATAAATTACTTTTTTATTTAAACAAATCACTAAAAATACAAATGTTATTTACTTAAAAAAAAACAAGGACTGAAAATGTTATTTACTCTAAACAAATAACCACAAGGACTAAAGCATAATACCGAAAACCACAAGAACTGAAAATGTAACTTTGCAAAAGTTTTCTTCTTCTTCTTCGGAGTGAAACCAGCAAACACACAAAACACACACCGAAACACACACATAACACACACACAAAAAACCCAACAAAAAAACCATTTAAATCATTTAAATAGGAAGGAAAAAAAAGAAAATAAAAAAAAATGCTTAACTCGGCGTGAAGTTGCTAACGCCACACGTTAACGCGGTCTTCACTTGGACAAACGTAGTGGTAACTCAGCTTAACGCGATGACATGACAGCTCCATGTCACCCTTAACGCAAGCCTTGCGTTAGCGTTGGGAGTGCTCTTAGAGTGTGTTACATTATACTCCCTCCATTTTATAAAAAGTGTGCACCTTAATATTTATATTTATCCCAAAAGAGTGTCTATATTTTATTTTTGGATACTAATTATGACATATTTTTCTACTTTACATTTATAATTAAAACATGCATTAGTTACTCATTCCTAATTATAATATATATTGCTCACCCTTCAGAGAGAAAGAAATGTGACGTGTCAATGTCTATCATCCGTACGATCTAAGTACAAATCAATCTTAACCATATAAAATACTTGACACTTTCATTTGTTGTGACTAGGGTTTTTAGTTTGTCAATTTAGCACATGTTTCAAAAAACTAAATAAGGATAAGTATAAACACTTATCCACTCCATGCATTACATGTTATACCTTCTTAATGAAACATAGTACCTACCAAACCAACATCTATACAACAAACTTTGAATATTCTCTGCTACTTTTTGAAGTCTGAATATATATGGCGCCACTTTTAGCTTTCACCTTTTACTATATATACAATTATACATGATACTCACTTTCACCTTTTAACCTACAAAACATAAGCAAACATACTTTATATACATTGAAAACATGTCAAACAATCATATTACTGTAGTTGACGATCTTCCATCTATATCCATTTTCATTTTCTAAAGTATCTTTACATATACAAACATGTTTAAGTATCACTTTTTTAAATGATCATGCATTTTAATCTTCTGCTTTTACTCACGACGATCCTGCTGAAATTATCTATGCTATGGTGGCAATTAACAACCACAACAACCAGGTTATATGCGTTATACACATCATGCATTTTATGAGTTTTTTGTATCGTATATGTTTTTAATCTACTGTATACTTTGATATGCGATCAACAATGAGGCAACAAAAAGAGAAAACGTTAGACAACCTCAGAAACTGGAAATGGAGTGAAGTCATTGTCCTTGATGAAGATGAAAGCGAAGAAGATGAAGACACTAAAGATGACATAACTATTTTAAGTTTTAGTTTCAATTGTTGTGTTACTACCTTAGTAGTCTCTTTCTTTTATTTGCATCACATATTCGTACTATGTCTTTTCATTGTCTCTTTTTAGGTGTTCTTCAATAAAGGATCAATAAACAAATGTTATCACAATGTTTTACTTTATATTGTGGGTTTACAAGAATGATATGCCATTTGTGAACAAAAATTTTGATGGGATTTATTTACTTTAGAAAAATGGATCTATTGATTGGATTTATTTACTTTAAAAAAATGGATCTATTGATGTGTCCATCATGAATTCACTACCATTATTGCTGAAGAAAATAATGGAAGAATGTGTTTCATGAGACTTAGGATATGTTATAGTTGATATGATGATATAGTTATAGTTGAAATACATAAGTTGACTAAAGCGACAGCGATGTACAAAACATAAGCTAATGTTGCAAAAGTTGTATACTAATATAAGTCGACTGTGTATAAAGTTTGATAATAGATTAAGCGGTAGTGTTTTTATTTTGAGTAAATGTTGCACGGGTAGATGATTTTTTTTTTTATGTGAGTTTTTATTTGATACTAATGTTGCAAGAGTAGACGTTTTTATTTTTATTTTGAGTTATATTTGTATACAAATATAACTTTTTATGTAATGAAAAATAGGCTCTAATACGATGAAATATAAGTGAGACTAATAGAAATAGATATGTGTTTCTTGAAACCTTAATAAAAGAAATCTTTGAAATCTGAGACATGTATAAAGTTTGATAATAGATTTGTTGAAAGATATTGGTTAATAAGTCAAGGGACTTATTATGACAAGTCTGATAAGTCTTCTTGTACTTATTAAGAGTTTGTTACTGAATATCAAGATGTGCTAAGTTGAGGGGCTAAAGTGGAACTTGAGTCTATATAAGCTCACATCAGATCTAGGGTTTCATTATCTGAGTTATCACATCGTATTTTTCTTTGTTCTTCTCTGAGTTCTCACATACACATTGTTATTAGTTAGTTTTGATATCAGTTTGATATCTATAGTCTTGTGTCATTAGAAATCAATCTCTTCATTTGATTTGTTAAGTTCTGAGTGATTTGAGTGAACGTGTAGTGAGGTTGATTGGTGTCTACCTAGTAGAGATCAATCTTAGTCTTTTGTATTGTATTGGTAAGCACCTGTTTAGGGACTTATCTTCTTGAATCATTATAATAAAATTACACCAAAGGGGTGGTTGGTTGGGTGTACAAGTGTATTGTTGTGTGTTCTTTACCATTTTTACATGGTATCAGAGCTCACGGTTCTGATATGGTGGTTTTGAGATTCTAGGGTTTCGGAGGTTTTTTGGGGGTTTTTGCAATTGGAAGTGTTATTGGTTAATTGGGGTCGTTTTCTTAACGGTCGTGTATGGTTTGATCTGTTCAGGTCTTGATCTGGTAGTTTTGTGGGTTTCTTGATTAGGGTTTCATAAACCCTAATTTGGAAATTTGGGGATTTGTATTCCTGGTGGTTCTTGGTCTTTTCTTGGGCCCGTTCTTGATTACATTGTCACTAGACTAAATGAATCTAGTGATTTTGTGATCTTTTTCCGCAGATATATCTCACTGTAAGTATTCCTCTTCTTTAAGATAACACTTACTTAGTCAAGAAGGTGCAAACAGAGTGGTTAACACCTTGACCTGCCACTCAGAGTGGTACATAAACCTGCTCTGGCCACTCTCAGTCTTCTTGGCTGGTATTTGGTTAATCTTGGGTGTGAATTTAGATTTCTTTATTTTTCTGTTATTAGTTATAAGTTGTTTGTGTCTAAGTCGAAGGAGGATAGGATTTGGGATCTTTGGAAGTTGACTGTGGTTGAGATTGGTTATAGTTGTCTTATTTGTTGCTTGGTTATTGTTTTTGTTAGCTGTTATCTGTCTGTTTTATTTGTTTTCTGTTTATTAGCTGCTATTATTTTTCTGTTATCATGTCTACTGCTAGTGGAAGTGTTGATCCACCTGTTTTGATTAGTAGTCTTGATGCTGGTAATCCTTTGCATATTCAGACTAATGACAATAGTGGTACTGCTTTAATTCCATTTAAACTTCTTGGAACTGAAAATTATAGGGTCTGGTATGGTGCTATGAAATTGGCTTTACAAGCTAGAAACAAATATAGTTTTGTTGATGGTACTTGTGTTAAAGAGTCTTTTATTACCAGTGATGTGTTGTCTGCTCAATGGGATAGATGTAATGCCATTGTCTTAACTTGGATTATGAACTATGTATCTCAAGATGTTTATATGGGGTTAGTGTATTCTGAAGATGCTGCTTCTGTGTGGAAAGAGTTGAAAGAAACCTATGATAAAGTTGATGGATCTGTGATATATAATTTGCTGCAAAAAATTAATTGTGTGAAACAAGGTGGTAGTTCTGTTGCTGATTATTATCATAGGCTTAATTCTTTGTGGAGAGAGTTTGATGCTTTGACTAAGTTGCCTAAATGTACTTGTGAGTATAAATGTACTTGTGATGCTAGTAAAGAATTAGTCTTGCATCAACAGCTGATGAAGCTAATGCAATTTCTCATGGGTCTGGATGATTGTTATCAACCTGTGAGAACTTCTTTATTGACCAGGGATCCTCTCCCTGAGGTCAAAGATGCTTACACTGTTGTTTCTAGAGAGGAATACCACAAAGGGATTCCTGAGTCCTCTAGTGTTTCTGAATCTAAACTTAATGCTTCTTCTTTTGCTGCTAAAACCTTTAACAACAATAGAAGATCATATAATAACTATAATAATAACACTAGAGGTACTAATTCTATATCCAATACAGCTAATATAGGTCCTAATCCTAATCTTAATTGCAAAAATTGTGGAAAAATTGGACACACTATTGAGAGATGTTATGAATTAATTGGATTTCCTCCTGGTTTTGCTAAAAACAATAATCCTGTTAATAAACAGAATGGTTTTAAACAAAACTATAATGCTAATGTTGATGTTAAACATTCTGAGAACAAATCTAATACTTCATCTGCTAGCACTTCTTCTGGTTTTACTTCTGAGCAGATGAATAAGTTGTTGTCTTTGATAAGTGAAACTCCTTCTGGAAGCATACATGCTAATATGGCAGGTAGAGCTTCTTTCTTTAATGGCAATGTTTGGTTCAATATAAATTTTTCTAAATATTTCTATGCCAATTCTAGTCTTGTTGTGAATACTATTACTTTAGGATGGATCATTGATTCTGGTGCCAATCAGCATCTTACTGTGTCTACTGTTGGTATGACCAATGTTGTGGACATTACTAGTCTTAGAATCACTGTTGGTCATCCCAATGGGACTCTGGCTACTATCCGTCATGTTGTAAATCTGAAATTGACTAATAATGTTACTCTTTATGATGTTTTAGTTGTTCCTGGATATTGTGTGAGTTTGCTATCTGTTAATAAACTTATTAGAGATAGTAAATTGTTTGTTGGTTTTGATGAGGATAAGTGTTATATTCAAGACTTGAAAAAGGAGATTGTTCTTGGGACAGGTAGTCAGTCTGAGGGTCTTTACCTGTTTGATATTGAGCCTAGTAATAATTTGGGTAAGTGCAATATGGTTGTGTCTTTTAATGTGTCTAAACTTACCTGGCATAACAGATTGGGTCACCCTGCTGACCCAGTTCTGTCTGTTCTTCAAAAGGATCTTGGTATTTCCAAGAATTCTACCATTTCTATTTGTGAAACCTGTCATAGGGCCAAACAGACTAGGGAACCTTTTCCCTTGTCTGATCATAAGTCTCAGAATCTTGGTGACCTGGTTCACCTTGACTTATGGGGTCCTTACAGGGTTACTAGCAAAGAAGGTTACAAGTATTTTTTGACTATTGTTGATGATTTTTCTAGAGCTATATGGGTTTACTTAGTCAAAACTAAGGATGAAGTGTTTGGTGTTTTTTGTTCTTTCATTCATTTAATTTCAAATCAGTTTAACCTAAAAATTAAAGTTGTAAGATCTGATAATGGAACTGAATTTGTTAATAAAAGAATGTATGATATGTTTTCTGATCTTGGTATTATTCACCAAACTTCATGTGCCCATACTCCTCAGCAAAATGGGATTGCTGAAAGGAAACATAGACACTTGCTTAATGTTGCAAGGAGTCTTATGTTTCAAGGGGGGATTCCTCTAAGATTCTGGTCTGATTGTATTCTAACTGCTGTGTATCTTATAAACAGGTTGCCATCTTCTATCTTAAAAGGTAAATGTCCCTATGAGTTGTTATATAAAATTAAACCTAATCTTTCCCATTTGAGGTCTTTTGGCTGTCTGTGATGCATTCTAAAGTTAGGTATGGTATTGAGAAGTATGTGAATTATGGTGCTCTTAGTAGAAATAATATGTGTTTTGCTTCTACTTTAAATAAGTCTGTTGAGCCTAAGAGTTATGAAGAGGCTGTTAAAAATCCTAATTGGTCTGAAGCCATGGATAATGAGGTTGAAGCTTTAAATAGGAATAATACTTGGACTGAATGTGTTTTACCTGTTGGTAGGAAAGCCATAGGGTATAAATGGATATGGAAAATTAAGTATAAATCAACTGGTGAAGTTGATAGATACAAGGCTAGATTGGTTGCTAAAGGTTTCAATCAAAGAGAAGGCTTTGATTATGATGAAACCTTTAGTCCAGTGGTTAAAATGGTTACTGTCAGATGCTTGTTAAGCATTGCTGTTAAAATGAACTGGCCTTTGTATCAGTTAGATGTGAATAATGCTTTTCTGTATGGTGATTTAGATGAGGATGTGTATATGATGTTACCTAAAGGTTTTAATGGTGGTGATGATTCTAAAGTGTGCAAACTTAATAAGTCTCTTTATGGACTTAAGCAAGCTCCAAGACAGTGGAATGCTAAGCTTACCACTGCCTTGATTGAGCATGGTTTTGTTCAAAGTAAGTTTGACTATTCTCTTTATATTAAACAGAAAGATGATATATTTGTTGCCTTACTTGTATATGTTGATGATATTGTCATAACTGGTAACAATGAGTCTGATATTAAAATGTTTAAACATTTTTTGAGTACCAAGTTTATGATCAAAGACTTGGGAGAATTGAAATATTTTCTTGGTATTGAAGTGTTGAAAAATGATAAAGGTGTGTGTATGACACAAAGGAAATATTGTTTGGAGTTGTTACATGAGTATGGTTTGTTAGCAGCTAAACCTGTTGATACTCCTTTACCTGAGAATTCTGTTTTAAGTTGTATTGAGTCTGATAATGACAAGGTTTGAATAACATTACTAACTATCAGAAGCTTGTTGGTAAGTTGATTTATTTGACTAATACTAGACCTGATATTAGTTATGATGTTCATTGTTTAAGTCAACATACGCATAAGCCACTTCAGTCACATCTTAAGGCTGCTTTAAGAGTATTAAAGTACTTAAAAGGTTCTCCTGGTTCTGGTTTGCAATTTAATTGTTCTTCTGATCTTAAGCTTAGAGCATATGCTGATGCTGATTGGACAAAATGTCCTGTTACTAGAAAGTCTGTTACTGGGTTCTGTGTTTTTCTGGGAGATTCTCTCATATCATGGAAAAGTAAAAAACAGACCACTTTGTCTAGAAGTTCAGCTGAAGCTGAATACAGAAGCCTTGCTTCTACCACTTGTGAATTTATTTGGTTAAGTAACTTGTTGAATAGTCTTGGTATTGAAGGCTTGTTGCCTATGGATGTTTATTGTGATAATAGTGCAGCTATTCAGATTGCTGCAAATCCTGTTTTTAATGAGAAAACTAAACATTTTGAGTTGGATGTGCATTTGGTAAGAGAAAAAGTGTCTGCAGGTGTTATCAAAACTATTAAAATACATACTAATTTGCAGATTGCTGATATTTTTACTAAATGCCTTGGACAAAGTCAACATAATGTTTTGTGCAAAAAACTTGGTCTTGTTGATATGTTTGCAGGTTCTTGTAATGGTTCTAGTGGAGGAAAGAAGGCAAAGGTTAAAGATATTGTTCAAGTTGAAGACTTATCAACTTGAGGAGGGATGTTGAAAGATATTGGTTAATAAGTCAAGGGACTTATTATGAGAAGTCTGATAAGTCTTCTTGTACTTATTAAGAGTTCGTTACTGAATATCAAGATGTGCTAAGTTGAGGGGCTAAAGTGGAACTTGAGTCTATATAAGCTCACATCAGATCTAGGGTTTCATTATCTCTCATTCGTATTTTTCTATGTTCTTCTTTGAGTTCTCACATACACATTGTTATTAGTTAGTTTTGATATCAGTTTGATATCTATAGTCTTGTGTCATTAGAAATCAATCTCTTCATTTGATTTGTTAAGTTCTGAGTGATTTGAGTGAACGTGTAGTGAGGTTGATTGGTGTCTACCTAGTAGAGATCAATCTTATTCTTTTGTATTGTATTGGTAAGCACCTGTTTAGGGACTTATCTTCTTTAATCGTTATAATAAAATTACACCAAAGGGGTGGTTGGTTGGGTGTACAAGTGTATTGTTGTGTGTTCTTTACAATTTTTACAAGATTAAGCGGTAGTGTTTTTATTTTGAGTTGTACGTATGGTAAATGGCACACAAATAAGCAATTAAAATGGAGTTAGTACTTAATTAGTATTATAATCCAGCTTGAGAAAATGAGCATATATACTTCAGACGTAATTGTCGCTTCACAAGTTTGACGAAGTTAACATTCTCCAAGTTTGATCATACTTCAAAAGATTTTTATTAAGGATAAACATGAAATGTTACAACTTTAATAGATAAACATTAAATATTTAACAACTTCTTTATAAATCTCCAGAAAATGGGTTTCTTAATACAGATGACGAACTACATTCAGCAAAGATATATCTAAATATGAATACATATTTGGTGTTTTAAATAAATGACACAATGTATTTAAGTTTTGCAATTCAAAATTAAGCCGCAATTATGATTCTATTATGAGTTTATAATCCCCGTCTCGAAATTATTGTCACGATCTCAACCACTTAAATAGAATTTTTCCCAATAATTTCTGTTTTTCTTACATAAAATGGAAAATTGACAATTATTTTGAGACATCTCCAAAGAGAAATATGGACTATAATTTTGATACGGATGGAGTAATTTGTATTGGTAAATGAGTGGTAAAACGAAATTTGTATTGCTAGCTATTTCAAAATACTTTGATATTTTATGTGAGCAATTTAATGTCTTCCTTGATATTTTAAATTTCTATTTTTGGCTCTTTTGCTACATATAATTTATTCAAAGCAAGTGTCAAATATAGTCATAATCCATATACAAACTGATACGCAAAAAGAGTTCAGTAGTTTGAACTA
Source organism: Artemisia argyi (assembly GCA_030686995.1). Taxonomy (NCBI): domain Eukaryota; kingdom Viridiplantae; phylum Streptophyta; class Magnoliopsida; order Asterales; family Asteraceae; genus Artemisia; species Artemisia argyi. The sequence continues at coordinate 212,431,361 of CM060685.1, forward strand.
TCCTTATTAAAAGATTGTGTCATTTCGGTTGATTATGTATTATTTATTTTTTTATTTTTTTTTTTTTATTTTTTTTTCAACTTTTAGATGTTCTAACTCTTTATAACTTAATGCAAACATCAAAATAATAATAATAATAATAATAATAATAATAATAATAATAATAATAATAATAATAATAATAATAATAATAATAATAATAATAATAATAATAACAACAACATAAAATAAAAAAAAAATCGTCTATCCGTGCAACGCATGGGTATTGTTCTTGTTTCTATATTAACCATGAGGGTAAAAATTACTTTTTAGTTTTACCAAATAAAACTAGCATTAATTACACATATCATAATTCGTTAATTTGTCAACATTCTTTTTAGGACGGAGAGCGTACTATAAGATACATGTGAACTTTATTTGGAATCATGTATAGACTTCTACATTTTAAGATACGTGCAAAAATTAAAAAATATGAAGTCTTAACTTTAAGGTGTATTACACGTACAAGTACTAGCTTCATGAGTTTATCACATATAAATAAAATCAAGACCACATGCTACCGATATAACTTCAATTTTGAATTGGAAAATAAGCAAATGAATTGAACTATAAATCATGTTTGGGTGTTCTATAACCAATCATAGAACTTCCGAATTTCACATATCTTGTTGTCTTTGGTCTTGTAAAATCATATTCCGCCCCTCTTCCCTTTTTTCCATTCTGCTGGCTCTTGTAATCCTGTGACTCACATGTTTCCTGATATAAAAACCAACAAATCAAAAAAAAGCTAATTATCTAAACACTTTATTGTCTTATTTTAAGGCCATCGTTATTTTGTCTAGCAATTTAAACAAACTACTATACTATAAGATCTTGCAAACCTATGTCACTACTCTATTGGACATGAGGACTACAACAACAATACGATAACAGGCGAGTCAAAAAGTACGTTCATATAGGTTGCTGATGCGTGGGAATCGCAACAGGCTTTACCTCTCGAGGGATCTCGAGAAGCTTACAACCCCCACCAGGCAGTGTACCTGATCGTTGTAGTATAGTATAGTGACAAGTACCGGGGGATTGATCGTTCAGCTTAGGAATAGTGTCGCTAGGATTAGAAAGCCTAAATACTAGTTCTAAAGGTGAGGGATGATTATTTTTGTATTTTTATATTTTTTAGAAAGCAATTAAAATCTCGGGGTTTGGAAGAGTGGGCGGAATTAGTTGCTATTCAACTAACCCAAAACTAAGATGCAATCAAAATAAAATACTAAAAATGAAAATAAACTAATTTATACTAAGGTTGTGAGCAGTAATTGGAGAAAATGTGTTTACTTAGATTTCACTACTCCCTAGATATCTTTTACACGTTAATTACTTGTTATAATTGCATGGATGACGGATTGTATTCCTTAATACCATTCATGGGGTGGCATACATAACTCCCCAATTCTATGAGCTCTTATCTCCTCCTACACCATGCCCAGCACAACTATAGGGATTGTAAACAGTGGCTCATGCATTAAATACAACCAATAAAGACCTAGTACACCTCGGTTCATGTTTCTTAAGACGTTCAAGCATGTTACCATTTGGAGATCTGCCAGTTTTCTTAAGCCTAACATATAAATCATTCATCCACAACAAGAATAAACAAGTAATCAACACATAATGAATATCTAGGTTTCATTAGATCTAAGCAAACACAAAAGAGATCTAGCCTAGCATAATGGAATTGAGACAAGAACAAGATATAGACAACCAACACATAGACATATTGATTGAATTAGAAGAACACTTATCTCAATTACAATGCAAGGTATTAAGGGTTTGGAACCCTTGAAAAACCTGTAAAAGTAGCACCAAAATTGTACTTAGGGTTTCTCCAAAACTTCTCTCCTTAAATGTGAAAAATTAGAAAACTATATATAGAAAAACAGGTCTGACGGCGTCAAGAAGAAACATGTGACGCCGTCACCTCGCCGCCAAAACATTCCTCGGACTGCCTAGATCCACTTCTGACGCCGTCAAGACTAATATACTTCCAGGCCGTCATGACTCTTTTACTCTTGACGCCCTTCCCACGTGACGCCGTCAAAACTCTACTGGATCGTCATGGAAATTCATGAAATTTGCGCTTGACGCCGTCAAGGATTTGCTCTTGGCGCCGTCACCTACTGTTCCCAGCTTGGAAAATTAAGACTTTGGCGTTTTCTTCACTTTTATGCTCCAAAAACGTCCGAATTGCTTCCTTTTCCAGATTTCTCTCCCAAAGTACCTAAAATCACAAAAGGAACGATTTAGGGCAATATTTGATCAAATAAAGTCGGATTCGGGCTTAAATTACCCCCTAAAAACGGATCATTTTTCGCCTCATCATATACCCTTACACTTGAGATTTTCTTGTCCTCAAGCAAATGCGCTTTTATTCTAATCAAAAGACAAGTTAGGGGTCATTTAACACTAATATAAAAGTAATTACAACAAATAATCGTTCCACTAAAGACCAATAGACAAGCACGGAGGTCATACACAAGCACCTCACAAATAGTGTTTAGATACTCACATCTCTCGGGTGTAATAAAGTGTAAATTACAATATGGAAACGGAAGATATCTCTCACTACCTGTCATAGCAAAATAGATTACCATAGGCTTGGGAAAGGATCAAACCTCCACCACATGGCGTAAGCACCTAGGATAAACTATCAAAGAGGTCTTTTAAAAGGGTTGTAACGTTAGGTGTAGGGATATGAAATACACGGTTTTGTTGGATAAAGGAAGTTTTACTGGTGGCGAGTTAACAATCTTAGTTAATTACATGTACAATGTGGCATTGCTAAGCCAAGACTAGACTCGACTTAAGCTAATAAATGAAGAATAACGAAAACATAAAATAAACATAGAATGAAACGGGATGGTAGTCCGTATGTTTTTTTCTCTTTTCCTTTTTTCTATTTTTTTTTTCTTTTTCTTGATTTTTCGTTTTTTTTTTTATTTTTTTTGCTTACACTCTTACCCTACCATCCAAAATAATACATCATAGGGAATTGAACATTCCCCTTACACTTGAATCTTTACATACTTTACAATTAACTAATCTAATGACTCGAATTAAGAAAATCAAAACACTTGGAGCACTTTTAAGATTAACGTACATATGGGGGTAATAAATAATGTTCTTCCCCATTACTCCATAAAATAAGTACTTACCCATGAGTCCCAATCGTCCCAAAACAATATGTACAAGGATATGACTCGACTTAGCAACCATGTAATCAATTAGAAAGTTAACTTAGGGTTTAACAAGTAACAATAATGCACTAAAAATGAGCGCATACACGGAAGGCTATGGTGATTTGGTTGTACATTTAAGTGGGGTGTAACAAATTTTAGAAACGAAAAGATAGGCTCGGAGGGGTGTACTAGGGGTTTCGTGTACTAAAAATGAGTACAACGCTAAGGGTGTGGGAAAAATTAGTTGACTTAACTAGCCAAGTAATATGACTTAAATGGTCAAGTAATTATAATACGGGTTTAACACAAGGGTGATCCTAATGCCTCTTATCATGTAGTAAATCCTACCACACGAATGTAGTCTCACTAGCGGTCTCGGGATGCATCACTAACGCAAGTTCTAGAATCTAAATGCTACCGGTACACTCATAATCACTAATAGTAAATGCTTTTCCTATCAAATCTAAAGGCGAACCTCACATATTTGGGTGGAAATTTTTTCTGAATATACGGTTATGTGCTAGTCATACAATCTCCTATCCATGAGACGCTTGCTATGGCTAAAGTTTCACTCCTAAATGTTGTAAAAAAAATTAAATTTGGCGCTAAAATTGCACTAACAAGTATTTCTCATAGTTTTATTACACATCTACCATCAAACAGAACAAACTCAAGCGAAAGTGCATATGTAAGGTATCATCTTTTTACCCTCCCCTTACACTTAAGATGAACATTGTCCCCAATGTTCAAGTAAAGAATGTAAAAGTGAAAAAGTAAAGAGAATGAAATCAAATACTCCCCTGATTCGCTCGGTATGGATAATAGGATGGCCAGGTTAAATCTTCCTCCAAGAAAATGAACGATCAAAGCTTCCCTTCCAGAATATAAATCATCTTCTTGTCATACATAACCTGTAAAACCTGACAAAATAGACAAGACAACCTCGCGTAAAATCGGCGGCATCCTATATAAGTTTCTAAATCCTAGAAAACAAGATAAGATATAATGCTTGTGGAATGAAGTTTGCAGATCTCCTGGAGATTATAAAACTTAATAATTCACAAAAACCATAAGACTCCGTTAGAAAAACAAAACCGGTAAAATTTTCAGATTTTAACTCCTGACGTCGTCAAGAGTAAAACTCTGACGCCGTCAGAATGGACCTGCAGAAATTCTTATGTTAAGTTTCCGGAAAATTTCTGGAAAAACTTGGTCCTACTTCCTGGAAAATCCTGCAAAACTTCATTATGACTCAATACAAGCATTTGACTCTAACAAATACGAATATACATGCTTATTTAATATTGTGGAGAATCATGATCGGTTTGTTTCTTAAAAACATATTTGGGGTTTCCCCTTACACTTATCTTTTGCAAAAATACTTTTAGGTGGAGTTAAGACTAGGCTAAACAACAAAGTAAAGTATTTCCACTTCTTAATTGAGAAACATGATCTACCAACAATAAAAATAAAGCATGCATACGGAAGCAAATAACAATCAAACAAAAAATAAAATCACACAAAACATGGGTTGCCTCCCAAGAAGCGCTTGTTTTTGTTCGAGTCACGAGCCTGACTCTACCCTTATTTAACGGATAAAAGGGAAGTTTTCCCTACACTTAGGATTAGGTGCGGGTGGAAGTAGCGATACACACCCTTAGGGTGGAAGTATGCCACGTGAGAAAATAGTGGTGGATGAATTATATGCTCAAAGGGGTGTGCTCCTATCATCATAACCTTAATAAATTCAATCGGATTAATGGGTGGATTAAGATTTTCTCCTAAAAAGGGATCATTTTCTATCATCTTCAAGAGACTACTAGTTGGGGATCCATCTTGACCTAATAAACCCGGTTTAAACCCATAATGTTTCTTGTGATCAAACATAAATGGGTGATGTAAGCATGTAAGGTCATTTTCCACTCCCATATTGGCTTCCTCTCTACAAGGCTTAGAGTCCACTACCTTTATCCTAAGACTACCCGGACTACATGGGTTGATGGGTGGGTCGGCCCCTCTTTTGTCTCCTAGATGTATATCTAAGGATGGAAATTTATGTGAAGATTGAGGTTCCGGTTCATCAACACTAGGTAATTCCCTAGAACTAAGAGTAAGGTTATCACTACAGGTATTCAAACCTATATCCTCTAGTTGTGTTTGGTACAAGGGTTCTACCTCTATTTGGGCTCCTATAGTCTCTTCTACTTCTTCCGGGTAAGTCACGGATGGTGTGTATTCCTCAAGTGATGGTGGGAGTTGTGGGGTACTTTGTAGGTTTGTGTTATTTACCTCATCCTTCCTTTTCTCAACATCACCTATATCCTCATCACGTGTTTTAGTAGAATCTAACCTAAACATGTTCCTAAGTATCTCAAATCCTTCTCTAGCCATTTCAAGTTCTAAGTCTGATTCATAAGAACATTCCTCAATAACTTGATTACAATGTTCAATTTGCCTAAAGGATTCATCTTTTTGCTCAATATGATCATGTTCGGCTAAATCCTCCTTAATTGTTTCCTCAAGTTGTGATGCATACAAACCCATCAATTCATTGAACTCATGGTTCACGGTTAGGAGGCTTTCCTCAAAATTTTTCCAAAGGGTCTTACTAAAAGGAATTGATCCTAACAATGATTGTTTAATATAGGCCACACATGCGCATAACTCATCAAACCTATGAAACTTTACACTCATCTCTTCTTGTATATATCTAAGATCACTTAAAAATTCATTGGAACAACAGGAAGCAAATCTATCCGAATAAACTAATTGTTCCTCTATTGTTAATGATCTAAATGGAATCTCATCCGCCATGAAGACAAATGAAAATGGTTTTACAAACAAAGGGCACAAAGAAAAAGATAGACTAAAGGAATCCTAAAAAAATAAAATAAATAAATAAATAAATAAATAAATAAAATCTTACTAGAAAGGAATCTAGCAAGTAGACCTAATACAAAGAAATTCTAACCTAGACAATAACTATTCCCCGGGCTGCGGCGCCAAAAACTTGATGCGTGGGAATCGCAACAGGCTTTACCTCTCGAGGGATCTCGAGAAGCTTACAACCCCCACCAGGCAGTGTACCTGATCGTTGTAGTATAGTATAGTGACAAGTACCGGGGGATTGATCGTTTAGTTTAGGAATAGTGTCGCTAGGATTAGAAAGCCTAAATACTAGTTCTAAAGGTGAGGGATGATTATTTTTGTATTTTTATATTTTTTAGAAAGCAATTAAAATCTCGGGGTTTGGAAGAGTGGGCGGAATTAGTTGCTATTCAACTAACCCAAAACTAAGATGCAATCAAAATAAAATACTAAAAATGAAAATAAACTAATTTATACTAAGGTTGTGAGCAGTAATTGGAGAAAATGTGTTTACTTAGATTTCACTACTCCCTAGATATCTTTTACACGTTAATTACTTGTTATAATTGCATGGATGACGGATTGTATTCCTTAATACCATTCATGGGGTGGCATACATAACTCCCCAATTCTATGAGCTCTTATCTCCTCCTACACCATGCCCAACACAACTATAGGGATTGTAAACAGTGGCTCATGCATTAAATACAACCAATAAAGACCTAGTACGCCTCGGTTCATGTTTCTTAAGACGTTCAAGCATGTTACCATTTGGAGATCTGCCAGTTTTCTTAAGCCTAACATATAAATCATTCATCCACAACAAGAATAAACAAGTAATCAACACATAATCAATATCTAGGTTTCATTAGATCTAAGCAAACACAAAAGAGATCTAGCCTAGCATAATGGAATTGAGACAAGAACAAGATATAGACAACCAACACATAGACATATTGATTGAATTAGAAGAACACTTATCTCAATTACAATGCAAGGTATCAAGGGTTTGGAACCCTTGAAAAACCTGTAAAAGTAGCACCAAAATCGTACTTAGGGTTTCTCCAAAACTTCTCTCCTTAAATGTGAAAAATTAGAAAACTATATATAGAAAAACAGGTCTGACGGCGTCAAGAAGAAACATGTGACGCCGTCACCTCGCCGCCAAAACATTCCTCGGACTGCCTAGATCCACTTCTGACGCCGTCAAGACTAATATACTTCCAGGCCGTCATGACTCTTTTACTCTTGACGCCCTTCCTACGTGACGCCGTCAAAACTCTACTGGATCGTCATGGAAATTCATGAAATTTGCTCTTGACGCCGTCAAGGATTTGCTCTTGACGCCGTCACCTACTGTTCCCAGCTTGGAAAATTAAGACTTTGGCGTTTTCTTCACTTTTATGCTCCAAAAACGTTTGAATTGCTTCCTTTTCCAGATTTCTCTCCCAAAGTACCTAAAATCACAAAAGGAACGATTTAGGGCAATATTTGATCAAATAAAGTTGGATTCGGGCTTAAATGACCCCTAAAAACGGATCATTTTTCGCCTCATCAGTTGCTAATATAAGAACAGCCGTGACTCTATCGAAGCCACCACTTACCAACGTGACAAGTTGTTGAAACTCGTAAATTAGCAATACAACATCCGTATACAAGTATATGCACCTAAGTTCGGTCCATCAAGTTATCTCTCATATTCTATCTTCAACCTCCATTCTATAGATTAAAAATGGTAAGGTAACCTAAATAATTGCTCTTCATTCAAACACCATGTACAAATTATATTCATAGTTCATGTTTCTGGTCAATTTTGCTGCTTTCTTTGGCATGAGTGTAAGTTAAAATTATAGTAATTAAATTGTTGCAGTTTATTTGCATGCTATTGTTGTTAACTTCTTGTTGTCGTCGTGCTACCTTGCTAAGTTGCTATCTATGTATTTAGCATTTTAGTCATATATATTTAACAAATATAATGTTGGAAAAATGGTATTTGCAATTGAGTTTTTGCAAACTTTGGACATTATTTAATGTATGCATATGTTACATATATTTATGTTTCTTGGGGGCGTTTTCTTCTCCTCCAAGAGAGCTTCACAACGAGCTAAGGTATGTCCAAAATAGAGCAAAGATGAATGAGATATCGTGTCTCAAAGTGGGAAACTTGAAACACAAAACTTGGAAACAAAAAACACATCCCACATCACCTAGTGAAGGAAGTGGAGACTAGTTTATAAGGATTTCCTTGTACTAGCTTTCAAATTCCTTTAGATGAGCTATGCTCCCACTCCTACGTGCGCGCGCGCAGGGGGGTGCAGATTGTGGGATTTCTGGGCCAAAATGAGTTCGAAGCTTCTAAACTCATGCGGACACGAATGCAGCTCCGAAATCTCGCCTACGTGCGAAAATTTTGCTGCAGATATTGTTCTGATAAGTTTCCATATTTTGTATCCATTTATTGATTTAACTTTGAGAACAAGTTTATTGCTGCAGATTTCGTTATGATAAGTTTCCATATTTTGTATCCATTTATTTTTAGAACTGATTTAACTTTGAGAACAAGTTTATTACAGAATCGGTTTATATAAATGGAATATATCAAATTGTGTTAAAAGTATTAACAGATTGTGAATATCTGTTTATTTTGGCTGATATCTTGTCTTGGTGACCAAGATAGGTTTAGCCTATATAATAAAGGGATCCTCATTCAGTTTGAACACACAGGAAAAATGTAGCTCTTTACTGCAGAATTCCAGCATCTCTTCGATCAGAAGCGCACAAGATTTTCGTGATCTTTCAGGCAAGTAAGTCGAGTCCGGCTGTGCAACAGCTTTGTACGTTGTACCCTGGAAATAGACGACGAATCTGTTTTAAGGGAATCGTGTATAACACGAGCCTCGTGCTTTTACTGCTTTCGTTTAATTTACGTTATATAGTGTCTGTGTTCTGCTTCTACACCTTTGTGTCTGTTTTTACTTTCTGTTATCTATTATCATTATCTGATTTTACTAATAAAAGTGTACACCGTTTCCCACATATAATATATGACATAACTCAGATTATAATATAACAAAAAAGAATGTAAACTTGTGTAATTCAAACGAATACGAAGAAGACATGGTTCTATATCAAAATTTTATAAGGGAGTGCTATATTTAAAAATAACAATAACTCAATTATCGTGATAGATACCATTTCTTATTCATTTGGAAAACATATATATAGACCAAAAACAATTCCTTAAAAAAAAAGAAAAAAAAATCATATATTTGAACCTCGGTCTCCTATACCAATCGACAGCCATCAACCACCAGTCTTTGATTTGTTTTTGTTTTTAGGTTGCCAAATCTAAATATATAAAAACTGCTTTATTTCTCTTAGTCACAATTAGGGGTGTCAAAAAATGTGACCCGGCTAAGGGGCTGTTTGATAAAAAATATGATTTAGTGCTGAATGAATCAAAGCTACTGAATGATTTCAAGATGCTGAGTGAAACTGATTCTATATGAAAATTATTGTTTGATACTTATTCTGAATGAGCAATCTGAATTGCCGTAAATTACAAATTTAACCTTCTATCTAGATTTGTACTGAGCAACGTATATAGTTTGATAAAAAAAATTAAAAAAAAATGATTAATTCGAATAGAAATATAATATAAAGAAAACAATGTTAGAGTAAGCAGTAAAATAGTCTTATCAAAAGATCATAAAACGATATTAGTTACGAACTAATTTTAAAAAGAACTCATTATCATTTAAAAAATAACTCATCAATTAGTATGAAATCACGAGAACTAGTTTACTCATAAATAAATGATCAAATGCATATATAAAAGTTGACTGTTGGACACACTCGTAGATAGCATTTATGTAATTTTTGTGGTGCTTAATCATTTTACATGTCTTTAATGTTTTCCAATTCAGCCCATAGTTGAACGATTAAGAGAAGAAAAAAAAATTATCAAACAATCAATCACACTTAGTGATTTATGATAAGGCCCATTAAGACCGCTGGGGCATTGGTCCAGTGGGCGGGGCTTTCATTCTTGAGTCAATAGACTCGGGTTCGAATCCCATCCCTAGCACTATGCTCCCAGATAGGTATGCTCCTCCGCAAAATCTATGGGCTCAATGTAAAGACTTTGTGGATAAGAGCTCAAGAGTCCGAGTGTCTCGGCTCACTCAAGTTGGTGTCCCACTAGGCCAGAGGAGTTGCCCGGAGCTATTCCTTGTCGGGTGGACAATGGCTGGTGCCAAAACACACCTGGGTCAGGGTGTTCCCGCCAATCTACACCTTTTTTTTTTTTGGATGATAAGGCCCATTAAGAGGCTATCAAATACCCCCTGTCTATTCGAATCGGGTTACTCAGGTCAAAATTTGAATTCGGGTTACACGGGTCAACCCGAGTAACCCAAATACGAAATAGAGTTGGGTATCGGGTTGAAAATGTTTGGCTAACTCGAGTTCGGGTCTACCCGGTTGACCCGAATAGTTTTTTTAATTTTTTAAATATAAACTTTTTAATAAAACATCTAAATTAATTAGAAGCAAATCGCAAATTTATGACTATTTAACCTATAATCGAGTTGACTCGAACCCGAATTGACCCGACCCGAGTTGACTCGACCCGAACTCGACTAACCTGAGTTCAAATAGGGTCGGGTTCGGGTATGTTATTTTTAGCTTTGACCCGACTTTGATTTGACCCCAATTGACCCAAACCCCACCTGACTGACACCCCTAGACAATTCGCCATCATTAGGTACGGTTAATGTATGATAAGATATTAATTTATAAGTTCAAGAAGATAAAACTTGTGATAAAACTTGTATTAAAAAACATGAAGCATTTTACATATAAAATTAGATCAATAATTCAAAGTTTCTTGCGAGAAATTGGTATTGAAAATACAAATATGATTTTATTATTAAGAAATGTTACATCTATAAATTTTTCAAAAACGTTTTCATAAAATGACGTGGCATGATAAACTTAACTTAAAAATATTTCCTCTCTTTTTTTTTAATTGCCTAATAGATATGTTACAATGACACATCATTTAGTGAAAATATTTTAATTAAATTTATGTTGATATAGCATTCATCGAGTCTAAAAAGTAATTGGAATAAAAGCCAAAGTACATACACTTAAGGTGGGTTTGGTATTTTGGTATACGGGAATGATTATTTGAATGATAAGAACGTGCGGTACATTATACAAAAATCACATAGCAGTATAAAATCCTAATATATTGGTTTTTTGAAACCAAGCTAAGGAGGTGGCTTTGGACCCATTTCTAGTCATTTTTAATCGTCTTCATTTCCATTTCCCTCAAAAACACAATATACTATAACAATAGGGCCTTTTTGCAATGATCCAAAGTCGTGAGCTAAAACCCAAAAAGCCGTGGCAATTCATATTTATCACAATATAATGTATAGTGTATTGTATAGAATCAAGTATGATTAGCATAATCATTTAATAACTCGACTCGACTTGTGTGAACATCACATATAGTATGACACTAGTAGTAATGTTACTTCTTTTTATAAAGCAATAAAATATTTTAATGGCAAAAGATATGGAATCAAAACCTAACCCATCATTTTTCCACTAGTAATAAAAAGGCATTTCTTATAAAATTATAAAGCAGACATGACTAAAGCTACTGACCTACTACGAAAAAAAAAGAAACATTAAAAAATATAGTAATATACAAATAAAAAACGGACCCAATAAGATAACCACACTAATTTCATATTCACATGGCTTTTAATTGAGAGAAAATGGGTGCACTATTTAAAGATGCAAACGAGACAAGGTATATGGGTATTTCTTTAGAGTGCGGTTCCATAAAAAGTATCCACCTTACTATTTATGTTTATCCCAAAAAAGTATCCATATTCTATTCTTTGATAATAATTTTGATAGAATTTCTTATTTTACCCTTATAATTAAAACATACATTAATTACTCATTCTTAATTTGTAATTTCTATATTAATCATGAGGGTAAAAATGACTTTTAACAATTAAAACTAACATTAATTACGCATATTATAATTTGTATATTTTTTATTTGTGGACATTCTTTTTATGACGAAGGGAGTACTATAAGATACATGTGGACTCAATTTGGAATCATATATAGACTTCTACATTTTAAGATACGTGCAAAATTAAAAATATGAAGTCATATCTTTATGGTGCATTACACGTACATATACAAGTAGTAGCTTCATGAATTTATTACATATAAATAAATCAAGACCACATGCTACGGATATAATTTCAATTTTGAATTGAAAAATAAGTGAATGAATTGAACTATAAATCATGTGAAAGAAATATCATTGTACATCCAACATATAATGAGTCATAGGATTCTAGCATATACAGAACTTACGAATTTTCACATATCTTGTAGTCTTTGGTCCTGTAAGTGAATGTTAGTATTTCTTTTGTGTTACGTTTTGTGAATCTTTGTGACTTATATAATTGCGTTAGGTATGAGACTCATTAACCCGAACATTATGGTCTGAAGCATCACGTAGTTTAATGTCTTATTACTCTAATGTGTTGGTACTTGGTAACATCCCATAGCGTGTTTGTTCAGGACCATCAAAGTCTGTATGATATTATCCTAATAGTCTACTACTGTACATATCTATGTATGATAGTTTCACTTGAAGTTTGTCACACACTTTAGCATTTCATAAATGGTTTTGATGTTAATCTATTTGATCTTAGCAATAAGATCAACTCATTATCTAACTTGGTATTGGTGTCGTGAACGACTAGATAGATTTGAGATTTGATGGATTGGTATGCCTTTTATTAACATCCACCAAATAAACATACTTATTTAAAAGAAAACTATTGTTAGACCCGTTTCCCGGGTACTTGGACCCCACCCTAGATGTAATGGACTAAAGGTTTACGTGATTGGCTAGTTAAAACCGGTAATCAAACTATAAGTATTAAGAATGTGTAATGTGGTTTAGAAAGTATTATGTGTCATAAGTAAGAGGGATAAGAACTTGAGGGACCTAAGTTGACAGAATCCCAAACTGGTACTAGAACCAACTTGTTCTAGTACTAGAACCAACTTGTTCTAGTTTGCAGGGACTATTCTTTCCAAAACCTCAAAGTAGCACTAGAACCAACTTGTTCTAGTACCAAGGATGAATTGTTATAGGACCAAAGGGACCATAGTTGCCATATGGTTAAACTAACACCCATTTCTAGAGAATTCTACCATTCACTTTTAAGTTCTACTATTTTAAATAAAGGGTGTGATGGGTGTCGGTTTTGGAAGAAGAAAAAGAGAGGGAAAACTGAGATGATGGCTTAAGAAGAAGATGATGATGAAGATTTATTGTCCATAGTCCTTCCTAGTTATGATCCCCACAAGTAAGTAACTCTAATCTTAAGTTTATAATGATTATTGTGGTAAAAGGTTAATGGGTTAAGTGGGTTTTCATCATATGATCTTGATATGATGATATAGAGATAATGTTGGGTAAGTTTAGATGGGTTTAATAACCCTTGATCATGATATGTTGTGTTATTAGGTCTTGTTGATAATGATGAAGGATGATGATGAATAGTGATGTTGATGTTATTGATTTGTAGCTTAGATTGGATGAGCAAGGTAAGTAACTTGATTGATATGTGTTTAAGATGATTGTTTAATAGTATGTGACTATAAGTATGGACCCGATGTGTTAGTTTTGGTATCCTTCGGGATAGCCCAGCTTGCCTTTTATGGCATGTATTTGACATCCTTCGGGATGGCCTAGCTTTCTTTCATGGCATGGTTGTTAGCTTGCCTTTATGGCATGGTTGTTAGCTTTGATTTAGTGAGTGTGGCCTTGATAGGTGGTTTGCCTAGTTAGCCAACTCAAGTGATAGATTATGAGTAGGGAAAGGCTAAGGTATGTTGTGATGTTTATGTGTTTATTGGTTGGAGTATTTGTGTAGCATATATGTGGACTAACATGTTAATCATGTGTTAATCTAGTTACTTACTAAGCTAAAGCTTATTGTTTAGTTGACAATGTTTTGTAGGTTACTCATGGGTGAAGCTATGGATTGGATAAGAACTAAGGTTGGACATGTGAAGTGGAAGGAATGGTAAGAAAGTAGGAGGTAGGTAGTATCCCGAGCTCAAGTGTCATGTTTGTACCCCCGTGAGTCATTAATGTTATGTAAAGTATGGTCAAGTGTCAAGTGTATAAATTGGTGGTCAATGGACAAGTTATATTATAGTTCATATGTTTACAGTCAAGTTAAGGGGGCGTTTGGCATAACGTCTAATTGTACCCATTTTGGGATGTGAACGGGTCAATGGTCATAGATCAAAGTTGTCATGGTTTTTAATGTTAAAGGATTGTTTGGTTTACGGTTAAAGTGTTAATTTTATGGTTTGGTTAAGTGAAGTATGCAAATGGGTCAAAATGGGTGTTTCCACCCGTTACTTTGTAAAGCACATTTTTGCGGGTCATTATGACCAAGTTTATGCATATAACTGATAAGTAAAATGTGTTAGTAAGTAAATGGTTAAGCGTGATGAGTAGAAGTGATGAATGAGACATAGATTGCGCTAGAATTCATAAGTGATATGAAGTGCGCTAGAAGAATCGTAAAACATGAGTATAGTCATGTTTATATATTGGATAGTATGTGATGAGATTAATGGAAATGTTATAGAATAAGCCTATGTAAGGCTTATATTAGTAAAGTTGAGTAGCCTAAATGAAGTGATAGTATGAGTTGTGAACATGGTCAGTTGACGGATAATAGTAAAATTGTGTGGTAAGGACACATAGAGAATGTGTAAACTGTAAATGGACAAGCATCATATAAAACTTGTCTAAAATAGAGATGCCACGTAGTGAATGCATGAGTCAACTTGGGGTTGACGGATAAATGATAAGTAGCATTGTGAGAATGCAAACATAATTTAACAAGTGTAATATAGCAACTTGTCTAGATGAATGTAAACGTGGTAGCAAATGTTGAAATTGCTCAAGGCAATGAGAAGTGTTGAAGTGATAGCGTGTACTTAATGATAAAAGTACATGAAAGATAAAGTGAGTAAAGATGATAAGTTAGATATAGATTGGATCCAATTCTCTAGTTTTGGTATCCTTCGGGATAGCCTAGCTTGCCTTCGTGGCATGTGTTTTGGCATCCTTTGAGATGGCCTAGCTTGCCTTCATGGCATGGTTGTTAGCTTGCCTTTACGGCATGGTTATTAGCTTGCCTTTCATGGCATGGTTGTTAGCTTGCCTTTGCTGGCATGGTTTGCCTATATTCTTGGCATGTATGAAAGTATCCTTTGGGTTAGCTTAGCTTGCCTTTCATGGCATGATTGTACAGCTTGCCTTATGGCATGGATGATAGTTATGGCATCCTTCGGGGTGGCCCAGCTTGCCGCAAGGGTATGGATATTATGGTATCCTTCGGGATAGCCAGCTTGTCTTTATGACATGGATGAATAGTTAGTGAGATTGGATCCAAGGCTAGAAAAGAAGGAAAGTAAAGTAAGTATAATTGTTGTGTCAGAAGTACATGAGTAGGAGGATTTATAATCTTCTTATTTAAATGGATTGGGACACCTCTTCATTTAAATAAAGAAATTGTAAATCAACGAACCATAAGTTTATAATTCCTTACTTGCATAGATTGGGACGCCTTTTTATGTAAGTAAAGAGTTATAAATGAGTGGACTTATGTGTAGCCGATATGACATGAATACGGGTAGAGATATGAGAAAGTGAAAACTAAAACAAGTTAGACGTTATAAGAAGAGATTAGATATAAAACCTTGTAGCGGCGTTAAGGTCCTATATGAACCTTAAGATAGGCGCCTAGAATGATTTTTTTTGCTTTAAGTTGATAAGATGATGGGTGGAATCCCCACGATCTAACGAGAAGATTGCTTTAGTAATGCATAGAGTTGGTTTTTGGAAGTGCCGTTTATATGGTACCATGTATACATTGTGAGATAAGTTACCGGTTTTTGGAAGTAGCTACGTGTTGGTATTATGTATAGTGTGATATTGGCCTGTGTATGACTATATGCCGTGTTAGTGCATGGGCTTATGACGTGGAATAGTGTTGAAGTTTGACTTATGGAAAGTCAAATAGTAGATGTTTCTGGATGACAAATCGTCATTGTTGGAAATTTTAGATAAGCTTGTGATGAGTAGTATTGCTTGTAGTCTATTATGAGTTATGATTGTGATATAGAAGCTTGGAATTGCAAGATCACTTAGATCCTTGCAATGTAATGATTAAGGATTTTGAAATTATGAGACATGTATATGTTGTGATTCAGTTTTGGATAGCAAAAGACGAGAGATTTCGGGGACGAAATCTAAATAAGGGGGATAGAATTGTTAGACCCGTTTCCCGGGTACTTGGACCCCACCCTAGATGTAATGGACTAAAGGCTTTAAGTTATTGGCTAGTTAAAACCGGTAATCAAACTATAAGTATTAAGAATGTGTAATGTGGTTTAGAAAGTATTATGTGTCATAAGTAAGAGGGATAAGAACTTGAGGGACCTAAGTTGACAGAATCCCAAACTGTTACTAGAACCAACTTGTTCTAGTCTGCAGGGACTATTCTTGCCAAAACCTCAAAGTAGCACTAGAACCAACTTGTTCTAGTACCAAGGATGAATTGTTATAAGACCAAAGGGACCATAGTTGCCATATGGTTAAACTAACACCCATTTCTAGAGAATTCTACCATTCTCTTTTAAGTTCTACCATTTTATATAAGGGGTGTGATGGGTGTCGGTTTTGGAAGAAGAAAAAGAGAGGGAAAAGTGAGATGATGGCTTAAGAAGAAGAAGATGATGAAGATTTATTATCCATAGTCCTTCCTAGTTATGATCCCCACAAGTAAGTAACTCTAATCTTGAGTTTATAATGATTATTGTGGTAAAAGGTTAATGGGTTAAGTGGGTTTTCATCATATGATCTTGATATGATCATATGATGATATAGAGATAATGTTGGGTAAGTTTAGATGGGTTTAATAACCCTTGATCATGATATGTTGTGTTATTAGGTCTTGTTGATAATGATGAAGGATGATGATGAATAGTGATGATGATGTTGATGGTGTTATTGATTTGTAGCTTAGCTTGGATGAGCAAGGTAAGTAACTTGATTGATATGTGTTTAAGATGATTGTTTACATATTATGTGACTATAAGTATGGACCCGATGTGTTAGTTTTGGTATCATTCGGGATAGCCCAGCTTGCCTTTTATGGCATGTATTTGGCATCTTTCGGGATGGCCTAGCTTGCTTTCATGGCATGCTTGTTAGCTTGCCTTTACGGAATGGTTGTTAGCTTTGATTTAGTGAGTGTGGCCTTGATAGGTGGTTTGCCTAGTTAGCCAAATCAAGTGATAGATTATGAGTAGGGAAAGGCTAAGGTATGTTGTGATGTTTATGTGTTTATTGGTTGAAGTATTTGTGTAGCATATATGTGGACTAACATGTTAATCATGTGTTAATCTAGTTACTTACTAAGCGAAAGCTTATTGTTTAGTTGACAATGTTTTGTAGGTTACTCATGGGTGAAGCTATGGATTAGATAAGAACTAAGGTTGGACATGTGAAGTAGAAGGAATGGTAAGAAAGTAGGAGCTAGGTAGTATACCGAGCTCAAGTGTCATGTTTGTACCCCCGTGAATCATTAATGTTATGTAAAGTATGGTCAAGTGTCAAGTGTATAAATTGGTGGTCAATGGACAAGTTATATTATAGTTCATGTGTTTACAGTCAAGTTAAGGGGGCGTTTGGCATAACGTCTAATTGTACCCATTTTGGGATGTGAACGGGTCAATGGTCATGGATCAAAGTTGTCATGGTTTTTAATGTTAAAGGAGTGTTTGGTTTACGGTTAAAGTGTTAATTTTATGGTTAAAAGTGATATGGTTAAGTGAAGTATGCAAGTGGGACAAAATGGGTGTTTCCACCCGTTACTTTGTAAAGCACATTTTTGCGGGTCATTATGACCAAGTTTATGCATATAACTGATGTTTATATTATCCTAATGATTTTTGGAATTTTGGTGTAATGTCATGTTATAAAAGTCGTTTTTCCGGAAAATGGGTCAAAAGTGCATCAAATGGAATGCAGAAAAAGGGGTGTTTGGGACAGCAAGTAGTGCATTAAATGGGTCATGTTAGAAAAATCATATCTTTTAAACCGTAAGTCGTCACGGGTCGAGCCACCCGGCATTTTGAAGGTAATTGAGTCTAGTATCATTTAAAATTAGTCTCATGGTCTGAAAGTTTATAGATTTTTGTCAATAGTGAAAAGAGTAACAGCAGGTCAGTTTTGATACGTCGTTTCCATGCAAAAAAAAAAAGTTTTAGATTTTGGTCAAAGCGGGCACGGGGCGTAACAACTATAAACTACTAAGGAGTAATTGTCAAGTGTCGTAGTTGCATTATTATTGTAGTAGACTATTGACTTTTTGACGTACTATTAAGTTCACACAAATTTTCTATAGTGTTTAGTTAAAAAAAAATGTCTATAGTGTATAGTAAGTTAGTAACCATCCCTTTTATTGAATTATTCAAAGTTTGAAATTAAAAAATAACAAAACAACAAACATGAATATGATATATGCATGCACCTTCCAGCCTAGTGGTCTTTGAAAAATGATAAATGTTAAACAGGTCTTCAAGGGCTGCTACAGCCTAGTGGTCTTAATTAATTTTTAATTAGGTGATCCTTATAATATGGTTCCAATTGCAACTCATGAAGTGGTGGTAACTTATACTATACATGACACTTTAATATATACAGTAATACTCTACATACTTTTGTCATTAACCAGGTGAACAAGCCGATCTGGACATATAATCTATTCCAGGTATAATCATATACATAAAATGACAGAGTAACATATTTCGTCAAGTGACCCAAAACATGTGGTTTCCGAATGTTAGAAACATTTCATTGAAAACGACACATTTCATTTCATTACATGAATATGTATATACATGTAGTGATGATATTGAACACTTATCAGTTACCAACACATGAAATAGTTAACTAACTCAACTCTAGTGTTGGTGATTAGTGATCATCAAGGATTTCTTTTTGGGAACATAACTAGAATTAATAGAAATGAAGTGAAAAGCATAAGAGCACAAATCATGAAGTGACAATTTCTTGGTTAATCTGCAGTTAATTATAGCAAAACATTGGCTAAATAGTCTTTGATCCTTTTAGTCAAATACAAGAACATGTGAACAAGTTTATAATCAATTGTTATTAAATCTGTCAACTAGCAATGGAGATATTCATTGATTAGTCATTGCATATATTGCGTCATTTGCTACACTGTTTTTGTATTTTTTTTAAAGTTCCTAGCAGCAAAAAGTGGTTGACCAGCAATAAGATCATAGCAAAGTCAGCAAAGTGTGGATCAAGAAAAGTGCCAACTTGAGTTGTGAAGTTCCGACATCCTTCACACTTTGAACAATTAACCTTCCGCACGTGAAACACTGATCCTAGGTAAAACATGACCAGAAGCATGTTCACTCCTAGGTTGAGAGATACAACCTAACATGAATTGATCCATTCGTAACTGGAATTGGCTGAAATAAAACCTCAACTAAACTCAAAACCATAAGAGCACAAGATCATGAAGTGATATTTTCTTGGCTAATTTTCATTTCAACAAATCACTAAACGTGCAGTTAATTTCAATAGAACATTGGCTGGAAAGACCTCTTTTCATTTAGTCAAATGCAAGAGCATGTGAATAAATACAACATTTGAACAAGTTTAATAATTAATAGTAGTTGATAAGTATTATAGAATTGGACAATGATTTATGGAATATATTCATTATGTGTCATATTAGATGCTAACGGTTTTGTATCTTGTGTAAAGTTCTCTAACAATTCTATTATAATTTAGGAATTGATGACAATGAAATTTCTTTTTTTTTATTTATAAAGATAAGGACAGCTAACAAACCCAGACTTAAATAATAGGGAAATTTGAAGACATTATTATGTATACTTAAATAGTTAAATCTGTTTGGTTTGTGTTTGTATATATAGAAGATGTGAATAAGTGTTTGTATATATGGATGGAAAGACAATTAACATTTTGTCATAGGAAACATCCTTTATTGAATAATTTAAAGTTTGAATAATACAATATGAAACCTGACTTTGAAAAATCATTAGATGTTAAACAGGTCGTTAAGGGTGGTGCTATTGTCTAGTGGTCTTAGTGTATTGAATATCCAATACTCTACATACTTAAGCATCTCATGATCGAAGTGGTAGGAAATTCACTCAATTTTACTATGCATAAACATTTAATCTAATACTCTACATACATATAGATTTTGATCATTTTCGTATTGACTGTTAAATAAATAAAAAAATAACATAACGTACAAATTTCATTATTAATAATCACTTGAACAAGCTCAATAACAGACAAACCTCGATTCCAAAATTAACATAAAATCTATTCAAGGTTTAAACACGATAATCATTCCAAAACCCCAACTCAAGAGCAGATGATACATAAAGTTATAGAGTAACATGTTTCGTCAAGCGATCCAAAACATGTGGCTTCCAATTTTTAGAACAATTTCAGTGACACATTTCATCAAAAACGTTATATGCATGTTTATTTACATGTATTGATGATAATGAATCCCTATCAGTTGCCAAAACATGAATTAATTAACAAACACAAGCCATGTATTGACGGTTAGTGATGATCAAGGATTTCTTTTTGGATATCTAGAACTGGTTGAAACGAAACATAACATAAATTGAAAACCACAACTCCACAAGAGCACAAAATCATGAAGTTATATTTTTTGTTAATGTGTCGTTGATTTACAATAGAACACCGGCTAAAAAGTCTTCTTTCCATTTAGACGAAGTTGATTTACAAGAGCATGTGAAGAAGTTTTATAATCAATTGTTATTGATTGATTAGTTGCAATAAAACATATTCATTGACTTGTTATTAAATTGGATGACTAGCAATAGAATATATTAATAATAAAATTTGTACGTTATGTGAACAAGTTCTATAATCATGTATCATTTGCTACCTGTTTTTGTATATTTCATAAAGTTCCTAGTAGTAAGTAGTGGTTGACCAGCAATAACATCATAGCGACGTCGGCAATGTGTGGGGTGATCAAGAAAAGAGCCAACTTTAGTTCATTGATAAGTTACAACTATTTTCACATTTTGAACCTTCTGCACGTGATACACCAATCCATATTTTCTTTTTCACCTTAAGTTAGATAATCTCCAGAATATAAACTAGTTAATATATTTGATTTAGTTACCTGATGACCAACTTTTTTTTTTTTTTTTTTAATGGATTTGTATTAACGACTGTATAGAATTAAATAAATTCTTGGTTAAGTGGTTAAAATTTTGTTCTCTATTTCATGAATATAGTTTGTTTGGGGACTTGTTTGGTTATTAACTTTGTACTATCGTTTTCAAACGGGACATTTAAAAACTATGCGTAGTAATTACCAATGTGGATCAAACATGAAAGTATGTGAAATTGTGAATGTGTGTGTGTTCCGTGTTATTTTATATAATGGATAAAGCTCCAGTTTTTGCATTATTTTAATAATAAAATAAAATTATTAAGAGACAATTCACTTTTTGACCATTAAGATTACACAAATTTTCACCGGCATTTAGGAAATTTCCTTCTGTAATAATTCAAAGTCAGAATAAAATAACAAAACAACAAATGCATAACTTGAATATGTAGCTAAACATCAAAGTATAATAAGTTACAAAGGACGCGATTTTGGTGATGTTAGACGCGTCGACTTTAAAATAGCCACCTCACGCGTCGGTCTAGGTTTTATGGGAGAACTCGGTTGGTTGATAAAATGAGTTATGGAGGTTGTGTGTGTATATTTGGTTTTTGTGAGGTATATTTGTGTTTAAGTGAAGTATGTTTGAGTTGTTTCTTGTGGGGTAAGTTGGTTGTCATGTTGGTGATTGGGTGAAAAAGTGATATGTCACTAAGTTAGCGGTGGTAGTGTTGGTCAGTACTACAACCAACCTAAACTAAACTAAAAGCCACAACAGCATTGTAGAAGTTTTTAATAATTATGTAACATTCACTAGATACTAACGAAATGATCAAGGATTTTGTTTTGGTCAAATAAGTGGAATTGGTTGAAATATAACATCAACATAAACTCGAAACCACAAGAGCACAAGATCATGAAATGACATTTTCTTGGCTAATAATCATTTCATCAAATCACTAAATGTGCAGTTAATTACAATAGAACATTGGCTAAAAAGTCCTCTTTTCATTTAGTAAAAACAAGAACATGTGAACAAGTCTAATAATTAATTGTTGATAAGTATTACTACAACAATATGAACAGGTTTAATAATAATTACTTATTGATAAATATTACTATATAAAATTGGCAATATCAATTGAAATATATTCATTATATGTCATTAGATGCTAATGGTTTTCATTTAGACAACTAGATAAGTATGTGAACAAGTTTTATAATCCATTGTTATTAAATTGGCCAACTACTAATAGAATATATATTCATTGATTATTCAATGCATGTATCATTTCCTATTGGGCTTTTGTATCTTTCGTAGAGTTCCTAACAGCTCATTTGTCATCTATGAAGTGATGAAAATGATAAAGACAAGCTAACAACCCTATAAATTTAGCTATGAATTTTGAAATTTTCAATTTTCAAACACTCATTTCACACCTTTCTATTAACATAATATACTTTGCTTATAATTGATCATAGACCATCAATTAAAAATAATTAAGCATTCATCACTTCATATAAGATTATCAAAACTCGTGCGTGCGCATCATCAATGAGATTTTTTTAAAAACATAATTCATAGACTACATTTGCAGATGCTTAATCTGAAACAACACAAAAAAAAATTCTCTATTTTATCTGATAATCCACACTCCTTGATTCAGTCGATCGTTTTCTTGTATTTTTTCCACTCAAAGTCCCTCCTTAGAAACAGTCACATATATTTCTCTATACAACAAGATCTATCACAACATGGAGCACATGTCTCTTTAATAGCATATGGCATCATATATATAATTGATGAAATGAGTAACTGAGGATACATAATTAGTTATAAGTAACGTGCATCCACCTTTCAACAATTCAAGTTATACTAGGTGTTATAAAGTAGTTGTATAAATCAGATCTTCACTATTGCTCCATGGTAAAGACAGACTAGTTATATGAAGGATAGTGCTATGAACCCCGTGTATAGAAGTATTTAAGTACACCTGAATATTCTAAGCTAATGGAGTCACATATAACTCTAACGAGATCAAATGATATATCATACAAAAAGGAGCTGTAACATATCTTTTTTTCTTTGCTCTAACATATCGAGCAACTCCATCTCTAGATAGAAAAAATCTGACCAGAAGCATGTTCACTCCTAGGTATAGAATATCAACGTAAAAGCATGATACACTGTAGAGGTGAAAGAATGCGCAGGTTGTGTAATGGGTTAGGGTTGGAACAGGCTTCAAACGCGTCAACCCAGAACATTTTTTTGTAAAAATTTCCAGAATTTTATAAATAAATAGTGTGAATATGAGTAATAAAATGATTTATGAAGTTTGATGCATTAAAACTATTGTCTGGGTGACTTTCGGCCAGTTTCTGACCCGTTTTGGTCTAAGCAGACATTTTTAACTAAAGATTTGCTCATTATAGATATAACCTAACCTGAATTGATCCATCCATAAGTCAATGGGTCAAAATTGCCAGGTAAGCAGGTATTATATGAAATTATTTTTCTTGTCAAGAGACTACTTGGAGCCCAGGTCACAGCTGCAAGAGCACGACACAGTTGACCAGCAATAACATCATAGCAACATCTGCAAAGAGTCTGGTGATCAAGAAAATAACCAACTTGAGTCGAGAAGTTCACATTTTGAACCTTCTGCAAGTGAAACGCCAATCCATATTTTCTTCTCCCCTTGAATCAAATTATCTTCAGGATATGATACATTTTTAATTCATCAATAGGTGCCTCCTCCGAGGTGGAAAGAATCTCAACCTACAGAATCATCAATGAACAAATGTAAAAGGTATATTATCAAAACCTAAAAGGGTATATTGTGTGCAACAATGTGTGCTTCAGTACTATATACCAGGCATAAAAATTTCGATTCATTTCTTATGAATAAGTAGAGTCCCGCACGTGCGGGGGGTGGGGGTCCTTTGAACAAACTTTTTTTTGACAAAAAAAGTGTTTTGGGTCAACCACCCCAATCCATTCAACATTTTTCTACCCGAACCTGTCCATTTTGCAACATCCACAAGTGCAACTTTTTGACATTATTTATATGCACAAAGTATCATAGAACTAACCTAAATATACTAGTTGTTATAAGGTAATTTGCATAAATCAGACCTTCATTATCGCTCCATGGTAAAGACAAACTAGTTATATTAGAAGTATTGAAATACACCTGAATGCTCTAGGCTAATATATAGAGTCCCTTATAAGTTATAACTCTAACAAGATCAAATGCAATTTCAAACAAAAAGAGCTGTAACATATCTTTTTATCTTTGTGGTAACATATCGAGCAACTCCATCTTTAGATAGAAAAATTCTGACCAGAAGCATGTTCACTCCTAGGCTTAAAATATCGACATAAAAACATGGTACACTAAAGATGTGAAACAATGCGCAGGTTGTGTAATGGAACAGGTCATACGGGTCAACCCGGAAATTTTTTTGTCAAAATTTCTAGAATTTTATAGATAATTAATGTGACTATAATTAATAAAACTGTATTTGAACATCAATAATCCCATCTTTATTAATAAAATGATTTATGAAGTTTGATGCATTAAAGCTACAGCCTGGGAGACTTTCGGCCTGTTTCTGACCCGTTTTGTTCTAATCGAACATTTGTAATTAAAAAGATTTGCTCATTTCAGATATCACCTAACCTGAATCGATCCATCTATAAGTCAATGGGTCAAAATTGCCAGGTACAATATGAAATTATTTTTTTTTTGTCAAGAGATTACCTGGAGCACAGGTCACAGCTGCAAGAGCACGACACAGTTGACCAGCAATAAAATCATAACAACGTCTGCAAAGAGTGGGGTGATAAAGAAAAGAACCAACTTGAGTCGAGAAGTTCACATTTTGAAGTTTGAACCTTCTGCAAGTGAAACGCCAATCCATATTTTCTTCTCTCCTTGAACAAATTATCTCCGGAATATGGTACTTTTTCAATTCATCAGTTGGTGCATCCTCAAGATAGAAAGAATCTCAATCTACACTATCACCAACTAGCAAAGGAATATAGTCATTGAAAATTCATTATTATGAAAGACAAGTACAAAAGATAATCACATTTAGTAGTATCATAATCTTAATTGCCACCAGCTCAAATTAAAATAAACCCACTCAGAATACCACAAAATAGCCATAAAGTTGGCATCTATATGAGCATTCAAGAATTACCATCTCCTTGATTATTACTAATGTTAATTAAACTGTAACCACTATGAAAGGAAGTCTACATATCACAACTCCCTTATATATACAAATAGGTTTCAGGTACTAGTTTATCCAATTTCGCTGAATAAAAACCAAATCTCCACTAAAAAAGGGCCAATTTCTTAAAGGCCATTTAAGTCCATAGAATATTTCTAACCAGCAACAAGTTTCAAGGATCTCATTAATATGACCACTTTACGGCACTATTAAAAGATACAATTTATCAAACAGTTAGCGTGCAACTCAGTTAAGGATCTCAAGTTTCGAAGATCAAAACAATAATATTATGTTAGTTATATATACTTAATACTTGTACTTGAGATGGAGTCCATACTACTTGATTAATCACTCATATCAGTCTCTTGGAATACTTCAACAGACGCAAACCATTCCTGTACTCCTGTTTCCCTAAAAACTGGAGGCTTTTTAGTTCGCCAATCATATGGATACTTGTTCTCTAAAAAGGTAAAGAATGATGGGATTTAGTTATACTATTTACATGGCATCAAAGGAACAGAAAAAAAGTAGTTTATTAATATTTCTGGGTGAATGATATGACAATGAATGGAAAGTCCATCCAAGTGATCTATTCCAGGAGGATTGTCGTCACCAATTACATCACGTCCACTAAAGATCCCAGCTTCTTCAGTGAGCTTTTCTTCATCATCGAAACTCAATGATGCTAAAAGAAGACGATTCTGTAGATGATGAACAGCTTATCAGTGACAGAATCTGAACACTTTTGTAGGATAAGACTAGTGAATAATACGAACATAATTACTAACAAGAAAATAAAAATATAATACTTTGACTAACTATAAAATTCGATCCAATATTAGATTAAAAATCTCATCAGTTTCATGATTAGGATATCGAACATGCATACGAAGATATCAAGAGGACAAGATAATGGTGTACGAGTTCTTCTCAAGAGCAGATAACAAGGTCAACAAAGAAATGTCAAAACACCATTACATTTATGAGTATCAGAATCCTACTACGCCGTATCACAGGCTTGTTCAACTACAAATACAATCAAACAATCATGATAAAAGTATAAACCCCATCTCTCATAAGTCAAAAAAGACATATGAACTTCAAGCTCTAACGCCTTAAATCATAAACAGAGCAACAAAAAAAGTTCCGATTATAATGACATTTAATAACTACAATTTATCCAATTTAGCTTCATAAAAACCAAATCATCCACTAAAACAAGGTCAATTAAATCGAAAACACAATGTTTACCAACAAGAAGTCACTGGGCCGAAGTAACATGACCAACTTGTATCACTATTCAAGTAGACATTTCATCAAACACTTGGTATACCATCTTCTTGGTTGTGGATTGCAAATTTTCAGCTTACGCTCTATAAGCACTTCAAAATAAGCACCTACCAATGTGATAATTGCATAATCTCATAGCAATCCAAACACTTGGAGATGTATTTTTCACTTTTAACAACACAATATGCATTCCCAAACACCCTCTAATCAAATCCAACTTCATACCAACTCTAAAAAGTAAAATTTCTTTAAACTTAAGTATCTTCTTAGTCCTAATATATCAAAACCTCAATACCAAATTTACATTTAGAAAGACTACTAACTATTCCAAATTCGACAATAATTTACAGCACATCCAAACACTCTCTATAGTATTATCCAAAACAATTACTAGTTTTATAGTTGGTAATGATAATTATGTAATATTACATCTACTCTATAATTATGTAATTTGAAGCATTAGACTAAATTGACTTCAACTACAACAAATGAACATCTAATTTTCTTACTAAAATTCAACTATTAATAAGGGCATACAGAGCTGTAAACAAGATAAGTTTCTAATCAGCAGAAAATTCAAAATAATATGTAAACAACATATAATTTAACCGTTGTGTTATACCTAACTTGATAATGGTGAAGACGATTAAGACGGTTGCGGTGACGATGGTGCCGGAGTTAGGGTTTCGGTGGTGGTGGATAACGGAGGTGGAGAATGGAGATGATTAGGTTGATGACGGAGTTAGGGTTAATTATACTTTAATCATATATTTTTATTTATTAAAAAATAAATAATTTGATCTTTGTTTTGTTTGATTTATGATGTTTAATTATACTTTTTTTTATTATTAAAGATAATTATTTAAAAATTTTAATCCTATTATTAATTGTATCTTATTTATATTTTTTGTATTTATCTTCTACTTGTGTTAATTATATCTTATCTATATTTTTTGTATTTATCTTTTACCTTGTGTTATGGATAAATATAAAATGTTACATAATAAGAAAATAATCTTTTTTTTTAAATACAATTATTACTAAATAAGGTATGAATTGATTATTTGGAAATGGAAAATTCCAATAGGGGTTTTATTTTATTATATAAAAGATTTTTCATAAATTTTGTAGTGATGCTATTATCCTACTAGTCTACTACTGTACAAATCTATATGTATGAGAGTTTCACGTGAAGTTTGTCACACAGTTACACGCTGTTCTTGAGTTTTGTTATTAAAGAAATGTAAAGTAAATATTTTCCTTTTAAAATTGAGAAGAAATACTTTAGTTTAATAATGAATAAAATCACACTAACTTTCATTCTATTTCCTTTTCTTTTCCTCTTTAAGCGGTATTCGATAACACCATTTTTTCCCCCTTAACTCTAACTCAAGAACACAGTGTTAGCATTTCGTAAATGGGTTTGATGTTAATATATTTGATCTTAGCAATAAGATCAACTCATTATCTGACTCATTGGTATTGGTGTCGTGTGTAATTACCAAGTCTTATTATAGGATTAGGAATCATCCTAATCTCATAACTTGAAAAACAAAACAAATAATATCTCTCCTCTCTCCTCTCTCAAAAACCGGTCGAACAAACACCCCTCTCTAAGGTTTCAGTTTGGTTTTTCTAAGCTTGACAAAGGGTTGTGCTAGACAAGATCATGAGGTATAGATAACTAGCATTCAGGTGATACACAATGACGCGGTCGTGTAGTGTAGATATCTATAGAGGCCATCTCATTTGATTGCTCTAAGAGGTTTGTGGGTTTCAAGGGTGAAATCAAGAGTTCGTTTTAAGCTCTGTTAAATATACAGATCACACATCAAGAGGTAATAATACTTGCTCTAAAGGTTTCGTGAGTTACATAGATGACTTTTTCCGCCTCTCTTAAATGGTTTTTTATATGATTTATATATATAATCACCAACAGATTTTTGCCAAGCAAAATGTTTATATTTTATGGGTCACAACACTGGAATTAAGACACCCAAACAACATTTTCACGACATGACTACTTTAATATAAAGTACATTTTTGTCAAACCATATGTCCATGTTATCAATACAAAATATATATGTCACCAAAAGTAGACGTGTCATCAAAGAAGGCTACAAAGATTTAAAATTACAAAAAAAAAAATAAGCAATTGTAAAACTTGAGCGGTTAAACCTCATAAAAAAAGTAGAGTAACCAAATTGGAAAACTAATGAAACCCAATTACTATTTGGTGACTTTTTCTCTAAAATTAATACTGTGAAAATTAGGATGTTACAAATTAATTTTATTATTTATTTAATAAATGTATTATTTAAATTGATAAATAACTTTCTTTTCTATTTTTTTTTTTTTCAAATCAAACTCAAATTCAAATCTTATTTCAACCCCACTTATAAACTAAGTAAACTACTCTATATTTGCAATGTAACTTTAGTAAACATGTAGAGTACAATTTTTCTAAAGGCATCCACTTTGATAAACCTCTAAAAATGTTTATACAATTAATACATCATTAAGTTATAAACTTTTTCATATTATACACCTATTTCTACTATGGATAAACCTATTCATAAAGCTTTTCATATCATAAAACAAAACCAACAATTTCAAAAAGAAAAATAGAAAATAAATTATAAAATAGTTTAGACTTCTTCGATATCTTAGACCTTTTCGTTCCACCTAGGATTGAAATGATTTCTTACTATGGTTCACAAATTTATAGACCTCTTCAAAAGATTTTAGACCTATTCATAAACCACCATAGTGATGCTCTAAAACACGGTTAATACAACAATTAACCTTACTTGCTCAAGAGACCAATTCTACAAAAAAAAAAAAAAAAAAGGTGCAAAAACCAAAATCAATTTAATCCCCAAATTTTTCCCTCTTAAAAAAACCCCCAAAATAAATTAATCGATCTCCCTCCACTTTCCCCCCAAATCAAAACCCTAACCCTAACTTTTCAATGCCACAAAAATCAACCTTTTAACAAAACCAATCTCTTATTTCCATCAATTTGTTAAAAAAAATATTGTTTTTTTGATTGTTTTTTTGGTTGCACGTGAGATTAATAATAATGGGGGATGATGAATCGGATAGTCGTACTAGTTGGGATTTTTATGTATTCTGTTACTGATTGTATGCTATAGTCAATTGCGCCATCAGGAGACCAAATGATGGGACGTTATATGCAGACTATGTAGGCGCTATTTCTGCTATCGAGGATAGTCTACGAGGTTTCTTTCTATACTTCTATTAGAAGTGATAATTTGGGTTGTTGGGTCAAAACAGTGCCTTTTGTCCAGTTATAAAAGTTTCATATCATATTTCATGTGTGACTTTCTACCCGTTCGAACCCATTTGACCCATTTGAGATTTACTTATAACACAAATGGGTGCCTCTGTTTACAGGTTCAGGCGTTCAAAATGGTGCAACAGGATCACCCTTGGCTGGTAGACTATTTGTGGTTATTGGTGCTGGCGGTGCTGGAAAAGCACTTGCCTATGGAGCAACAACGAAGGTTGCAAGGATTGTGATACACAATGGGACCTACGGTTAGATTCTACTAGGATTCATGTTACCATTCCTAGTACTCGTACTTAATTATCTGCTTATTGTGTTTTTGAGCAGATGCATAATTTTGACTTTGCTTATCTACTTAGTTTAGGGGTGAAATAAGGTCTTTTCAGTAAGGAGTTTCAGATTGTTTAGTTTGAACTGGTTATTGTATCGTAAGTTTAACCTTACGGGTGAAATAAGCTATTTTGGATAAGTTGGTCTTCTGGTTATGAGCATAAGCTGTTTAACTTAGTAATGCCAATCACCCCTTGTTGCGTTTTGATACAGTAGATCAGCAGTAATAAGTGTTTGGATATGATTATAGGCTCATTTGATGGTGAACTAAGCAGTAGCTATAAGTAACAGTTTCTGAGTTTCCTATTCATACGGCATATCCGATTCTGATTATTTTACGTCTTAAATCCTTAATTAACTGATTGCCTAAAACTTAAACAAATGCAATATCTGATTATCTGTTTTAATAAGCATTACCAAACATCCCCTGAAGTCAATTTAATCATAGAAGTATTGATGTTGTATATTATGAATCCTTCTTACATAAAGGGACATTTATATTTTTCTTTAGGACAATCAGGGCTATTGGATTTTTGTGACACACATGGATTTTTGTGGCGTAGTGTTATTTAGCTTTTTGTAAATGCACCGGGTCATTTGTAGTTCTGGATCCACGGTACTGTCCCAAGGATATCTGCTCGGCTTATGAGCAAATTGAACTTTAAAGTTTAAACGTAAGAACCTTAATGGTCAATAAGCTTATTTGACTCTCCTTATTTTTTGTAAGACTACTTTTCCACGCTTATTTTTTAGACTAATGAGCTTATTATAGCTTAAAGATGTAAAATAAGCCCATAAGTTGGAAAATAAGCCTGAAAAATGAACTTAGGAAATATAATCATAGTTAATAGGCTCAAAAGGCCCAAAAATAAGCTTAAACAAACACCCCCTTAGGGCTTATGCGCTTGTCAACTTGAGCTTATGGCTTATTCAAGTTCATAAGCTCATAAGCCCTAAAATTTAAGCTTATTAGCTTTTTAAGAGGTCAATAAGGCCATTAAGCCGGACAACTAAGGTTAAAGAAACACCCCCTAAGCTCAAGATTATGTGCTTATTTAGAAGGTTTTAATAATTTTATTTTATGTAGCTTATGGTCTTATACAAGCTTGTAAGCTCTTTTTATCATAAGCTAATCAACACTCGACAAGAGCTTATGAGTTTATTATCTTAAGCCATAATATGCTGATTGGATATAAGCTCATAAGCTTAAGCCTACATAGTAAGCTTTGTCAAACACCGCATATTTATAAGCTTAGTTATCTACTTACCTGCTTGGCTGCTTATTACAATACTCCGTATAAGTTTATTGGTGTGAAACATTATTAGTAGCCTTCAAGTAGCCAAAAGCTTCAACCCATTTTAGTAACTTAAATAAACTTGATGGCAACACCACTTATTAGACCCAATGAAGAATTATAAAGGGATTAGTATGGACCTCCACTTATTTTGGCATTCTTTTTGTGGTTAATATTTATGGTTTATATTATATAATTGTAGCCAGGTCCCGTATATTCACATATAATAGATATCAACACTGTTTGTTGCAGACATGGCAAGTGTAGCTCGTGCAGGTTACCGTTATGGTTTCTGTGGTGGCAATATAGTCTATGAAGGTAAAGGCACCATGGACAGAAGAGGAAGATAAAATGCTAGTTGATGCACTCTTGGAACTACATGTATCAGGAAAGTTTGTTCATGCTCATATTGAATCCGACTATGTGAATGCAGTGCACCAGTTGATAGATCCTGATAAGCAATATCAGGATAATTTCTTTTCGATGAATTCTTTAAGGCACAGGATGGCGAGTATCAAAGATGACTTCTAGGAGTACCACTTAGTATGTTCTCAACAACTTTGTATTACTCTTTTTATTGTTCTTGATATTAGAACACGATGCTATCATAGTGATTTAAAAAGAAAAAATGCTTCAATGATGACTTCTAGGAAACACTCAGTATGTGTTTAGCTAAGTTTTTAATTTTCACAATGATCAACAATGATCAACCTGATTATAACATCGGTGATTGTTAATAGTTGATGAGAATAAGACATGACATAATGCTTCTTCGCATGCTTTCCTTGTAGCATCGTTCATAAGATCCAACCAAACGATTTCCCCATTACGACATGCTTGGTACTATCTTTGTTAAGGACACAACTAAGGAGTTACACGTTAGTGGAAATCTTTCTTCATTCTATGCAGTTCAAGAGAGTGAAAGCAGTAAACACAAAAGAAATGAGGGCGACAAGGTAGGTGATAATTGTGTGGAATCAAAAGTGGCTAATCAAGGAAGCAATGCAGTGAATGACACTATGGGCAAACTAGCAAGTCAGATAAAAGATTTACCTCATCTCAAAATGAGCATCTTTTGGCTGTCTGTGATTGGTAGGAGTAAGGGTAGGGGTGGCAATTTCTGACCCGGCACGAAACCCGACCTGAAACCGACACGAAAATTAACAAGTTCGGGTTGAGCTAAATAGATTGTGGGTTAGGTTTGGGTCGACATATCTAACACGTTTATTAAACAGGTCAGGTTCGAGTTGGGAATAAAATAAACGTGTCGACGCGGCAACCCGTTTAAGTTTTTTTTCTTAATTAAAAATTATTTATATTTAATTATACGGGTTAAACGGGTCGACCCACTAACACGTTTAACGCATTTAACTCGTGTAATGTGCTAACTTTTATATATAAAACGGATTTAATGGGTCAATTCGAATCCCGTTTAACATATTCAACCCATCTAACCTATTTAACTTGTTAACCTAAGTATATATACGGGTTAAATGGGTCAGGTTCGGGTTACGTGTAAACAGGTTAGGGTTGACATAGCTGACCCGATGATTTAAATGGGTCAATTTCAGGTTGGGGTTTTCTGACCCGCCAACCTGACAACCCGAACCCGCCAACCCGAATCCGACCCGAATTGCCACCCCTAAGGGTGCTCATCGGGTGAAAACCGGACTGGACCGAGAAAAACCGGACCGGACCGAGACCGAATCCGGCAAAAAACCTAGACCGAGACCGGACCGAATGTGGTCGGTCCGGTTCGGTCTCGGTCCATTAAATAGTCAAAGTATTGAAGTCGGTGTCATTAAATAGTCAAAG
The DNA here is from genome assembly GCA_030686995.1 of Artemisia argyi. Classification (NCBI taxonomy): domain Eukaryota; kingdom Viridiplantae; phylum Streptophyta; class Magnoliopsida; order Asterales; family Asteraceae; genus Artemisia; species Artemisia argyi. The sequence continues at coordinate 212,465,109 of CM060685.1, forward strand.
TAGCATGTTTAGTTCTGTGGTATTTTGTGAAACTTTTTTAACAGGCAATATTCTCACGTATCTTCCCATTTGGTTTTGTCATTTGATATCGTGTTGTTAGGCATGTTAATCATTAACCCATATTATTATGGTCTGCAGCCTTAGGTAGCTAGTTTAAAGTCTTATAATTCGGATTTAGTATTGAGGTTTGTTTGTGAAATGTGGGGTCCATCATAGTGTTTTTCAGCAACATCAAAGTTCTGTATTTCTTAAAGCTATTTATTCTGGTGTAACTAATGACAAATCTATGTATTGGAGTTGTATTTAATATGTTGCACCTGGACACCAACTTCTTAGAAATCACAATCGTTGTTAAAATTTTATGTCTTTTTAAAATTTTTCCCAATAGAAGATGAGCTTTTCAAAAAGATGCTAGGCATTACTCCATTGTCAAAATGAGCTTGTTAACATTCATATCACGAACCTACACTCATTTTGCCGATCCCATTATATTTGAAAATGATTTGCATTTTTTTTTTCTTTATTTACAACACATCAGTGTACAAACATAGAAAGCAGGGTATAGATATAGCACAACCTTTTAATGCATAAGTTGGTGTGAATAAATCATAAAGTTACGTGTGCAAATCATCTTACGTGTTATTTGTCACAAAACATAAATAGATAAAAGAAATAACTTATCAATGTAAATCACCTATTGTACACACGCATAAAGAACATGAACCTTCACACTTATGATTTTATAACTATCCAGGTTTCACTCAGCATTTTTTCAATACTCATAGTAAAAAACGAATGTTAATGAGAACAGGGAAAATTCTTTTACACCGGTCGAAACTCGAGGCCACATACAATTAGGCCAGACATAGTTCCTTCATGACTTGTAAACTTCATATCAATAGAAAGAGAGTCATCTTTGAATTCATGAGTTGAGTTAAATTTCCACAGTTGAATCTCCATCAATCCATCTTCCCTTTGTTTCGGAACCCGAGTGATACCATTTATGTTCAATGGGCTTGGGGTTATAAAATAAACAAATTCAGCCTCATTATTTTCTTTGTGGAGCAGGTCTCGTACTTTTACTGGACAATGCAGCCCCTGGCAGTTTTCTGAAAGCTTGAACACAAGGTAACACACGTATTCTGTATCTTGTGACAACATTTGACTTTTGATTGTGCAATTAAGATGAAATATGTTTTGTGGTAAAAGCTCAATCACCTCTTGAAATCTGCATGTAGGATAGATTAAGAACAAAGTTATATATAAATTAAAAAACATTGGGTTAGAAAATCTAGTTTTTTCGTGAGACATCTAGATGTACAACAAAAAAAGTTTAGTGGTTGAAGGTACGGCTGGCAATACATGTGGGATTCGGGTTATTCCTCAACCCGAACATGACATGTTTAAGTAATTGGGTCAGACTTGTCAATCCCAACTTGTTTAAACATAACTTGAACACCACCCATTTTGCCCGCTTATCTAACTCGGTTTCCGGTTTAGCGAGTTACACTGGTTAAATATGTTAAATAGGTTGGCAGGTTGCACCTTTTATCCCATTTAACCTATATAGCACCTTTAAACAACTATAAAATTAGTATTTTCTTTCAAAAAAAACATAAACGGGTTGTTGGGTCAACCTATTTAACCCAACCCAACCCAAACACAACCCGAAACCAGTTTACACTCAACCAGAACCCGTTTATTTCTGTATCGGTCTCGGGTCGTGTTTCATGTAGCGTCAGGAATTGCCGCCTCTAGTTAAAGGAAACTGTAATAAAAATAGCTATAATGAAGCAAACCTGGACTCGGCTAATGGTTTTGAAGTAAAAAGATCCACATTAGAGAATTTGTATAAAACTGCCTTTGCCGAAAGCACAAGAAGTTTCTTTTTGTTGACCTCACCCAACCAAAACAACTTGTCATAGTTTCTGCGTATCTTGAATATTTCTTCAAAGTTAGTTGGCAATTGTTGCACCTGATCCACATTTAAGTTTGATTTCAAGACTTGTTGGACTTCCTTCAATTTTCCAATTTCTTCATGTTTCACCTGTATACAAACCATGTTAAATATGCAATACAGAACATGGTTTTTAGTTTAATTTTTTGGTATGCACCCGACCTCTTTATATAATGTAAAAGCCACGAGATATAATTGCAAACTTACTTTGTCAATTGCTCGAAATTCAATGCATTGAACATAAACTGCAGTTTCTCCACAATAGTATGATGAAAAGCTCTCAAGTAGAAACTCAAAAACGACATCTTCATTCTGATTCAAGAATTGGTACAATTCAATCATCATCCAGTCCTTGTCTCTCCATGTTGCGAAATATGCATGTAGACTTTCTTGTCCCTTACTATACTTTAGGTTAACACACATCGGTTTACTTGAAAATTTTCTTGAATCACTAAGTTTGAAGACTAAATAGACCCCATAAACAACATTTGGAGATAAAAGTTGAGCGTTTGTCTTTATTTCGATGTTCAATTTGGAAATATCAGACATCTCCACTAATGTCTCAAACCTGCACATATCACAGTCATTAGAACGGAGGACCCAAAATAGGGGTATAGCTCTACAACCGGTTGAAAAGAAAAATCCAGCTACAAAACTTCAAACAACAAGTGATATCAAACATAATACCCATTTACCAAATATGTTACTATATAATTAGTCGAGAAAACACTGAAACCTTGTTAGATATCTACCATCTTCATGTAGGAGTCTAAGCAACAAAGAATTTGATGTTGTTCCACTCGGGTTTATTTACCCTTTAATAGTATTAAACATAAAGCACCGAGTTTATCAATATGGGGCATTTATAACTCTCTCGCTCATCAGAAGGACTAAGAAATCCAGTTCATGAAAAGAAGATATACTAGTATAATTTTTTTTTTATCAAAATTTAAGAATTTGTCAAATCCTGACATTTTGACTAGCGAAAAAGTAACTTCGCAAGAAATTTTTTTTGTTATATAATACACAACACTGCAAGAAAAAAGAATCACAATGCAAGTTCAAAATACATAGATCGGCTGTAAACTAATTATTATGCTCCCGTAAATAGCTTGTCTGAAGACCGAATAATCTTAATACATTGCTTTGTTTGTAAAAGTTAGAACATGAAGGACCAAACTTGTTATTTAGAAACTTAATAACCGAAAAGTAGTTATGGTAGTTATTTCGGTTATGTGAATGGTTGTGTCGGTTCAATTACACCGATTCAAAACATATATATATGTAGATACATGGATCGATTAAAGGTTAATGAAACAATTTAGATTTTACTTATTCAATTGATTTGCAACTTATTAAAGATCTATTATTGGGACAACAATTGGTATCAGAGCAAAGGTTTATACACATCGAATTATCTGGAAAACATTTTACAGAAACCTTAACAAAGAGGCCATTTGAACACGCTGGGAAAAAGACTCTCGCTGGTCTTTCTTCAAAGCATAGGGACGTTTGTTTTTTTCTTAATTCTTCCAAGGAAACAAACAAGTGTGAATAAGGAACGCGTAGAAGAGATAGTGCACGATCTGTTTTGCGTAGAAGTTGCAAGTGTACAACATCGATAGTGAATTGGTGTTGAGGAAGAACAGTGGAGACTTTGTGTAGAAAAGTAAGAACCGGTTCGAAGAAAAGAAACACAAAGCAAAGGACGTTGTTGGTTGAAAAAACGTATACGTAGTGTTATTGATTGTTTGAAAGAGAAGAGTGTGGAGTTTGTGTCGCAAGAACACAAGGACAACAACAACGTGGGGAGAAAACAAGACAAGTGACTGTCGTTGTTTTCATTGGAACGAACCAGGAGCGCAGCAAACTATTTGTTTTGGGTTCGATTGTGTTACCAAGGCGTGGTAATACAAGTTTGTGTGTAGGAGACTGCGTGATCTCAATACCGAGATCAAACACACAAAGGGTGATAACGTGTAGTGTGGTATTTCGTTATTTGCTTGTTAAATTCATTCGACAAACAGCAGTAACAAAGAAAGCCAAGTGAAGGCAGTGGAACGTTTGGAATATAGACTCGTTGGCAAAATTAGAAGCAGATTCGACAAGTATATGAGCGTTGTGCAGTTTTTGTTTGATTTGAGAACAAGGACAGCGACAACAACAAAACAAAACCGAGAAGTGTTGGTTAATTTTGGGTCGAATAACACTTTGGAAAATACAACGAGGCACTGAAATTTAAAAGGATTTTGGCGCGGGAAAGGGAACAAAATTGGTGACCGAATTATACCAAGTCGAAACATCTACATCTCGTATTCTATACGAAAATTAAACAAGGTCACAAGTTTCAATTTTCTGGATTTCATTTTATATAGTATAGATCATATTAGTTTATGCTATTAGGAAATCCCGAGAACTATTAATTGATCCCGTAGTATTAAGGAATTTCAAAACTATATTTCATATTAGAAGATACCATACAAAAGGAAAATTATTCCCATACGGATTAGAAAGTGAAAATCATAAAATATACATCTAACATGGCCGGGGATGACGCTAGTACATCTAACACAACAAAAACCGTAATACCGATTGCACAATACCAATGTCCAAAATTGAAAAATACAAATTATACGGTATGGGCTATACAAATTAAGGCAATATTAGGTGCACAAGGTTTTTGGGAAACTATTGAATATAAGGATAGGGCAGACGTAGATGATAAAAAGGATAAAGCAACAATTGCTTTCATATACCAAGCGTTAACCGAAGATGTAATCTTACAAGTAGCGAGTTGTAAGACGGCTAAGGAATTATGGGAATCATTGAGAAAAAGACACGTTGGAGAAGAAAAGGTGCAGCAAGCACGACTACAATCATTGATGATTGGATTTAACTCACTTTATATGAAGGAAGATGAGACGGTGGATGCATTTGCGGAAAAATTGAATGGTTATGTGACAAAGGCAAAAGAACTAGGGAAAACATTAGATGAATCTCTTTTAGTTAGAAAACTATTAGATTCCACACCAGATAGATTCATACAAATAGTAGCATCCATAGAACAAACAAATGATCTAGACGACATAACCCTAGATGAGATCATTGGAAAACTCAAAGCATTTGAGGAAAGGATAAAATTACAAAAGGGAGGACAAGTTGAAAGCCAGGATAACTTACTTTTTGCACATGACGAAAACTCAGATAAAAAGAAAAGTTTTAACAAGCGTGGAGGTAGATCGAACTATTCACGAAGAAACTGGCATAAAAATAAGAATAGAAATAACTCGAACCATAAAGATAACCAAAATAAAAATTCGAGTAAGTTTGATTTTAGCAATGTAAGGTGTTATAATTGCAACAAACTTGGACATTTTCGAGATAAATGTAGATCAAAACCAACAACTCAAGAACAATCAAACCTTATCTTAGAGGACGATGAACCATCATTGTTAATGACTATGCACGAAACCAAACACGAGGGAGTGTTGTTGAATGAAGGCCAAATTCATCCGGGAAAATATGCTTCAAAGGATGCAAGCATATGGTATTTAGATAACGGTGCAAGTAACCATATGACGGGAACTAAAAGTCATTTTAAGGATATAGATGAAAGCATATCAGGACGAGTACGTTTTGGAGATGGATCATATGTACAGATAAAGGGAAAAGGCTCTATACTATTAGGTTGTAAAAACCAAGAGCATAAGGTAGTGACAGATGTATACTTTATACCAAACCTTAAGAGCAACATACTAAGTCTAGGACAACTTACGGAAATAGGACAGTGTTATCAATGACTAGGAGTATGATGAAAGCTATGAAACTACCCTTAATTTTTTGGGCGGAAGCAGTTAGACATGCTATTTACATATTGAATAGGGTACCTACAAGAGCCCTGATAGATAAAACCCCATATGAAGCACTCTACAGTAGAAAACCAAACTTAGAGAACCTAAGAATATTTGGATGCACAGCTTATGCAAAGATAACAATACCTCATTTGAAGAAGCTGGATGATAGAAGCATGCCATTGGTTTATTTGGGAGTAGAGGAAGGATCAAAAGCATGTAGGTTATATGATCCAATAGCCAAGAAGAAATATGTTAGTAGGGACGTAAAGTTTATGGAAATACAGCCGTGGGATTGGAA